>OX451738.1:439052660-439572598 GCA_948472305.1 Vicia faba
CCATTCAAAGGCCTTCTCTGGTTCAGTCAGATCGACCCTAAGATCTCCCTGATTCTTATCCAGTTGAAGATTCCAAGACCTTGCCTGGTTCAGTTAAATCGACTCCTAAAGATTTTTCTGATTCTTATCCAGTCAAAGGCCTTCTCTAGTCCAGTTAAATCGATTCCTAAAGATTTTCCTGATGAAGACTCAGTAGAAGACATCCAAGATTCTCTCACCGTTACTGTTGAGGTAGTAATCACCCCAGATTCTCTCATCGTTACTGTTGAGGTAGTAATCGCCCCAGATTCTCTCACTGTTACTGTTGAGGTAGTAATCGCCCCAGATTCTCTCATCGTTACTGTTGAGGTAGTAATCGCCCCAGATTCTCTCATCATTACTGTTGAGGTAGTAATCGCCCCAGATTCTCTCACCGTTACTGTTGAGGTAGTAATCGCCCCAGATTCTCTCATCGTTACTGTTGAGGTAGTAATCGCCCCAGATTCTCTCATCGTTACTGTTGAGGTAGTAATCGCCCTAGGTTCTCTCATCGTTACTGTTGAGGTAGTAATCGCCCAAGGTTCTCTCACCGTCCCGTTGAGGTAGTAACCATCCCTGATTCATTCATCACCTTTTGAAGCTCCAGACTCGATTCCTGTATCTCGCCAGGGCACGTCTGAAGAGGTTTTAAAATTCAATTCCTATAACCAGTCAGGGCACATCTACACAAAGAGTTTGAAGACCAACGCCTACAACAGGTCAGGTAATCATCTTTCTTTTTCAGGTACACAAGTTCTCGCTAAGGAATCTCTTACGCGATCGACACCCAGATGGCATCTGTAAGCCCATCCACCTATCCATCACCTCCCAGCATGGCATCTATAAGCCCATCATCCTATCCATCAATCTCCAAATGGCATCTGTAAGCCCATTCCCATCATCACACTACTATGTGAGCGCAAATTTCTGGGCACTCTAGTGTTCAATCATCTTCCACCTTCGGATTACGAAAGGCACGTCAGCCAATCTACATCCTCAGGTCTAAGAAGATTGAACAGGGGCAACTGTTGTACCCCAAAATTTGCCCTCCCATATTCTTCAAAATTTGCAAAGAGTATGCTTCAAAATCTCCCAAGGGTTGCACAGTCCAATTGCCTCCTAACAGTCAAGAATTAGGGTTTTGGTTCTGGCAAAGAAATTGAAGTTTCCAAGGGTCCAAACAAGTCCCACATGCCTATAAACATTGTCAAGCATCCATATGCCAAGTTTCAAGACTTACAGCACAAAATTGCACAGTCAAAAACCCTAATTGCTCAACAGTCAACTGTAGGGGCAAAATGGTCAATTGTCAGTCAAAAGTAAAAAATGGTCAACATCTTATTTTGAAGCCACAAACATCATTTGATCAATTCTTGATCATGATTCTCAAGGCATGGCTCAAAAAGTCTCAAGATGCAAAAGTTTCTATTTTTGGACAGTTGAAAAAGTCAACTGTAACTTGACCAGGGCATAAATTCCACATGGTTTATCAGAAAAATTCCATCCAAAGCTCATTTTGAAGAGAATGACATTTCCTACAACTCATCTTCACACTTCAAGTCCAATAAATGCTCTCACAAAAAGTTATCAATCTCAACATTATAGGTCATTTTCAAAAGTCAACAAAAAGACACTTTAAGTCAAAGACCATAACTTGAGATTGGTAAATCAAAATGACATGGGACCAAAGGCATTGGTTAGAGGACTTCAAGACCTTTCCAAAATGTCTAAGAACATGATCAAAGCTTAAACATTGAGCAAGATATGCCTTGTGGAAGTTGGGAAAAATTTGGGAATTTTGAAAAGTCAACTTTGCTTCAAATGCCTCAAAATTGCTAATGGGCCTCAATTTCTTCCAAGAATCATCACCCAAAAGCTATGCACGACCCATTGACCCAAAGGGGAGTTATTTTCTTATTTTTAATTTATTAATTGAATTTTTAAATCTATTAATTCATTTAATTAAAATTAAATATGAAAAAATACTAAACAAATGTTTTGGAATCTTTTTGTGCAGCATTTGCATTCTTAAAGCCTCAAGATTTCGTGCACACCCCAAAAAGGAAAGGATCTCCAATAATTGGCATGTTCTTCATGGTGAAAAGATTGAAAAAATTATGGAAAATCACAAACTTGAAAATCATTAAAGACAAGGCTTTGGGCTTGGATTGTTGACCTAAATCATTCCATGTACATATGCAAACCTAAACCTAATCACAAGAACAAGGCTCTGATGAATCTTTGGCGAAGTCCTTGCGCATCGTTGTCGAAGTCAAAAACTAGGCTAGGAATCAACATATCATGAGGGCCATCCCTCCGTGCATATCCAAATTGCCTCAAAGCTAGGCAAGGGTTGTAGGTGATACCTCCTCTAATTCCAAGTAAAGGAACATTAGGAAATTCTCCGCAACGATCGACAATGATGACATTTTCTCTGGACCGAGAACACCAATGCACATCAGAATGAGTAAGAGTCATCAATCGTTGGGACCACCTTGTACCTTGGTCGTTCTTCAAGACAGACTGTGGAAGGTGCGAAATAAACCACCTTGCAAGGATAGGAGTACAGCACATGAGAACACCCCTCTTTCTCATTGTTCGTGTGTAAAATGAGTGAAGAATGTCCCCAAGCAATGTTGGTATTGGATTTCTGGACAAGAAAATTTTGACGGCGTTGACATCTACCAATTGGTCAGGATTTGGGAACAAGACCAACCCATAGATAAGGAGTGCCACAATCTCTTCAAAGGCTTGTAGGTCCAATGAGTTCCAACATTCTTGTGCCTTCTCAAACAAGAATTTTGCTAAGAATCCTCTGACGCCGCTTCTGGTTTCCCAATGCCCCTTGATGTCGGATGGTTGTAGATGTAATGCTCGAGCAACATCTTTCGGCTTTGGTTCCTTTTCCGTACCGTTGAATGGTAGTTGATTAAGGATAGGGATTCTCAGGAGTTGAGAAAACTCCTCCAAAGTGGGTACCAACTGATAATCAGGGAAAGTGAAACAGTGGTGAAGAGGGTCAAAGAACTGGAATAGCACTTTCATCATGTCTTCTTCAATGTTGGTGTTGACTAGACTGAGAAGTCTACCATGTCTTTCACTGAAGGATGAATTTTCCGGAATTCTTGAGGTGATCTCCTTGAGTTGAGGAGAGATTCTCACAAGGTTGACTTGAATGGTATTTCTGCGAGGAATTTCCATGTCCTACAAAACAAGAACAAAGATGAAGATCCAAAACCCTTGAAATGGTTAGTGAATGCATATGATGTTTCATGATGTTTATGATGTATGCACAAAACATATGTACAAGCAAATCACACCAAACCCTAGTTTCAGGCTTGCATGGGGTTTCATAGGTAAGTACCCTCTTGAGTGTAGTTGGCTTAAAAACCTGTCCTATAAATAGTAACCGGGTTCTAAGGAGCTCAATATCACTGGATTGTTTTCATTGTTCCTTGTTTTGGTTTAGCCACTTAACTAGCGACCAAAATATTCCAAGAACACAACCCTCAATGAGTGTAGTATCGAGTATCTACCAACTTCGGACTGCACCAAAGCCGGTCATCTCACTACCCCTAAAAAAGGCCAAGATGGTCAAGTAAGGTTCTAGGTCATTAGTGCTTAGTGACATCACTCAGTGGCCCCGTACTCTCCTTGATTGAACTCAAGGGTTACCGGTACTCACAAATATGTCGCACTAATATAGCTATTGCTTCGACCGTGTCGGTATACCCCGCACAGTTTCCACAATGTATTTCTATCTATGAATGTTTCCCAAAATCCGGGTGTAGGATTGCAAACCCAAACAAATAGAGCCAAAGTATAAAGCAAACAATTCAAACAATTAGTCATGCAAGAGGGTGATCTAAGCCCTAAGGTTACTCCACTTTAAAAATTCCCCAGCAGAGTCGCCAGTTCTGTGATACGGTAAGAGAACTGACTATGGTTTTGCGTTTGTTTTCGCAAATGTTTCGGTTGAGCAAGAGTCGCCACCGACTTTTTATTTTATCCTAAGGAAAGGTTTAAAAAGCACAGCAAAAACCTTTGAGATTTTTCTTGGGTTCGGGGAGTTGATTATAGAAAGGGAAGGTATTAGCACCCTTTCTATCCATGGTTATCCATGGGCTCTTAGTTACTTGCTTAGATCACTTGCCTTTTGTTTTCAATTGTTTTAAATGGTGCTTGTGTGTGTGGGTTTGAAAAATGTTTTGAAAAGAAGCCAATGTGGTGGCAACCTTTGTAATGATCCATGTTGGGATGTATACAAAGGTGTATGTCTTTTGAAAAGGTTTTCATTTGTTTTTGGAAGTTGTTTTTGAAGGTGTTGTGAGGTATGTTTTAGAAAATAGGCAAGTGTTTTGTTTTTGCAAGTTTGATTCAAGTAACTAAGAAGCTATCTACTCCTAAATGTTTCAAAGTTTATTGCTATGTTTTAACCCTTTTAATAAGTTTGTTCCACCATTGTATTTGGTGGACAATCTCATGTTAGGATGTGAAAGGGACGGGCGCGGGTCATCCTTTTAGACCATAATTGCAATGGTGCCAAGTATCTTTGGGCATTTTCTTTAAGGGACTTGATCATTTGTTTTGGCAATATTTTGAAAATGTTATCGAGGGACTATGATCATTTGATTTGTTTGCTTTGCCCAAAGAGACCTAACATGCAATATGGCCCATTTATTTGAAGGCAACAAAGTGGAATACCCTAGGGGGTGCAAGTGTGATTTGTGTGTCCATTTTCATGCTTGTTTGTCTTGAGATTAGGTCATAACTATTTTGTTCGTTTTATTCGCATATAAACCCTAATTCTAGCATGGTATACTTAGAAAGCGATAAAGTGCGAAATTTAAACTCCTACACTATTACAACACAATAATATAGGGAGGGGGGTACAAATGTTCAAATGGGGAGGTATTTAGACAAGAAATTGAATCTAAGCTATTACATCATTTGCTTGGGATATTTACAATATCATTTAATTGCATAAATGAAATAGAAATAGAACAATTATGCAAGAATGCAAAAAGGTTTTTTATATGTATGAAAAAAAAGTATTATTTATGTAAAATAAAAAGAAAATAAAAAGATATTATTTTTTTTGGAGTTTTTCATATTTAGGGCAAAACCCTAATTCTATTAAACAAAATGCATTATTTATTAATATATACAATATTTATCATTTATACACAAAAATAAAATAAGAAAAGAAATATATTTGTAAAAAATGATTTTTTAGTGTTTAATATTAATAAAATAAAATATGTATATTTTTAGTATTTTATTCTAAGTATATTAATAAATATATATATTTATGTATTAAGTTCTAAATATGTATTATATATAAAAAATAATAATATTTAATATAAAAATAAAAAAAGGGTATTTTTTATACAAAATATTTTCAGGAAGTAAAAATAAAATAAAAGTGTATAAAAATATATTTGTATTATCTTAATATTTTAAACAAAAAGTATATATGTATATTTATCTATTTATGTACAAAAACAATCAAATAAATACTTAATAAATTCAAAAAATGATGGGAAAAATATTTTTATATTTTTAATATGCTGAGAAAAAATAAATGAGTCAGTTAAAAAAAGAAAAAGTCAAAAAATATTAAAAATGAAGCAAATGGGCTCAAGGGTGTAAAACCAAAAAAGGGTGGTGTGAAAAGTAACTCAGAAGCAAGCCCAGCCCAAAGCCACCTTTCTTCAACCTCTGAACAAAAATTATTCAGAAAACGCGCGCAAGAAGCTCCATTTGAATATCCTAATTCTTTGATTTTTTGAACAAACTTCCAACACAAAAAATGTTAAGCATGAAACCACGATTCCAAATATATAAAGAACATCTCCTAACTCTCAGAAATGAGAGAGAATTTTAACAATCTCAAATCCTAACCTAAGTTTTCTGCCATTTTCAGACCTTAAATTCTCACAGCTCAGGCAAAAGAAATGAAAAGTAAAAGAATGTACATGTTCAGTGGCATGAGTAGAACATTGTTTCTTCACAAACTTAAAGCTAATGATGCCTAATAAGGGAGATACGAATTCAAAAACTTACCTGTTCAGTTGAAGTTCTATATGGAGATGTAGGAACTTTCAGTGCAAGGTGATGATTGGAAAAGCTTCCTTGAGGTCCAGGGATGCTATTCCAATGTTTACTTTGTCTTGAAAGCTTCTGAATCGAGCTAGAGAACTTCACCTGCAAGTCAGAAATATGAAAATGGTGGAAGTGGTTAGAGTGATTACAGGTCGTGCTTTTGCTTTTGGTTAGCTTGCATAGATGGTATGGAAGGTGTGTGAACTGGTTTGGGCAAGAGAGCTCGAGAGAAATGAGAGATAGGACTCAAACTGCAGGGCCTGCCCTGTTTTTGCAGTTTGAGAGTGATTCTGAGATGGAGGGTGTTTTGAAGGCTAAGGGCTCGTGTCTTAGCTTGGTTGTGTTGTGTGTAATGTGTTTGATAACTTCGTCTAAGTGTTCTTGAGCTGATATGGTAGTTGGTATTAGTTATGCAATGTTTCTTACTTCTTAAGCAAACAAAGGCAACTTGTGTTTCTAGGTCAGTAGAGGACCTCTAATCCTGCTGCAAAGCTTCTCTTGATCAGAGTGATTTGTTCATGATCTTGTGCTAGTCAGATTTGCAATGTACTTGTTGGATTTTCAATTTGACATAAAGTGCCACTTTTCAAGAATGGATATTATGCTTTTTCCAATTTGGGATTAATCCTTTAGACAATGCTTGAACTCAAAGAACATGGTCTTGGCACAAAGAATATGCATTAAATTTATGAGTGTAACTTGGCTTAAGGACCTGTAATCTAGCTTAAAGCATGCTGAGTTCAAATTGCAAGGTTATGGACATGTAACTTGGTCATGAACAAAGTGAGTTTTTGCCATATTGAGAAATTCGATTCTCCCTAACCATGAGGTTGTTTGAGAAGTTCTTGGACAAAGCTTGGAATGTGTACTACAATCCATCTTTGAAATGCAAATTGAAATTCCAAGTGAAAGTGTATGGAAAATGGCCTTGAAGTGGGGTAGAAAAACTTGTCAAAATAGGTCAAAAATTCACTAAGTTAAGAATGGTTTAGTGCCCTTATTCAAAAATTTGTAACTTGAGATAAAAGCTTCAAATGAGAAAACTTTGTGAATCAAAGTTGTATATTATGCAACAAGCTACAACTTTCAAGTTTTGACTTTTGTTTGAATCCAAATGAATCATGGTGAAAAAGTGGGGCAAAGTTAAGAAAAAATTAGGGTTTTCCATAACTTAGAAAAATTCTAAGTTATGAAAAATTCCATTTCAAACCCTAATTTGCATTTCTTGGTTTCTTGGTGAACAAGTTTCATGATTTGGCATGTTTTGATGAAAAATGAATCTTGACTCTTGATTTTGACCAAAAAGTCAAAGTTTGACTTTTCAGTATACAGTCAAAATTGATCAATTGACTGGGAAATTCAACTGTCAATCTTGTGTACTTGGGATCTTTTGAGTTTGTTGAGCATGTCAAGATAATTCCATGGGGTCCTTGAGTCCATGTGTGAGCTTGGTTTGCCATTGGCTAGGTCAAACAGTCAAAAAATTGCATTTGTGCAGTCAAAACCCTAAAAATGACCATTTTGCCCTTTTGATAATCTGATCAAATTTCTTGTGGAATTGTGATCCAAACTTGATCAAATGGTCCATATGAGTTCATAATGTTGATGTGGGTCAATTTTCATGAGATTTGACTGTCAATTGGCCACAGTTGACTTTTTCCCCAATACAGCTGATTTCTAGGTCATCTGTCCAATTGACTGGGCAAAACTTGGAATCAAGACTTGAAACTTGGTATGGATAAACTTGGGAGTCCAACATGAAGCATGAAAGTCATCTTAGGCATTTTAGGTCAAAACATCTTTGTTCAAACACAAACCCTAATTTGGATCAACAGTGCAAGGAGAAGTCTTGAGCAGAGGAAATCCTAACTGGATCTTGATCTTCAAAGGTCTGGTGGTGAGAAAATGTTGGGGAAATGGGAGGGAAAATTTTGGGGTACAACAGTTGCCCCTGTTCAATCTTCTTGAACCTGAAGAGTTAGATTGGCAGGTTTGCCTTTCGTGACTCGAGGGTAAAAGGAGATTGGACACTAGAGTGCCCGGAAATTTGCACTCGTATGTTGGAGTCTCAACAATGTGATGTCGGGAATGGGCTTACAGATTCCATTTGGAGAGATGGTGGATAGGGAGATGGGCTTATAGATGCCATCTGGAGATGTGACAGAAACTTGTCGGGAATGGGCTTATAGATGCCATTTGGAAGCGTTGATCGCATAAGAGATTCCTTAGCGAGAACTTGTGTATTTGAGAAAGACAGATATTTTCCTGGCTTGTTACAGGTGTTTGATCTTCCATCTCTTTATGCAGATATGCCCTGGCTAGATACAGGTGTCGAGTCTACAAATGGTTGCTCACATATGTGCCCTGGCTGGATACAGGAATCGAATCCGGAAATAGTTGTCAACAGATATGCCCTGGCTGGATACAGGAATCGAATCTTCGAACTCTTCAGACGTGCCCTGGCTAGATACAGGAATCGAGTCTGGAAATGTGGTCAACAGATATGCCCTGGCTGGATACAGGAATCGAATCTAGAAGTGTTGTAGTTGACAGATGTGCCCTGGATGGATACAGGAATCGAATCTTCGAACTCTTCAGACGTGCCCTGGCTAGATACAGGAGTCGAGTCTAGAAACTGATCACTCTCAGATGTGCCCTGGCTAGATACAGGTATCGAATCTGGAACTTGTGACAGTTGAAGGTAGTTGTCTTTAAGGTTGTCTTTTTCCCTGAAAAGGCAAAAACATAAGTTGAATGCAATGTTATGATGTATGATATGCATGATGTCATGATGTTCAACATGAAATAGTGTTGTATGCACTTTATCATGCACGTAAGCAAGATGTATGCAATGTGAAATGTTTATGAATATATTTTTGTTTTAGGAAAATAAATCCTTGACGAACGGCCGAAGAATTACTCTGTGGAAGAGATACTTTACTGAAGTTTGACGAGAGGCCTGCTGAGGACTTCAATGACAGATTCTGCTGGGGATAATGATGATAAACTCCGATGGGGAATACCAACGATAGACTCTGCCGGAGATTGAAGGAACTTTGCCGAGGGCGATCTTCCGTGGCAAATAGCTGAGGATAACCCAGTTATAAGCCCTTGTGAGGGATAACTCTGAATAAAGCTTAGGAGAGACGTCTGTATTCTGCAGGGAACAAGCTTCCAGAATCTACTGGGGATAAGCTTTTAGACCTGCCGGGGAAAGTTGGCGACTTCACTGGGGGAAGTATTGCTGAATCTTGCCTTACTCTGCGGGGGGATGAGATCATTTGGTCACATTCTTCAATCGAAACTACCTTGGTACCTTGGAAGACAAAGCAACCAGACTGCATCAGGCAATTTCACATTGCCCCTGTTTCTGATGTCACCTGTAACTAATCTTTTGTTTCTTATGCAAACATTTATGAATCAACAATTTAATGTCAAATGCATATATCAAAAATGAACATTGGACGTTCGTCGCAAGACAAAACAGAAAAAGGAAAAAACAATGGCAATTTGTATGGACAAGTGAATTCATATTGATTTGAATTTTGCCTGTGAATAGGCGTTTTTTGTACAAGAGGCTGACATCCTAGTAAGAGGATGCCGCCGAATAACACAGAATTTATAATTTTGAAAAGAAAACAAAACAGCTATGTGAACAATCCTACTGGGTTCCAACTCTGCTATCGCCTTTATGTCTCCAAGCGTCTCATCGCTTTGCTGCCTGGTTGAAGATGAAGCTGATTGGTCGATGCAGAAGTCTGAGCCAGATAGTTGATGCCGAATTCCGGATGCGAAGTGATCCAATGAGACATAGTGTTACGCTTTATCCCTAACTTTTGCCTGGACCGCCCTTTCGGGTTTTCAGTCCACCGGGATACCCATTTTTGCCCAAGCTGCCTTTTCAGGTTTTCGACTTGCCGGGTGTACAGATTTTTTTCATTTCATCCCTTATTTTTGCCCGAACCCTTTTGGTTCGCCGGGAAGCCCTAATTTTTGCCTAGGTATGTCAACCTAGCGGGTCTTTTATTTATGCGTAGTATCTTTTCACTATGTCTGCATTGGCGGGGTGAGGAAGGTCGTCACCATCCATGGTGGTTAGGATCATGGCTCCTCCCGAGAACACATGTTTAACCACAAATGGCCCTTCGTATGTAGGGGTCCATTTGCCCCGGGGATCACTTTGAGGAAGGATGACGCGTTTGATTACCAGGTCCCCAACTTGATACTCTCGTGGTTTGACTTTCTTGTTAAATGCCCTGATCATCCATTTTTGATACGTCTGACCATGATAGATAGCGGTGAGTCTCTTTTCGTCAATCAGGTTTAATTGATCCAGTCGAGTCTGGATCCAGTCATCTTCACTCAAGTCTGCATCCTTCATTATTCGGAGAGAGGGTACCTGGACTTCAATTGGCAAGAATGCCTCCATGCCATAGACCAAGGAGAAAGGAGTTGCCCCGGTTGACGTTCTTGCTGAGGTACGGTACCCGTGAAGAGCGAACGACAACATCTCGTGCCAATCTTTATAAGTCACTGTCATCTTCTGCACAATTTTCTTGATATTTTTATTAGCTGCCTCTACAGCCCCATTCATCTTCGGCCGGTAGGGAGAAGAATTGTGGTGCTGTATCTTGAATTGTTCACAGAGTTCAGTGATCATCTTGTTGTTGAGATTGGTACCATTGTCCGTAATGATTCTTTCCGGGACACCGTACCGACAGATCAGATTATGCCGGATAAAACGTGCCACGACGCTCTTGGTTACCGTGGCGTAGGAAGCTGCCTCAACCCACTTCGTGAAATAATCGATCGCCACCAAGATGAAGCGATGCCCATTGGATGCCGTCGGTCGGATCTCACCGATAATATCAATCCCCCACATTGCAAAAGGCCAAGGTGCCGTCAGGACGTTCAGAGGAACTGGAGGAATATGCACCTTATCAGCATAGATTTGGCATTTATGACAAGTTTGAGAGTGTTGGTAACAATCAGCTTCCATTGTGGACCAGAAATATCCTGCCCGAAGGATTTTCTTAGCCATGGTGTGCCCACTGGAATGTGTTCCAAATGTACCTTCATGCAGTTCTATCATGATCTTCTCTGCTTCGGCCTTATCCACACAATGTAGTAGAGTTGAATCATGATTCCGTTTGTAGAGAATGCCGTTGCTGAGGAAGAATTTTGCCGCAAACCTCCTCATGAATTTCTTGTCATCGACAGATGCACCTTCAGGGTATTCCTGAGCTTCCAAGTACCTCTTCACCTCATGATACCAAGGTTTTTCAATCACCTTCTCGGCCTCGAGATCGCAGCAGTATGCCGGTTCATCCAACTTCCAGATAATGATCCGGGGAGCCTCATTGTCCCATTTAACTTTGAACATTGAAGACATCGTAGCTAATGCGTCCGCTAGCTGATTCTCCTCTCTTGGGAAGTGCTCAAAAGTTATCTCTTCAAAGTGGGGAAGCAAGGTTGACACATACTCCTTGTAAGGAATAAGATTTGGGTGTTTCGTATCCCACTCGCCCTTGATCTGATTGATCACGAGAGCGGAATCTCCGAAGACACTCAGAAACTTGATCCTTAAGTCGATTGCAGCTTGTAAACCCATGATACATGCTTCATATTCTGCCATGTTGTTGGTGCAGTTGAAACATAATCGGGCGGTGAGTGGAGTATGCATTCCTTTGGGAGATATGATTACAGCGCCGACGCTGTTTCCCAAAGCATTGGAGGCTCCGTCAAAATGCATAGACCATCGGGATCCTTCCTCAGGTCCTTCCTCCGGTCCAGGTACTTCACAGTCAGTTACCACCATGATGTCTTCGTCCGGAAAATCAAAGTTCAATGATTGGTAATCGTCCACAGGTTGGTGTGCCAAATGATCTGCCAGTACACTTCCCTTAATAGCTTTCTGAGTTGTATACTGGATGTCATATTCTGTCAAGATCATTTTCCATCTCGCTATCGTTCCAGACAGAGCAGGCTTTTCAAATATGTACTTGATGGGATCCATCTTTGAAATTAATAGAGTAGTGTGAGTCAGCATATACTGTCTCAGCCGGCGAGCAGCCCATACTAGAGCGCAACAAGTTTTCTCAAGCAGTGAGTAACGAGACTCACAGTCGGTAAACTTTTTGCTCAAGTAATAAATAGCGTGCTCTTTTCGGCCAGACTCGTCATGCTGCCCCAGCACACACCCCATTGAATTATCAAGTACTGTCAAGTATAATATTAGAGGTCTTCCTTCCACTGGTGGCATAAGAATGGGGGGCTCTTGGAGATATTCCTTTATTCTTTCAAAGGCAGCCTGACATTCATCGTTCCAGCGTACTACTTGATCTTTCTTCAGTAATTTGAAGATTGGCTCACAAGTAGCAGTCAGATGTGAGATGAATCGGGCAATGTAATTCAGTCGTCCCAGGAAGCCTCCGACTTCCTTCTCTATCTTTGGAGTCGGCATCTCTTGAATGGCTTTTACCTTGGCAGGGTCCACCTGAATACCTTTATCACTTACAATGAAACCTAGCAATTTTCCGGACCTTACCCCAAAGGTGCCTTTATTGGGATTCAACCTCAGCTTATATAACTTGAGTCGGTCAAACAGCTTCCTCAGATGGTCAAGATGCTCCTCCTCAGTTTGAGACCTTGCAATCATGTCATCAACATATACCTCAATCTCATGATGGATCATATCATGAAATAAAGCAACCATGGCGCGTTGGTAGGTTGCCCCAGCATTTTTCAACCCGAATGGCATGACCTTGTAACAGAAGGTGCCCCACTGAGTCACAAAGGTAGTCTTTTCCATATCTTCCGGAGCCATCTTGATCTGATTATACCCTGAAAAACCATCCATGAAGGAGAAAACCTTGTGTTGAGCAGTATTGTCAACGAGGACGTCAATGTGAGGTAGAGGAAAATCATCCTTGGGGCTGGCCCTGTTCAAATCCCTGTAGTCGACACACATTCTGACTTTACCGTCCTTCTTCGGCACTGGCACCACATTGGCGACCCACTGAGGGTAAGAAGTTACTGCTAGAAAACCGGCGTCGAATTGCTTCATAACTTCAGCCTTGATCTTTTCAGACATCTCTGGGCGCATACGGCGGACCTTTTGCTTTACCGGAGGACAGTCTTCCTTGGTTGGAAGATGATGAACTACAATGTCGGCATCCAGACCAGGTGTTGTACCCCAAAATTTGCCCTCGCGTTTTTTCCCCCAAGAAATCTCAGCTTCAAGTCTTTCCTGATTTTTCAAACTGACTCAAGAATCGGACAAACGGACTTTTCTTATCAGTCAAGCGAAATTAGGGTTTTTACTGATTTTCAGAGCTCTGGATTGTTTCATACAGTTGGCTTAGGGTTTTGGTTGATTTTTGGTTCAATTTTGATCAGGCGAGCATTATTTGGCATTTAATCAAGAATTAAGGGTTTTGTGGGCATATTCTCAGAAAGATTAAAATTCTACAGCGCGTTGCAGTTTATTCCGAGATTCGGGTTAAATTCGCATTATCTTGATTTAATCAGTGAAAGAGACAGTGGTTTGAATTCATGTTGTTTGAGCCAGTCAAAGATATGTGCAGTGTGGAATTGCAGTGCTTGGCAAAGAATCAGTAAGAAAGGATTGAATCTGATCAGTTTTTGTGTTCGACTGTGTGTTGCTTTGAATGATGGAGACGTCCAGTTCATTTATTTTGATCAACAAGGTTTAGTTGATTATTTATGGTTCTAAGAATTAAATACTTGAAATTTAACTTTCATTTTATTTAATTTAAGGAATTATAAATAACAAGTAAATAAAGAAAAAGAATTGAAAAGAATTGAATGACAATGGAATTTTTATTTCATATTTAATAATTGTTACAATTATTATTATTTGGATACAAGTATTTATTACAAAGTATTTAAAATAATAATAGTGTACAAAAATTAAATTGAAAATAAAAATTCTATCCTATTTCTAATTCTTCATTCTTCACTTCGCTCCGGTGCTCCATTTTTTATCTGCAAAAAGAAAAGAGAAAAGTCAGAAAGCAGTTAAAATTAAAAGAGACAGATAAAATTTGCTCATCATTAGGAGCCACTGACTGGGATCAGTTGACCCTCTCTGCAAATCACGGGATTTCTCCCGGTTCACAAAGAGGGAAGAGTTTTATCATAAATGGAAAATGTCAAAATGCATAATTTTTTTAAAATGTCAAATGCATAAATTCCAAAGTTCAAACTGCATAGTTCAAATCCAAGTCGAACTGGAAAATCCAATTCCCACTTCCTATCAAATGCCAAAGTCTACTCAAAGATATCAAAAAGTACAATTGCTGTCAAAATCTACCCAGGCTGTCAAAGAAGATATGGAAGATATCACAAAACACATAAAGCTGTCAAGAGAAAGAAAAAGATGCAGAGGAAAATGTGTTATGCAAGCAACTTAATCATCATTTCCCAGGGCCCCTTCAGAACAAAGCACAGTAATAATCATATTAAATTCTAAAACTGTACTATGGAAGAGAAGAGAGATAAAGCAGCAATAGGCAGGTTTTAGGCTTAGGCAGATATGCAACAAAAAGATATAACACAAAGAAAAGGGACACGGTTCAGCAAGCAAGAGGAAAGAAAAAAAATATACAAACTGTCAAGGCATAACCTTCATGCTACCAAGTTCAAACCCAAGGCCAAACCTCATAAAACCTGAAGCTTCACCCTCAAAGCAAAAACAAGCACAAAACACAACCATCAACCTGCCTAATCCAAGCAGGCCTCACAAGTTATCAAACACATAAACATACAAACTCAAAAGATCCATCAACCTGCTAATGCCCTAAACCTGCCTACTGTCCAGTTCAAACTAAAAACAATCAAACTTACTGCCATAACCTCACAAACCCAAACCTGTGGAACATCAAAAACACATAAACTGAAACTGAACTACAAAAACCCCTGTAAAACCATACCTGCTGCTGTCAAAAAAACCTCATACCTGTCTCAAGAACTACCAACACCCTGTCTTAACCTTAAAACCAGAAACAGACCAACCTGCCTAACTACATAAACCTGATAAACCAAGCATAACCTGATAGATACAAAACTCAAGCCATGTACCAGTCACAAGCATACTAAAACCTGTCAAAACCTGATAAACAAAACACCATACTATCAATAAACTAACAAGCATTCAACAATTCAAGGCAACGCAGGTGAGACATCAAAAGCCCTCAGTGTACACATCATTAGGCAAGAAACCAACATCCAGAAATATACTGATACCAAGAAATTCATCAAGGGCATAGAAGAAGGCATCCAGCTCAACAAAAATCTCAGAAGGCATCCAGTTCAAAGCAACAATTCAAAGGCAACCTAGGCCCTCAGCATAAACATCACTGGGCGATAATCAATCTCAGAAAGGCATATTTCAAGCATATAGGCAAGGAAGTAACAAGAGATACAAGCGTCCAAGGCAATACTGGCCAGAAGGAGAAGAGATAAAATCTAAGGCGACAAATATACAGTGCTAAAGAAGAAGAAGAAAAGGGCAAGTTCAAGGTAGGGTTTTTTTCAGTAAAAATCATCATCAAAACCCTAAAAACAGCTATCAGATAAAAGATACCAGGGTCACCAAGAAGCGAAGAATCGCGCGAATCCCCCTCCGCTCGTTCCGGCCTCCTGAGCGCCACTTCCCCGTCTCTCCTCCTTCTCCAAAGTCAGGTGGTACATCCTTCTCCCTCTCTTTTTCTCCTTTTGCTCATAACAATAAAAGAATCAAGGTTTTTTAGTTCAAATCAAAAACGCGTACCATTCATAAAAGAAAAAAGGAATATAAACATTGGAACGAACCTTGTATCAAGGACACTGAGCCCGTGCCATGGAGGGAAGAGAGGTGTTGGGGGCGACGCTGGTGGCCGGATGAAAGAGAAGCGCTCAGGAAGAAGACGAACAAGTACGAACGGCGCGCTCAAACCCTAGCTTTCGTTCTGAACAAACATTCCCTAACCCTAAATTCGTTTCAAGTTTAACATGGGCCTGACCCGTCTCTAAGTTCCTCTGGAGCCCAACAAAATCATTAACATTTTTTTTTATAACAAACACTAATCTTTTTCTTCTTTACTAAACCATACATTTTTCTAACTTAGCATTTTTTTTATATTAAAATTGAAAATACTTGTTTCTTTTTATTTATTTACTCTTTTATTTAAAATACATTTGTACATATTATACATTTTTTTTTATCATATAATTAAAATTGAAAACCTTTTTAATTAAAATATATCTTTGTACATAACAATTAAGAATACACTTCTTTTTATCCATAATTCAATTTTTTGACATTTAATATCATTTTCACAATTTAATTAAGATTTGAGCATTTAAGTTAAAACATTTTTCTTTTATGCGTATTAAAAGCATGCAAATCAAAGATTCATTAAAATACATATCTAGGTCAAAAACCCTAATACGCTTCAATTTCACATTTCGCGCTTGTAAATAATTACACATACACAATACATATACATCTTACATGTACACTTAAACAAATACATTCACATTGCCCTATACACATTTGTTTATCTTATATTTGTATATTCGATATTTACATTTGATTGCGAATTTGATTTGGTTGTAACTTATTGGATACTATAAGTCTCATCCCCAGTCATACACTTGTACCCCCATTCTCGGATACTATTTTGTAATAGCGTAGATTTTACATTCCGCACTTTACAGTTTTCCAATTATACCATGATTAGACCTAGGGTTTGCGTGTACATAAAATCAAACGCTAGATAATCTAATACAAGACAAATACATGTAATCAATACACAATCACACTTGCACCCTCTAGGGTAATCCCACATGTTGCCTTCCAAAATGGGCCATGCTTGCACGTCGAGTATCTTTGGCAAAATAAAATCAAAATGATCATAAGTCCCTCAAAGTGTTGCCTAAACGGAATGATCATAGTCCCTTCCAAGAAAATTGCCAAAGACACTTGGCATCATTGCATTCATGGTCCATACGATGACCCGCGCCCGTCCCGAATAAACTTCCTAAACGCAAGATTGTCTACCAATTTCAATGGTAGAACAAAATTGTTAAAAGGGGTTAAAACATGACAAAAACCTTTGAGTACAATAGGGTAGACAAAACTCTTAGTTACTTGAGATCAATTTGCAAAAACACTTGCCTTCTTTTCAAAAATCACCATCCACAACACTTTCAAAACAAACTCTCAAAAAACATTTGAAACATCTTTTCGAAAAGATCCACACTTTTGTAAAACACTCAATCACGAGTCAAATACATTAGTTGCCTAAGACAAGGCATCTTTTTCCAAAACATTTTCAAAAGCATCCACACACACACCATTTTCAAAGCAATCGAAAAACAAGGCAAGTGATCTAAAAAACCAAGTAACTAAGAGCCCATGGATAACCATGGATGAAAAGGGTGCTAATACCTTCCCTTTTCATAATCTACCCCCCGAACCCACGAAATATCTCAAAAGGTTTTTGCTGTGCTTTTTTAACCTTTCCTTTAGGATAAAATAAAAAGTCGGTGGCGACTCTTGCTCAACCGCACAAGTGCGAATACGAACGCAAAACACTAGTCAGTTCTCCCACCGTATCTCAGAACTGGCGACTCTGCTGGGGAAATACTTTTAAAGTGGGGTTACCTTAGGGTTTAGATCACCTTTACTTTCAATTGATTGCTTTGTTTGCTTTACATTTGTGGGCTTTGTATCGGAGTTTTATAGATCCTAACCCGGATCTGGGGAAACCTTTTTAGGTAGCATAATCTGCGAGGGACCTGTCCGGGGTATACCGACATGGGTGAAGCAGTGGCTACGTTGGTGTGGCGTCTTGGTCTGTACCGATATCCCTCGTGTTGAAATGGGGAGAATATGGGTCTTCCAAGGAGTCATTAAGCACCAACCGACCTTAGAACCCTAATTGACCAACTTGGCCATTAGAACAGTAGCAGTATGCTACACTCATTGAGGCTAAACTCTCGAGATGGTTCCGGCCGCGAGAAAAGGTTGCGATGCTGGAGTTATGACCGATTGAGGGTAGCCAATGATATGAGATCCTCTAGAACCCGGTTACTTTTGATAGGACAGGTTTTAACCAACAAACTGAAAGAGGGTAGTACCTGAACCTCATGCAAGCCTAAACCTAAGGCCTTGTGTGCTTTGTGTGAATATTGTTTGCCTGTATATACACTCACTTGCTTTCCGCATACATGTACATAACATCATGACATCATACCATAGCATTTTAGCATTTTCAATAACCATTTCAAGGATCTCGAGGGTTCTGTTGATGCAGGGTTACGTTGAACCAGACATCTATCAAGGGGCAAAGGGGTTTCTCCTCTAACCAATCCAGTCAAAGTTCAAGTGCAACAACTTGAATTAGTGGCTATGACCCACTCGACATGGTGAGCTTGATTCTAGTGGAAAGACATCCACCGATACAAAGCTCTCCAATCAAAGTTCAAGAACAAACAACTTGAATCAGTGGCTATGACCCACTCGACATGGTGAGCTTGATTCTCGTGGAAGGACGTCCATCGGTGCAGAGATCTCCAATCCAAGAGCAAAGTTCAACCTCTAACATTTTCTTGTGTTTACCCCAAGAGATCCTTGAAAGCATGCATCCACATATCATGCATTGCATTTTGACAATCTTTCTTTTTTCAGGTTTCCTTACTCTCCTGCTGTTTATTTCAGCAAGAGATGGCTCTAGAAAGGTCTGTCAAAGACATCCAAGACCAGACTGCTCAGCTGCAGGAGATGATCCTGAACTTGTCTCTGGGGCAAGAAGAGATGAAAGCTCTCCTCACCAAAGGCTTGGGGAGTTCCAACAATGCCATGAGTGATCAGATTGCGGAGCTGCAGTTTGATCTAACAACACTAAGGACTCAAATGATGGGACAGTTGGTGGGCCAGATGGCTCTCATCCAAGACCTATCTCAAAGACAAGAGGAACTCAGAGTTCTTGTCCGCCAACTGCTTCCAAACAACCAACTGGGGCAAACATCTGAGGTAGAAGAGCCAGTCACCGCTCAACCTCCATCAACTCAAGAAGACAAGGGGAAAGCTCCTTTGCTAGCTTCAGGGTCACAATCCCATCAACAACCTCGCCAGCGTCAACGGGGCAATCGGCGTAAGCAAGAAAAGTCGGGAAGACAGTTTACGGAGACTGAAATACCATCATTCTTCATACTGAAGCGCCTGTTGGAGGTCAACTTACTTACTGTAAAGGACCCTCCTCAGAAGCTCAATATCTCCTCTCCTCACTTTAATCCCGACGCATTCTGTGTTTACCACTCCTACAGCCCGGGACACGGCACCAACGACTGTTGGGCCTTGAAGAACAAGATTCAAGATCTGATCGACATTGGGGTGCTGGAATTCATGCCAGACGGTGAGATGAAAATCTTCCGTTAAAGGGTTCTCCACTTGAAGTGACGAAGCTCGAGCTGAAAGACTTTTGCTTCTTTTTGAATTTTCAAAGTTGTAATTTCTTTTGCTGTCAAACAATTATCTGTTGATGTTAAACTCTGTTTTCATTAATGCATTGCATATGTTTGTCTTGAATTCATCCATTCGTTTCACTACTCTTATGCTTTTCTTTATGATATTTGACTCTTGATAAAAAGCTGTAAGCCTTTAGAAGGAGGATGACGAAACAATACCATGATCTTATACAGTATGCTTTTGAACAGACCTTGCTGATGATGTACAGGCATTTCTTTCAATTCCCAAACACTGGAGTTATAAGGAAGTTAATCCCTAGTCAACCCCTTCGAGCCAAAGAAGTAGGAGTTTCCTGTTCTGATACAATCAAAACCTTTGATATAAACCCGGGGCAGGGTAGTCTCTCAGTTAATTCAAAAGAAAATGCGCATTGAAGTCGCAAACTCTCAGTTCGTAACACAACGAACGACGTCAAAAAAAAAAAAGAAAGCGTTCCTTTGGAATCAAAAGACCAGGGTGGTTCCCTATCACATAGACAGTCAATCTCTCAAAAGCCCACTGAGCCAAATACTATAAAGGAGGCTTAAGAAAGCTGGGGCATCCCGCTGACAGTAATCCCAAAAACGGTAACAGTCAGGCAAAAGTTAGGGATAACAAATCAAAATCAAAATAGTGAGGTCATTACAAAACCCTCAACAACATGAAAAATGTTGAAAAAGAAAAGGAGATGATGACTGTCTCCCCAAAATTCAACTGGTGAACCATCGCCTAAAAGTCGTTCCAAACTCAAAACAGAGTGTGACGCGCAATTAGCTGAGCTTAGGTTGAAGAACATCACGAAGAGCGAGTGGGTACAAATATACTTTGAGCCTTTATCCTTTGTTTCTTAAACCGTGAACCAGGCCACGTTACAACCCTTCAAAAGTCCTAATTGAAGCATGGGTTAGTTCGAAAGCATACTGTTACTAAAGGTATCCTGACTCCTGTAGGGCTTTGCTCTAAATCTTGTGTTAACTTGTCTTATGAAAAGTTTTCTGCTAAAAAACGCATTTTTCAAAAACTTCGAGACAAGCATAAACTTTGCATTATTCGAATATCACTGTCTGCATTTAACCCTTTTGTTTGACAGCGAAGAAATTCATACAGCGAATGTTCGGAGGAACGAAAACTCTCTCAGTAAGTCAAAATCACTTCAAGAGGATAACACTTCCATCAAATCCCCTTATCAACAAGGGGCATGGCATGTCACAATTCAATTAACCTGGGGCAGTCCAGTCAAGGTCCAACAGATCTTTCAAAATCCAATTAACCTGGGGCAGTCCAGTCAAGGTCCAACAGATCTTTCAAAGTTCAATTAACCTGGGGCAGTCCAGTCAAGATTTCAAGAAATCTCTCAATATGCAGAGTAATCTGATTCAAGATTCCTTCATCACCACTTGGGGCGTTCGAATGTCAAAAGTGTTCAACAAATCAATTACAACATTTCCAGACTCGATTCCTGTATCTAGCCAGGGCACGTCTGAAGAGTTTGAAGATTCGATTCCTGTATCCAGCCAGGGCATATCTATCAACTATCACCTTTCCAGATTCGATTCCTGTATCCGGCCAGGGCATGTCTAAAGAATTCCAGATTAACACCTGCAACAACCCAGGAAACATCTGTGAACGACCGATTGTAGACCAACACCTGTAATAAGCCAGGAATTTATCTACATCACCACTTGGGGCATTCGAATGTCAAAAGTGTTCAAAATCGATGCAGTTTTACACAAGCTCATCATCAGGAAGCCCTACACCGGTTCCTCTTCAAGGCTTCTGAAACAAGTTTACGGATTCTTCCCAACAACGGATGTTAATCTACCAACTTGTTCAGACTCTTCTCAACCTTTGAAATTAGTTTACGGACGCTTCCCAACAACGGATGCGACTCTATTGCTGATTCAACTTCAAGATTTCTGAAAATAGTTCACGGGTTCTCCAAGTAAACGGATGTTAACCTATCACTTGTTCAGATTCTTCTCAAGACTTCTGAAAACAGTTTATAGATCCTTCCCAAGTAACGGATGTTAATCTATCAGCTTGTTCAGATGCAACCTTTGAAATTAGTTTACGGACGCTTCCCAACAACGGATGCGACTCTATTGCTGATTCAACTTCAAGATTTCTGAAAATAGTTCACGGGTTCTCCAAGTAAACGGATGTTAACCTATCACTTGTTCAGATTCTTCTCAAGACTTCTGAAAACAGTTTATAGATCCTTCCCAAGTAACGGATGTTAATCTATCAGCTTGTTCAGATGCAACCTTTGAAATTAGTTTACGGACGCCTCCCAACAACGGATGCGGCTCTATTGCTGATTCAACTTCAAGATTTCTGAAAGTAGTTCACGGATTCTTCCCAACAACGGATGTTAATCTACCAACTTGTTCAGACTCTTCTCAACCTTTGAAATTAGTTTACGGACGCCTCCCAACAACGGATGCGACTCTATTGCTGATTCAACTTCAAGATTTCTGAAAATAGTTCACGGGTTCCCCAAGTAACGAATGTTAACCTATCGCTTGTTCAGATTCTTCTCAAGCTAACCACCACGGAAGATCGCGCTCGCCAAAATTCTCCCTATCCCCAGCGAAGTTCATCAAAAATCCCCAGCCAGAGAATCCTCCGGAATTCAATTCCCCTCAGAGTTTAAGCTTCAGTATTCCCAGCGGAGCCAGACCATTGAGCCTTCTCCCCACAAAGTTTTGGGAGGACAAATCTTGAGTTCCCCAGTGAAGTCGCCAGAGTTACTTCCCATCAAGCCGAAGATTCTCAATCTGGCCTCCCAAGCATGAGTCTACTAGTTTGGAACTCCCCAGTAGAGGTCATCAGGAATTCTCTTCCCCAGCGACAGCCAAGGATTTATTTTCCCCGGCAGCAATCAAGATGCTTTTATCTTCAGCCATCTCGGATTCATGTATCCTCGGCAAGATTAGCTCATCATCTTACATGCGCATTCATTACATTCATATCATAAACATCAATGTCACATGCATTGCGTCATGCATCATAGCATTGCATACCACTAACCCTTTGCTTTTTCAGGAAAGAGCAGTCGACAGACACAGATCAACTCCCAAGATTCATCCAGAAATAGTTCAGATGTGACCCAGACACGGCGACATTCTGATACTTATTCCAGATTCATTCAGACGCATCATCAGGAAACCCTACACCGGTTCCTCTTCAACTTCAAGACTCCTGAAAATAGTTTACGGATTCTTCCCAACAACGGATGTCAATCTACCAACTTGTTCAGACTCTTCTCAAACTTCTGAAAACAGTTTACGGATTCTTCCCTACAACGGATGTCAATCTACCAACTGATTCAGACTCTTCTCACTTCCTGAAAACGGTTTACGGATTCTTCCCAACAACGGATGTCAATCTACCAACTTGTTCAGACTTCTGAAAATAGTTTACGGACGCTTCCCAACAACGGATGCTGCTCCATTGCTTGTTCAGTCCCAACTCCTGAAAATAGTTTACAGATTCTCCAAGACATGGACGTCAATCTGTTGCTTGTTCGGACCCCGATTCAGAGATGTTCCGAAACATGGAGGCCCTTCTGACACTTGTCCACTCACCATTGACATACAGTTCAACATCACCATATGGCATCTATAAGCCCATCCTCCTACCAACAGTCGCCGAATGGAATCTGTAAGCCCATTCTCAGATGGCATCTCTAAGCCCATCCCCCGACAAAATTCTCTCGCACCAGGTGGCATCTTTAAGCCCATCACCAAATGGCATCTTTAAGCCCATTCACCTCCACCATCAGATCGCCGAGTGCAAATTTTCTGGGCACTTTAGTGTCCAATCTTCTTTTACCTTCAAGTCGCGAAAGGCAAACTTGCCAATCTAACTCTTCAGGTCCAAGAAGATTGAACAGGGGCAACTGTTGTACCCCAAAATTTGCCCTCGCGTTTTTTCCCCCAAGAAATCTCAGCTTCAAGTCTTTCCTGATTTTTCAAACTGACTCAAGAATCGGACAAACGGACTTTTCTTATCAGTCAAGCGAAATTAGGGTTTTTACTGATTTTCAGAGCTCTGGATTGTTTCATACAGTTGGCTTAGGGTTTTGGTTGATTTTTGGTTCAATTTTGATCAGGCGAGCATTATTTGGCATTTAATCAAGAATTAAGGGTTTTGTGGGCATATTCTTAGAAAGATTAAAATTCTACAGCGCGTTGCAGTTTATTCCGAGATTCGGGTTAAATTTGCATTATCTTGATTTAATCAGTGAAAGAGACAGTGGTTTGAATTCATGTTGTTTGAGCCAGTCAAAGATATGTGCAGTGTGGAATTGCAGTGCTTGGCAAAGAATCAGTAAGAAAAGATTGAATCTGATCAGTTTTTGTGTTCGACTGTGTGTTGCTTTGAATGATGGAGACGTCCAGTTCATTTATTTTGATCAACAAGGTTTAGTTGATTATTTATGGTTCTAAGAATTAAATACTTGAAATTTAACTTTCATTTTATTTAATTTAAGGAATTATAAATAACAAGTAAATAAAGAAAAAGAATTGAAAAAAATTGAATGACAATGGAATTTTTATTTCATATTTAATAATTGTTACAATTGTTATTATTTGGATACAAGTATTTATTACAAAGTATTTAAAATAATAATAGTGTACAAAAATTAAATTGAAAATAAAAATTCTATCCTATTTCTAATTCTTCATTCTTCACTTCGCTCCGGTGCTCCATTTTTTATCTGCAAAAAGAAAAGAGAAAAGTCAGAAAGCAGTTAAAATTAAAAGAGACAGATAAAATTTGCTCATCATTAGGGGCCACTGACTGGGATCAGTTGACCCTCTCTGCAAATCACGGGATTTCTCCCGGTTCACAAAGAGGGAAGATTTTTATCATAAATGGAAAATGTCAAAATGCATAATTTTTTTAAAATGTCAAATGCATAAATTCCAAAGTTCAAACTGCATAGTTCAAATCCAAGTCAAACTGGAAAATCCAATTCCCACTTCCTATCAAATGCCAAAGTCTACTCAAAGATATCAAAAAGTACAATTGCTGTCAAAATCTACCCAGGCTGTCAAAGAAGATATGGAAGATATCACAAAACACATAAAGCTGTCAAGAGAAAGAAAAAGATGCAGAGGAAAATGTGTTATGCAAGCAACTTAATCATCATTTCCCAGGGCCCCTTCAGAACAAAGCACAGTAATAATCATATTAAATTCTAAAACTGTACTATGGAAGAGAAGAGAGATAAAGCAACAATAGGCAGGTTTTAGGCTTAGGCAGATATGCAACAAAAAGATATAACACAAAGAAAAGGGACACGGTTCAGCAAGCAAGAGGAAAGAAAAAAAATATACAAACTGTCAAGGCATAACCTTCATGCTACCAAGTTCAAACCCAAGGCCAAACCTCATAAAACCTGAAGCTTCACCCTCAAAGCAAAAACAAGCACAAAACACAACCATCAACCTGCCTAATCCAAGCAGGCCTCACAAGTTATCAAACACATAAACATACAAACTCAAAAGATCCATCAACCTGCTAATGCCCTAAACCTGCCTACTGTCCAGTTCAAACTAAAAACAATCAAACTTACTGCCATAACCTCACAAACCCAAACCTGTGGAACATCAAAAACACATAAACTGAAACTGAACTACAAAAACCCCTGTAAAACCATACCTGCTGCTGTCAAAAAAACCTCATACCTGTCTCAAGAACTACCAACACCCTGTCTTAACCTCAAAACCAGAAACAGACCAACCTGCCTAACTACATAAACCTGATAAACCAAGCATAACCTGATAGATACAAAACTCAAGCCATGTACCAGTCACAAGCATACTAAAACCTGTCAAAACCTGATAAACAAAACACCATACTGTCAATAAACTAACAAGCATTCAACAATTCAAGGCAACGCAGGTGAGACATCAAAAGCCCTCAGTGTACACATCATTGGGCAAGAAACCAACATCCAGAAATATATTGATACCAAGAAATTCATCAAGGGCATAGAAGAAGGCATCCAGCTCAACAAAAATCTCAGAAGGCATCCAGTTCAAAGCAACAATTCAAAGGCAACCTAGGCCCTCAGCATAAACATCACTGGGCGATAATCAATCTCAGAAAGGCATATTTCAAGCATATAGGCAAGGAAGTAACAAGAGATACAAGCGTCCAAGGCAATACTGGCCAGAAGGAGAAGAGATAAAATCTAAGGCGACAAATATACAGTGCTAAAGAAGAAGAATAAAAGGGCAAGTTCAAGGTAGGGTTTTTTTCAGTAAAAATCATCATCAAAACCCTAAAAACAACTATCAGATAAAAGATACCAGGGTCACCAAGAAGCGAAGAATCGCGCGAATCCCCCTCCGCTCGTTCCGGCCTCCTGAGCGCCACTTCCCCGTCTCTCCTCCTTCTCCAAAGTCAGGTGGTACATCCTTCTCCCTCTCTTTTTCTCCTTTTGCTCATAACAATAAAAGAATCAAGGTTTTTTAGTTCAAATCAAAAACGCGTACCATTCATAAAAGAAAAAAGGAATATAAACATTGGAACGAACCTTGTATCAAGGACACTGAGCCCGTGCCATGGAGGGAAGAGAGGTGTTGGGGGCGACGCTGGTGGCCGGATGAAAGAGAAGCGCTCAGGAAGAAGACGAACAAGTACGAACGGCGCGCTCAAACCCTAGCTTTCATTCTGAACAAACATTCCCTAACCCTAAATTCGTTTCAAGTTTAACATGGGCCTGACCCGTCTCTAAGTTCCTCTGGAGCCCAACAAAATCATTAACATTTTTTTTTATAACAAACACTAATCTTTTTCTTCTTTACTAAACCATACATTTTTCTAACTTAGCATTTTTTTTTATATTAAAATTGAAAATACTTGTTTCTTTTTATTTATTTACTCTTTTATTTAAAATACATTTGTACATATTATACATTTTTTTTATCATATAATTAAAATTGAAAACCTTTTTAATTAAAATATATCTTTGTACATAACAATTAAGAATACACTTCTTTTTATCCATAATTCAATTTTTTGACATTTAATATCATTTTCACAATTTAATTAAGATTTGAGCATTTAAGTTAAAACATTTTTCTTTTATGCGTATTAAAAGCATGCAAATCAAAGATTCATTAAAATACATATCTAGGTCAAAAACCCTAATACGCTTCAATTTCACATTTCGCGCTTGTAAATAATTACACATACACAATACATATACATCTTACATGTACACTTACACAAATACATTCACATTGCCCTATACACATTTGTTTATCTTATATTTGTATATTCGATATTTACATTTGATTGCGAATTCGATTTGGTTGTAACTTATTGGATACTATAAGTCTCATCCCCAGTCATACACTTGTACCCCCATTCCCGGATACTATTTTGTAATAGCGTAGATTTTACATTCCGCACTTTACAGTTTTCCAATTATACCATGATTAGACCTAGGGTTTGCGTGTACATAAAATAAAACGCTAGATAATCTAATACAAGACAAATACATGTAATCAATACACAATCACACTTGCACCCTCTAGGGTAATCCCACATGTTGCCTTCCAAAATGGGCCATGCTTGCACGTCGAGTATCTTTGGCAAAATAAAATCAAAATGATCATAAGTCCCTCAAAGTGTTGCCTAAACGGAATGATCATAGTCCCTTCCAAGCAAATTGCCAAAGACACTTGGCATCATTGCATTCATGGTCCATACGATGACCCGCGCCCGTCCCGAATAAACTTCCTAAACGCAAGATTGTCTACCAATTTCAATGGTAGAACAAAATTGTTAAAAGGGGTTAAAACATGACAAAAACCTTTGAGTACAATAGGGTAGACAAAACTCTTAGTTACTTGAGATCAATTTGCAAAAACACTTGCCTTCTTTTCAAAAATCACCATCCACAACACTTTCAAAACAAACTCTCAAAAAACATTTGAAACATCTTTTCGAAAAGATCCACACTTTTGTAAAACACTCAATCACGAGTCAAATACATTAGTTGCCTAAGACAAGGCATCTTTTTCCAAAACATTTTCAAAAGCATCCACACACACACCATTTTCAAAGCAATCGAAAAACAAGGCAAGTGATCTAAAAAACCAAGTAACTAAGAGCCCATGGATAACCATGGATGAAAAGGGTGCTAATACCTTCCCTTTTCATAATCTACCCCCCGAACCCACGAAATATCTCAAAAGGTTTTTGCTGTGATTTTTTAACCTTTCCTTTAGGATAAAATAAAAAGTCGGTGGCGACTCTTGCTCAACCGCACAAGTGCGAATACGAACGCAAAACACTAGTCAGTTCTCCCACCGTATCTCACCAGGCATATCTTCATAGGACCAAGCAAATATCTCCATGTAATCCTGTAGCATCTGGATCAATCGTTGCTTTACGCTGAGCTCTAGATTAGCCCCAATCTTGACCTCTTTCTTATCTGTCTCAGTACCCAGGTTAATTGTTTCCACCGGCTCTTCATGTGGTTGAATAGCCCTCTCTTCCTGGAGCAACAGTCTTGCGAGTTCACCAGGCACTTCGCAATCATCTTCACCTTCGTCCTCGACCAAGTTGATCGGATTCTCGAAGTCATAACTGGCGGTAGCAGAGCTGTTGCCAGTGGGATCCAGAGTGGATTGAAACCTGTATAAGTGAGTGTGTGTAAATATAGCTGTTTTGCAATATATATAACACAGAAAGAAAAAAGAGCGCAAGATTTGAAATGCAACAAACGTCCAATGTTTTGATTGATGATATATGGAAATGTCATACAAAAAGCCCTCATAAATAGAGCTACGATGCCCCGGGTAGGACACCGAGCCAATAAAAGTTTTAACACATTGTTTGTTACAAATTGGAAATCAAAAGAAATTAATTACTGTGTGACAAATGTGATAGGTGTAAAATCCTTTGCCGTCCAGTTGCTTGGTCCGTTGCTGGTAGTCGGGTAGATCCAACTGTCAAACTCTGCTTCCTCTACATCCTCCTTAATAGCATTCACCCTTGGATTGGAGATAAACACCGGAGCCTTTCCGATCCTTTCCTTGCGCACAGCCCTCTGAGCCTCTGCAGTAAAGCCCAGCCCAAACTTGTCGTTCTTTTGAGTGAAGTCAGGAAGCTGACCCCAGCTTGCACATTTGCCTTTCTCGATTACAGCCCGGGCATCCTTCAAGGACGCCATCTTCAACGGAAAATCTTCTTCAACTACTGCCTCAGCTGATGCCAACACTGGAGGTACTTCCTCAAAATGCTGAAAGGGGGTTTCAATAAACTCCCCGTCCATCTCGATATACCGGAATGAATTCAAGTGACTCACCATGTATTCCTCCTCACCCTGCACAGTAACAATCTTCCCTTTGACAGGGTATTTGAGCTTTTGGTGTAAAGTGGAAGTTACTGCCCCAGCTATGTGAATCCAGGGTCGACCCAACAAGCAGGAGTAAGATGGACGAATATCCATTACATAGAATGTTGAGTTGAAAACTTGGGAACCCACACGAATAGGGATGTCTACTTCACCGTGCACCATCCTCTTAGAACCGTCGAAGGCTCTAACAATGATGTTACTAGGTTTCAGCTCCAAACCCTCACAATCCAGACGATCCAATGCCTTCTTGGGCAAAACATTCAGGGAAGAGCCGGTATCCACTAACACGTGTGCGAGAGTAGTGCCCCTGCATTCTATGGAAACATGCAGGGCATCATTGTGATTTTTCCCTTTGGCGGTAAGGTCAGCATCTGAGAACCCCAAGCCATTGTCAGCCGTCAAATTAGCCACACAGTCAGTGAATTGATCTGGGGAGGTCTCCTGCGGCACATGGGCCGTTTTCAGAAATGAAATCAGGGCTTTTGCATGGGCCTCTGAGCATAGCAGTAATGATAGCATAGAGATTTTGGAGGGGGTATGCCCCAACTGTTCAACAACGTTAAAGTCACTTTTTTTGATGATTTTAAGGATTTCCTCCATTTCTTGTTGGGAGGCTTCCACAGCAGTCTTCTTTTTTGGTGCCTCCGTCCTGGCAGGCGAATCGGTAGCAACTTATTTGCCCCGAGTATCAGAGGACTCGGCGGCAGTAGTAGACACAGGAACTTGAATTGGAACATGCACACTTGCGGGTGTGATGGTGAGAGGTTTTCGGATAACTGGCGGTGCAATGTCAGGCGAGAAGAGCCTACCACCGCGGGTAATCTTTGCGGGACCAGTGATGTTACTGATATTGGTATTGGTGTCGAACTCCTGCTTCACCCCAAGTACATACACGTCGGCTCCATAATGCCATGGAACAGCTTTATCAGACTCATACGGGAGAGGCCCCGGGACAGTAATAGTGATGGGTGCAACAGACATAATTTGGACTGGTTTCTTTACGAGAGCTTTGGCAGGAATGTAGATTGTGACAACAGATATTTCTTCAATGGGAACAAACGGAACAGCAGTTTTCTTGAACAGAATTTCCTTGCTATCCATCAGGCTTTGGATGCCTGATTTCAGCAGTGGACAACCGGTGGGGATAACAGCACACCGGAGGCAACCTTTACTACAACCCGGAAATAAACTGGCTAGTAGTAAGTTCCTCTTAACAGTCAAAAGAGGGGTAATAACTTCATTCACCGAAACAGCATACAACTCTTCCTCAATGGCATTTACCCTATGCTGGGGCATAGGAGCAGTTACGACATTTGGTCTCTCAGGCGCTTCAAACTGAATTTCCTTTGCGTCGATCAGATCTTGCACTTTGTTTCTCAAGGCCCAGCAATCATCAGTAGTGTGCCCGGGACTATCAGAATGATAAGCACACCGGGCATTTGGGTTATACTTAGGAGACGCAGTATTCACGACTTTAGGAGCTTCTTTGGTGGTAACCAAATTGGTTGATAACAGTTGGGGTAAAATTTGAGATAAGGTCATACTCAGCCGAGTATACTGCCTCTTGGGCCTTTCACTTCTTTGTTGATTGTACTGCTGAGGAGCAGCAGCAGGTTTTGAAATGACCAAAGCATTGACGGCTTGGCGACTTTCGGGCTTGACTTGTCTTCTAGGACCATAGACGGCACTTGCTTCTTTCTTAAAAGGCCTCTTCTCAGTACTTGTAGCGACTCCCTTCTGAATCTTTCCTGACTTGATGCCAGCTTCTATTCTCTCGCCCGTTAAGATCAAATCAGTAAACCCCGCGGAAGAGTTACCAATTAGATGATTGAAGAAAGGCCCAGATAGGGTCCCTAGAAACATATCAACAAGCTCACGATCGGTTAAAGGAGGCTGCACCCTGCCAGCCAAATCCCTCCACTTTTGTGCGTATTCTTTGAATCCCTCACTTGTTCCTAGTGACATACCCTGAAGTTGGGTACGAGTAGGAGCAAGATCAGAATTATATTGGTATTGTTTGTAAAAAGCGGTGGCCAAATCTTCCCAATTCCGGACACTGGTTCCTTCTAGCTGATAAAACCATTCCAACTGAGCTCCCGAAAGGCTGTCTTGAAAGAAGTGAACCCAGAGGTTTTTATCTGCCGTATAGGGTTGAATCTTTCTCACGTAGGACCTGAGATGCATTTTGGGACAGGACAGCCCATCATACCTCACAAACACTGGCACTTTGAATTTTGGGGGAATCACAATCCCGGCAACCAAACCCAAGTCTTCAAAATCCAAACCCGGTACCCTTTGTAGTTCCATGGCGGCCAATCTGTCTTCTAACCCTTTGTATTTATCATCAGCTGGAGGGTATTGCTGATCAGTATAATCTTCATCCTCTTCGACCTCTTCTTCTTCCGCATCAGACTCGGAAGGTACCGCCGGTCCACCTCCTTTACTGGTTCCTTCATCAGAAGTAGGAGGAAATTCAAGCACTCTTCGAGCTTCTCCATCAAATCTTCTCCCCAAAGTAGCCACCCCGAGCCTCTTTTTCTTCTTCTTTACTGGGTCCTTATTCCCCAGCAGGGTCTTGAGATCCTCCTGACCTTTAGCCAAGGTTGTCAGGAGTTGCTGGAACTGTGCATTCTGAGCTTGTAGGTCTTTGACTGTTTGCTCGAGATCCATTCTACTGAAATAAACAGCAGACAGATAAGGAAACCTGGAATGAGACCTGCTTATGCACATGATGAATGGTATGCTTATGTATGCAATGCATTCAAGGATTTAGGACATTCAAAATTGTTTTAGACAAAGAAGAACGCACGTCATATTAATAAGAAGAAATTTGTCAGTACATAAATGCCCCATGGGCCAAATATTACAAAATAAACTTCTTAAGGCAGAAAGACATTGCGTATCCTCTTTGGTGCGATGTAGGTATTGAGGGCCTCTTGCTCGTGGAGTCGGCGGGTAAGCTCTAGAACCTTCTTTTCACTGGCGTAGTAGCTAGCTTCAAAAGTGTTCCGCTCCTCCTTGAGCTGAATCCAGCTTTTCTGCATTTCCTCCCACGATGTAGGCATGTCTGGATGTAGGATGGTGTAGGGAACCTCTCCTTCATTGACGGGCTCATTAATCACTGGGAGTACATGAGGATAAGGCATCACTAGACTTTGGGCTCGGGCTCGTACCCACTTGAGATAGGGCTCAAGAGGGATGGAGTTCTTGTGTCCCAGAGTCTTGCTATCAACCTTGTTGAGTTTTCCCCAAGCTCTGATGAATCTTTGGCGAATTCCTTGCGCATCGTTGTCGAAGTCAAAAACTAGGCTAGGAATCAACATATCATGAGGGCCATCCCTCCGTGCATATCCAAATTGCCTCAAAGCTAGGCAAGGGTTGTAGGTGATACCTCCTCTAATTCCAAGTAAAGGAACATTAGGAAATTCTCCGCAACGATCGACAATGATGACATTTTCTCTGGACCGAGAACACCAATGCACATCAGAATGAGTAAGAGTCATCAATCGTTGGGACCACCTTGTACCTTGGTCGTTCTTCAAGACAGACTGTGGAAGGTGCGAAATAAACCACCTTGCAAGGATAGGAGTACAGCACATGAGAACACCCCTCTTTCTCATTGTTCGTGTGTAAAATGAGTGAAGAATGTCCCCAAGCAATGTTGGTATTGGATTTCTGGACAAGAAAATTTTGACGGCGTTGACATCTACCAATTGGTCAGGATTTGGGAACAAGACCAACCCATAGATAAGGAGTGCCACAATCTCTTCAAAGGCTTGTAGGTCCAATGAGTTCCAACATTCTTGTGCCTTCTCAAACAAGAATTTTGCTAAGAATCCTCTGACACCGCTTCTGGTTTCCCAATGCCCCTTGATGTCGGATGGTTGTAGATGTAATGCTCGAGCAACATCTTCTGGCTTTGGTTCCTTTTCCGTACCGTTGAATGGTAGTTGATTAAGGATAGGGATTCTCAGGAGTTGAGAAAACTCCTCCAAAGTGGGTACCAACTGATAATCAGGGAAAGTGAAACAGTGGTGAAGAGGGTCAAAGAACTGGAATAGCACTTTCATCATGTCTTCTTCAATGTTGGTGTTGACTAGACTGAGCAGTCTACCATGTCTTTCACTGAAGGATGAATTTTCCGGAATTCTTGAGGTGATCTCCTTGAGTTGAGGAGAGATTCTCACAAGGTTGACTTGAATGGTATTTCTGCGAGGAATTTCCATGTCCTACAAAACAAGAACAAAGATGAAGATCCAAAACCCTTGAAATGGTTAGTGAATGCATATGATGTTTCATGATGTTTATGATGTATGCACAAAACATATGTACAAGCAAATCACACCAAACCCTAGTTTCAGGCTTGCATGGGGTTTCATAGGTAAGTACCCTCTTGAGTGTAGTTGGCTTAAAAACCTGTCCTATAAATAGTAACCGGGTTCTAAGGAGCTCAATATCACTGGATTGTTTTCATTGTTCCTTGTTTTGGTTTAGCCACTTAACTAGCGACAAAAATATTCCAAGAACACAACCCTCAATGAGTGTAGTATCGAGTATCTACCAACTTCGGACTGCACCAAAGCCGGTCATCTCACTACCCCTAAAAAAGGCCAAGATGGTCAAGTAAGGTTCTAGGTCATTAGTGCTTGGTGACATCACTCAGTGGCCCCGTACTCTCCTTGATTGAATTCAAGGGTTACTGGTACTCACAAATATGTCGCACTAATATAGCTATTGCTTCGACCGTGTCAGTATACCCCGCACAGTTTCCACAACGTATTGCTATCTATGAATGTTTCCCAAAATCCGGGTGTAGGATTGCAAACCCAAACAAATAGAGCCAAAGTATAAAGCAAACAATTCAAACAATTAGTCATGCAAGAGGGTGATCTAAGCCCTAAGGTTACTTCACTTTAAAAATTCCCCAGCAGAGTCGCCAGTTCTGTGATACGGTAGAAGAACTGACTATGGTTTTGCGTTTGTTTTCGCAAATGTTTCGGTTGAGCAAGAGTCGCCACCGACTTTTTATTTTATCCTAAGGAAAGGTTTAAAAAGCACAGCAAAAACCTTTGAGATTTTTCTTGGGTTCGGGGAGTTGATTATAGAAAGGGAAGGTATTAGCACCCTTTCTATCCATGGTTATCCATGGGCTCTTAGTTACTTGCTTAGATCACTTGCCTTTTGTTTTCAATTGTTTTAAATGGTGCTTGTGTGTGTGGGTTTGAAAAATGTTTTGAAAAGAAGCCAATGTGGTGGCAACCTTTGTAATGATCCATGTTGGGATGTATACAAAGGTGTATGTCTTTTGAAAAGGTTTTCATTTGTTTTTGGAAGTTGTTTTTGAAGGTGTTGTGAGGTATGTTTTAGAAAATAGGCAAGTGTTTTGTTTTTGCAAGTTTGATTCAAGTAACTAAGAGGCTATCTACTCCTAAATTTTTCAAAGTTTATTGCTATGTTTTAACCCTTTTAATAAGTTTTTTCCACCATTGTATTTGGTGGACAATCTCATGTTAGGATGTGAAAGGGACGGGCGTGGGTCATCGTTTTAGACCATAATTGCAATGGTGCCAAGTATCTTTGGGCATTTTCTTTAAGGGACTTGATCATTTGTTTTGGCAATATTTTGAAAATGTTATCGAGGGACTATGATCATTTGATTTGTTTGCTTTGCCCAAAGAGACCTAACATGCAATATGACCCATTTATTTGAAGGCAACAAAGTGGAATACCCTAGGGGGTGCAAGTGTGATTTGTGTGTCCATTTTCATGCTTGTTTGTCTTGAGATTAGGTCATAACTATTTTGTTCGTTTTATTCGCATATAAACCCTAATTCTAGCATGGTATACTTAGAAAGCGATAAAGTGTGAAATTTAAACTCCTACACTATTACAACACAATAATATAGGGAGGGGGGTACAAATGTTCAAATGGGGAGGTATTTAGACAAGAAATTGAATCTAAGCTATTACATCATTTGCTTGGGATATTTACAATATAATTTAATTGCATAAATGAAATAGAAATAGAACAATTATGCAAGAATGCAAAAAGGTTTTTTATATGTATGAAAAAAAAGTATTATTTATGTAAAATAAAAAGAAAATAAAAAGATATTATTTTTTTTGGAGTTTTTCATATTTAGGGCAAAACCCTAATTCTATTAAACAAAATGCATTATTTATTAATATATACAATATTTATCATTTATACACAAAAATAAAATAAGAAAAGAAATATATTTGTAAAAAATGATTTTTTAGTGTTTAATATTAATAAAATAAAATATGTATATTTTTAGTATTTTATTCTAAGTATATTAATAAATATATATATTTATGTATTAAGTTCTAAATATGTATTATATATAAAAAATAATAATATTTAATATAAAAATTAAAAAAGGGTATTTTTTATACAAAATATTTTCAGGAAGTAAAAATAAAATAAAAGTGTATAAAAAATATATTTGTATTATCTTAATATTTTAAACAAAAAGTATATATGTATATTTATCTATTTATGTACAAAAACAATCAAATAAATACTTAATAAATTCAAAAAATGATGGGAAAAATATTTTTATATTTTTAATATGCTGAGAAAAAATAAATGAGTCAGTTAAAAAAAGAAAAAGTCAAAAAATATTAAAAATGAAGCAAATAGGCTCAAGGGTGTAAAACCAAAAAAGGGTGGTGTGAAAAGTAACTCAGAAGCAAGCCCAGCCCAAAGCCACCTTTCTTCAACCTCTGAACAAAAATTATTCAGAAAACGCGCGCAAGAAGCTCCATTTGAATATCCTGATTCTTTGATTTTTTGAACAAACTTCCAACACAAAAAATGTTAAGCATGAAACCACGATTCCAAATATATAAAGAACATCTCCTAACTCTCAGAAATGAGAGAGAATTTTAACAATCCCAAATCCTAACCTAAGTTTTCTGCCATTTTCAGACCTTAAATTCTCACAGCTCAGGCAAAAGAAATGAAAAGTAAAAGAATGTACATGTTCAGTGGCATGAGTAGAACATTGTTTCTTCACAAACTTAAAGCTAATGATGCCTAATAAGGGAGATACGAATTCAAAAACTTACCTGTTCAGTTGAAGTTCTATCTGGAGATGTAGGAACTTTCAGTGCAAGGTGATGATTGGAAAAGCTTCCTTGAGGTCCAGGGATGCTATTCCAATGTTTACTTTGTCTTGAAAGCTTCTGAATCGAGCTAGAGAACTTCACCTGCAAGTCAGAAATATGAAAATGGTGGAAGTGGTTAGAGTGATTACAGGTCGTGCTTTTGCTTTTGGTTAGCTTGCATAGATGGTATGGAAGGTGTGTGAACTGGTTTGGGCAAGAGAGCTTGAGAGAAATGAGAGATAGCACTCAAACTGCAGGGCCTGCCCTGTATTTGCAGTTTGAGAGTGATTCTGAGATGGAGGGTGTTTTGAAGGCTAAGGGCTCGTGTCTTAGCTTGGTTGTGTTGTGTGGAATGTGTTTGATAACTTTGTCTAAGTGTTCTTGAGCTGATATGGTAGTTGGTATTAGTTATGCAATGTTTCTTACTTCTTAAGCAAACAAAGGCAACTTGTGTTTCTAGGTCAGTAGAGGACCCCTAATCCTGCTGCAAAGCTTCTCTTGATCAGAGTGATTTGTTCATAATCTTGTGCTAGTCAGATTTGCAATGTACTTGTTGGATTTTCAATTTGACATAAAGTGCCACTTTTCAAGAATGGATATTATGCTTTTTCCAATTTGGGATTAATCCTTTAGACAATGCTTGAACTCAAAGAACATGGTCTTAGCACAAAGAATATGCATTAAATTTATGAGTGTAACTTGGTTTAAGGACCTGTAATCTAGCTTAAAGCATGCTGAGTTCAAATTGCAAGGTTATGGACATGTAACTTGGTCATGAACAAAGTGAGTTTTTGCCATATTGAGAAATTCGATTCTCCATAACCATGAGGTTGTTTGAGAAGTTCTTGGACATTTTGGAAAGCTTGGAATATGTACTACAATCCATCTTTGAAATGCAAATTGAAATTCCAAGTGGAAGTGTATGGAAAATGGCCTTGAAGTGGGGTAGAAAAACTTGTCAAAATAGGTCAAAAATTCACTAAGTTAAGAATGGTTTAGTGCCCTTATTCAAAAATTTGTAACTTGAGATACAAGCTTCAAATGAGAAAACTTTGTGAATCAAAGTTGTAGATTATGCAACAAGCTACAACTTTCATGTTTTGACTTTTGTTTGAATCCAAATGAATCATGGTGAAAAAGTGGGGCAAAGTTAGGAAAAAATTAGGGTTTCCATAACTTAGAAAAATTCTAAGTTATGAAAAATTCCATTTCAAACCCTAATTTGCATTTCTTGGTTTCTTGGTGAACAAGTTTCATGATTTGGCATGTTTTGATGAAAAATGAATCTTGACTCTTGATTTTGACCAAAAAGTCAAAGTTTGACTTTTCAGTATACAGTCAAAATTGATCAATTGACTGGGAAATTCAACTGTCAATCTTGTGTACTTGGGATCTTTTGAGTTTGTTGAGCATGTCAAGATAATTCCATGGGGTCCTCGAGTCCATGTGTGAGCTTGGTTTGCCATTGGCTAGGTCAAACAGTCAAAAAAATTGCCTTTGTGCAGTCAAAACCCTAAAAATGACCATTTTGCCCTTTTGATAATCTGATCAAATTTCTTGTGGAATTGTGATCCAAACTTGATCAAATGGTCCATATGAGTTCATAATGTTGATGTGGGTCAATTTTCATGAGATTTGACTGTCAATTGGCCACAGTTGACTTTTTCCCCAATATAGCTGATTTCTAGGTCATCTGTCCAATTGACTGGGCAAAACTTGGAATCAAGACTTGAAACTTGGTATGGATAAACTTGGGAGTCCAACATGAAGCATGAAAGTAATCTTAGGCATTTTAGGTCAAAACATCTGTGTTCAAACACAAACCCTAATTTGGGTCAACAGTGCAAGGAGAAGTCTTGAGCAGAGGAAATCCTAACTGGATCTTGATCTTCAAAGGTCTGGTGGTGAGAAAATGTTAGGGAAATGGGAGGGCAAATTTTGGGGTACAACAATATGCAAACCTAAACCTAATCACAAGAACAAGGAAGCTGCGCTCAGAATAGAGAATCAAACTTGTATTTTTCACAAAAAAAACCACAACTGATTTCATAGCTAGAGTGTGTTAAAAGGCAAAAGAACCATTCCAAAGGCTTTCTGAGACAACCAGGAAGCTTTCTCAATCAAAAACACATCCCCTAACCTCAAGAACTGGTAGCACGAAGTCGCCCTGTTCATGAACATTTGCATATTCGTATTTTGATTTGCACCCATTTTTCATACATTCTAATGATTGTTTTACACTAATATGGACTCGCTGAAGCTTATGGTACCATTGAATTGAACTAATCTTGCTTGTATAGAAAATTGCCATGGATATTTTTTAGGGTTTCAGGAACCTTGAATTGGGGTTTTACGCTTGAGGAAAAATTGGCCAACCAAAATAGCACCATTGAAATCAGAAGCTCATGACGAACAGAACCATACCATCGCGCCTTTTTTATGATTGCCCAATTTCTATTCGCTATTATTTGTGGTTTCAGGTTGTGGGGGTTTAAAACCCCCGCTATCTAGCTTATTTTTTCAGAAAAAACAAATAGCAATTGGAGAAGATGATGCGTGGAGGCTTGTGGTTGGTTAATTCAAATCGTTGGCGCGTTTTTTTGTTGGTTCCAGGATAATTGCACGTTTCATATATATTATTCATATCCCATTATATTAACAAAGAACGCAAGCAGCACAACTGGCAAGGCACTAACATGGTAAACGCAGGGACCTGGGTTCGATTCCCAGGTCCCCCCACTTTATTCAATATTTTTCTTTCTAACATGATTCTGTGTAGCACACTTCCCAGGGCCTACCATGCAGCTTCATACCTTTGCTTGCCACGCGCCCAACAAGACCAATCCAATGGTCAGAATTTCCAGATCACCATGTGCATTAGTCAACCATGCACACTCAAACGTGGAAAATTCAAACAGGCCTTTGTCCCATGGGCCCAAATTACCCTAACAACACCTCCAAAGGGGCCAGATACCCCCTGCTGTTTGTATTCTTCTTGCTTTGTATTTTATTTTATTTTCCTTTTTATTCTTTTTTTAATTTGCTTTATTGTTTTAATTAAATTCCATAAATAATTTTTTACAATATTAAAAAACAGAAAATCATAAAAAAAAACAAAAATATGTTTTATTTAATTCATCAATATTTTGTAAATAAAATTCTAATAACTAATTAGTTTAATTTTAGGTTTAATTCTAATTTTTTTTAAATAAACTAAAAAATGTAGAAATTAGGGTTTTAATACTTTTATTCTTTTTTCCTTTTTCACCATTATTAATTATTAATTATTTTTGTAAATAAATATGCCATTTAATTAATTAGGGTTAAATTAGGTTACAACTTAAACATTCTTTTTTTTAATAATTAAAAATAATTTAGAATTAGGTTTCTTTCAATATTAATTCTCTTTATTCTCTTTAATTTCATAAATACAAAAAATGCCAAAAAATAAATTCTTTTCCTTATTGAAAAATTTAATTACTTTCAATTTCAATTTAATTTCCTTAAAGGGTCCAACGCCCTCGCACCTTCGATCATAATTCCATCTCGCGCGTTCGCTTTTTATTTCCTTTTTTAAATTTCATGTAATTGCCCCAAAGATTTGTAATAGATAATTAGGACATTTATTTTCCGCATTTTTATTTATTCAAATCGGGTCTTGGTTTAATTTGGCGATGTAGACCCGCGCCTTTGTAATAGCGTAGGACCTTTATCTTTCCGCATTTTTATTTCCGCACCCCTTAACTGCTAATAATTCACATGAAAGAATGTATGCCCAAATAAAAACAATGCGTAGATCACCAATGCATGACAAGACAAATAATAATTGAAAATGACACAATTCACACACCACTCCTAGGGTACGCCTCACTGTTGCCTTGCCCCTCAAAACGTGGTCGTTGAGTAGAGGACGTTTTAGTAAGTCCTCATGTCCATGAACATGGAATGGGGGTAGCTTCTAAGGTGTCTTCCTATTACTCTGGTGACCACACTGTCCCTAAAACTCGAATTGACCCGAACACCTCCAACGGTGGTGCTACCTACCCCTCAATGGTGGGATGGCACTACCTTAAGGACATTTACACAGATTAATTCCTTAGGGTAGGTAGATGACTCGTAGATACTTGCTCTAATTCAAAACAAATCAAAAACTTCTTTTCACACCGACACTTTGCAAAAAGCTTTCAAAACAATTTTTCAAACACTCTTGAGGACTGATACAAGAGTCGATCTGAAACTTTCAAAGAAACTTTTTTTCAAACCCACTCACCTTGAAAAGAAAACAAACATTTTTGAAAACACAAATGAGCAAGTATCTAAGAGCCCATGGATAACCATGGATAGAAAGGGTGCTAACACCTTCCCTTTCTATAAATCTACCTCCCGAACCGAGAGCAATCTCAATAAGGAATTTTTCTGTGCTTTTGTCCTTTCCATATTGGAGAAAATAAAAGACGGTGGCGACTCTTGCTTCCGCGACATTTCGCGAACCAGCGTTAAACAGTCAGTTCCAGATCCACCGATCACAGCTAGTAAGTGAATCAATTCGTGCAAGGCATAAGTGGGCACAAAAAGATTGATTTTGGCCTATTTTGGAAAGATTTTCAAGTGAATCAAATCAAAATCAAAAGCCATAATTGATAAAGATTGAGAACACTTTTGCAACCCTAATTCAATCAGTGGTATATAGTGAACAATTGCAGCCAGAAACAACAAGCTTTGGAGGCGTATAGAAGAAGAATAAAACTTGAAAAAATCACCAAAAAGTGCTGACTTGATTTCATACTTCTAGGTGTTTACATGACTCCCTAGCCATCTCATGCGCTTCCTGGGATTGCAAGGAAGTTGTACCAATCGAAAGCAAGCGCGCTAGTGCCCAGAATTCATGCCCACGACTCCCACGGTTTGCCCTTATTTCCAAAATTGAATCTTGTTATTCTTGCACATTCATCATGTTTCAATAGTATATTCTGAATCCCTAACACATTTGCAAGCTATCTATATCATTTAATTGCATTTTTGGAAGCTGTATCAGAATCCACCATTGTTAGGGTTCTTGGCTTTGTTTTAGTGTCTTTTCACACAGGTAAAATTGGGCCACAAGAAGGGCACCATCATGCTCAACAGGACAAGACGAGTTCATTCGTGGGATTAGATTTTATTTATCATGCCTGTGTGTGATTTTGAGATATGCAGGGTGTATAGCTACAGGCAGTCGTCCGTATGTAAAAGTCATTGATCTTTTACCAATGGGGAAAGGACAGGGACGATGGCGTGGCAGCCCCTGATTGCCCCGTTTGAAACTTCGCGTGTGATGCTTTATTATGCTATTCGTTTTCAATATAATGATTAATTATTATCCCATATACAAAGCAAGCGCGTAGCTCAGTTGGTGTGAAGGTGAGTGGAAAAGGCCATGGGGCCTGGGTTCGAATCCCAGGTCCCCCCATTATTTCATATTATTTTCATTCGTATGATCAAGCGCGCGCGTAGGTGTGTTGATCACCATGGACCATCATCATCCAACCAACCAGATGTCCACAAGCCAAATCTGAAGGCTATCATGTGATGGACCACCAAAAGCTTCAGTCAATGCACAGTAGGGAATCTGGGCAAGTCAACGTGGATCAATTTCTTTTGGGCCCAGAATTACTATTCACACCCCTCCAAAATTGCTGATTGCAGGCCCATTTTCTTTCTCTATTCTTTATATTTTCTTAATTAATTTACTTAAACTATTTTTTTTAACTAACACCAAATTAATTCTTTTTTAATAAAATCGCAAAAATAAATTTTCATCCAATTAGATTTAGGATATTTATTTTTTATACAAAAATTAATTGAATTAGGTTATTTAATTTTAGGTAACTTTAATTTATTTTGTAAATAAATTAAAAAAAACAATTAGAAAATTAGGGTTTTAGGGTTTTAGCTTTATTTAAATTCTATTTTCTCTTTCTTAAAAATAACCAAAAATACAAAAATAGGTCATGTAAATTATTTTCTTTAATTTAATTTAATTAGTAATTTTGTGCATATTTAATTCAAACCTTTATTTTCTTAAATAATCGAAAACAATCACAAAAATATTTTTTTCTTTTAATTAGGTTAGACGGGGTCAAAACCCTAATTTCCTTGCATTCTCTATTCGTCGCGTGTTTAATTATTTTTACCATATTGATGTAATTGCTCACAAGATGTAATAGATTAATTAGGACCTTTTATCGTTCATTTATCGTTTTTTTACAGGTTGTTTTTTGGCTATGTAATTAATACCCGAAGCCTTGTAATAGCGTAGCTTATTTTCCGCATTTTAATTTCCGTAAAATATTAAATTGTTAGATGTATGATATTAGGGTTGCATGACAAGAATGTATGATTAACTTTAAAATGGTTAGCAAACCCTAAATGTGCAAAGATAATAAACTTGAAATTGAATCACCCGCACATGCGTACTCCTAGGGTATACTCACACGTCGGTTGCCTTCGGTAAGCGATAATTAAGTATAGGGTATTTTAGTGGTCGCTCTTCTGTCTCAAAGATCAAAGTTGCCTCGGAAAGGTTGCCTCGAATATGTTGCCTCTAAAATGATCTTAAGACATTAGGGTTACTACTAAGACGTCCTAACATTGCTTTAACGATCATACGTCCCTTTCAAATTGACCCTTTAAACTCCAACGACGGTGCTACCTACTAACTAATGGTAGGATAACGCTGTCTAAAGGAAATGAACATAGAACAATTCTTTTTTTGAGTAGGTAGATGCTAGTGGGTACTTGCTCAACAACAAACCTTTTACACACTTACACTCTTTTTCAAACAAAGTTTTCAAAAACACTTCGTGACACTCTTGAAGATAGAAGCAAGGGTTAAATCGAAGTAAAACAAAAACCTTTTCAAATCAAACACACACAAGAAAATTTAAAAATGATGAGAAAGTACCTAAGAGCCCATGGAAAACCATGGATAGAAAGGGTGCTAATACCTTCCCTTTCTATAATCTACCTCCCGTACTCAGAAAATCTCGAAAAAGGAATTTTTCTATGCTTTTTTCCTTTCCTTGTTGGATAAAATAAAAGTCGGTGGCGACTCTTGCTTACCGCGACATTTTGCAAACACAAACGCAAAATGCAAACCAGCATTTTCAAAACAGTTCGGTTCTGGCCACCGTATCACAGAACTGGCGACTCTGCTGGGGACTTAAATAAGTGGGGTATACCTTAGGATTAGTTCATCATATTTGCTTCTCTTGTCTGATTTGATTGCTTTATTTTTGTGGGATTTGTATTGGAGTTACTATAGATCCTAACCAGGATATGGGGAACACCTTTTAGGTAAGTAACAATAAACTATGAGGGAACTGTACGGCATAGACCGATACGGTTGAAACAGTAGCTACGTTGATGTGGCACATTGGTTGGTACTGGTATCCCTTGTGGAGAAACAAGGAGAATATGGGGCTGTTATGTATGTCGTTAAGCATCAACTGACCTCAGAACCTATAATTGACCAACTTGGCCATAAGAAGTAGTAAGATAACCGGTCTCGGTGTAGAGCTAGGAACTGGTTGATACTCGATACTACACTCATTAAGACCATACTCTCGAGATAGTTCCGGCTGCAAGAAAAGATTGCGTGAGCTGAAACCATGACCGATGGAGGATGGTCAGTGATACTGAGAACCTCTAGAACCCGGTTACTATTATTAGGACAGGTTGAACCAACTTAACTTCAAGAGGGTATTACCTTTGACCTCATGCAAGCTTAAACCTGAGGCTGTTTGTGTGACTTGTGTGCTTTCAGCTTGAACTACTTGCACAGTTTTATTATCTGACAACATGCGTTCCTTGCAGGTTTTGTTTACAGTCCTTATCCAATAACTTGGATTTCTTGCTGAGTTTACTTGCTTACATTACCTCGCACTTTTGCTTAAACGCATAGCATACACATCATAACATCATGCCTTAACATTTCCTTAACCATTTCAAGGATCTCAAGGGTTTGTGATGCAGGTTATGGTAAATCAAACGTCTAGCAAGGGGCACATGGGATTTATTTTCCTCTAGCCAATGTCGTCTAGAGATCAAAACACGATAACTTGAGTCAGTGGCTATGACCCACTCGATATGGTGAGCTTGACTCTTGAAGAAGGACTCTAAACAACACGAAGTTCATTTAATCAAGCTGCAATCAAATTCCAACAGTTTCTTGTTTACCCCATGAGATCCTTGAAAACATTGCATACATATATCATACATATCAGAGATCTTAAAACTCAAGAAGCTCAGTTCAGGGAAATATTCCTAAACTTATCCAAGGGACGGGAAGAGTTGAAAACACTCCTCGTTGGGAACTTGGTCAAGAAAAGTCCTGAAGACAATAAGGACGAACGATTGGAACAACTGCAAGCTGAGGTAGGTGCGATGAGAACCCAGATGCTGGGGCAGATGGCTCTTATCCAAGGCTTAGCCCAGGGACAAGAAGAGCTGAGAACCATTATCAACCAGCTTCATCAAGACAGATACAACAGTATGAAGCAAACCGTCGAGGTCGGGGACCAAGTCATTGTTCAACCTCCAAGAAGACAAAAGGTTGGTTTGGTGAAGAGTGGACCTGTCCAAGTTGCTACTACATCATGGGTCCAACAACAACCTCGCCAAAAACAACGGGTTAATCAGAGTAAGCCAGATACGCCCAAGAGGCAGTTTACCAAGCTCAACATGCCGCTGTCTCAAGCTTTGCAACACCTATTAAGGATGAATCTGATTACGTTGATAGGACCTCATCCGAACCCCAAGACTTCTTCCCCCAACTACAATCCTGATGCAAGGTGTGCATATCACTCTGTTGTACCCCAAAATTTGCCCTCTCATATTTCTCAAAACATTGCAAGAAAAATCTCCAAGTTGCTCAAGTTTGTTCAAGAGTGGGTCAGACAAATCATCTCCTAAGGCAGTCAACCCCAAATTAGGGTTTTGTGTTGCATCAAGATCCTTGAGTCCAAATGACCTCAAATGCTCCCTAATGTCCTAATATGTTCTCAAGGTCATCCATGTCAAATTTCAAGCCTTGCAGAGGAAGTTTGCTCAGTCAATTGCTCAAAGCGCCCAAAAATCGACTGTGCTAGGGCAAAAGTCAACTGTGACCCAAGTACAGTCAAACTTCAAGACTTTTTGTAAACATTCTCATTTTGAAGTATATTTAATCATTTTATCAATGGTTGATCATGATTCATCAAGGATTGCTCAAAATTCATCAAGACTCAAAAGTTGCTAAATTAGGGTTTTACAGGAAAAGACAACTCAACTTTGACCAAGCATAACTTTCTCATACTTTATGAGAAATGGCCCATCCAAAGATCATTTTTAAGAGGATGAAATTTCCTACAATCCATATTCATACCCCAAGATCATAAAATGTACTCACAAGAAGTTATAAATTTGGACATTATAGGTCATTTTTGAAAGTCAACGAAAACACCTTTTTTGCCAAAGCCTATAACTTGAGAATGGAATAACAAAATAAGATGATACCAAAAGGGTTAGTTATAGGACATATCAAGATTTCTAAAAAGTCCAAGAACACTTTCAAAAGTTCAAAATTGAAGAAGTTATGTATTGTTGAAGTTGGGCATTTTTGCAAAATTGCCAAAAGTCAACTATCCCCAAAACTTCAAATTTTGTCAAATGGGCCCATTCTTTTCCACTTGATTTGGACTTTCCACATTGCACACGTGTCCTAGCTTCAGCCTTGTGTCCATTTATCAATTTTATTATTTTATTTGATTTTTTATTGAATTATTTCATTTTTAATCAATTTAAATCAAATAAAATCCCAAAACTTGATTACATGAGATCTTTTTCTATTTTCAGGACTTAATCATCATCAATATCATCATCAAACTCGTATCAAGCATTCCATGTGCAAAAAGATTGAGTTTTTGACAAATTTGGCAAGTTTTCAATGGTGAATCAAATCCAATCTCATGGCATTGATGTGAAAAGATTCAATCCACAAATGTTAACCTAACACATTCTATCATACATATACAAGTCAAAGCACACGAAATTGAGACCTAGAGGCTGCAAGAACACTGAGAACCAAACTTGCAAAATTGACAAAAAAGTGTGAAATCGAAATCATCCTTGGAGGCAAATTCAGAAGAAAAACTCAACATCAATCAATTGCTGGAGGTTCACTGAGTCAGAACCAACCCCTAGCAAGCTCAAAAGCTTTGTAAGTGTCTCAAAAAACTGCTTTACGTTTGAATTCGTGGATCCTTATTCTTGCACCTTTCTTACAAACTCTTTGCATATTCATAATTATCGTCAAATTTATAAGTGTTCTGTATTAGCCAATTGCATTTTTCTGGCCTAGATGAAGAACCCCCATAGCTAGGGTTCTTCGTTTGTGTTTTAGGGTTTTCTTTTTCAGGGGAAATCAAGATTCAAGAAGGGTATAGGTTTACTCAAGATGACCAAACGTACTCAACCACGTGATTGGAATTGATTTTCATGGACTGGAATGGATTTTAGAGTGCACCTACGCATTTAGCTGCAGATCTAAATCCGCAGGTAAATTTACAGGGTTGAAGGTCAGGGACGACAAACGTGTCTAAAAAAACCGCTTTTCGTTTGAATTCCTGGATCCTTATTCTTGCACCTTTCTTACAAACTCTTTGCATATTCATAATTATCGTCAAATTTATAAGCGTTCTGTATTAGCCAATTGCATTTTTCTGGCCTAGATGAAGAACCCCCATAGCTAGGGTTCTTCGTTTGTGTTTTAGGGTTTTCTTTTTCAGGGGAAATCAAGATTCGAGAAGGGTATAAGTTTACTCAGGATGCCTAGACGAACTCAACCACGTGCTTGGAATTGATTTTCATGGACTGGAATGGATTTTAGAGTGCACCTACGCATTTATCTGCGGATTTAAATCCGCAGGTAAATTTACAGGGTTGAAGGTCAAGGACGAAAAACGTGTCTCCCTCTGAGTGGCCAATTCATAATTCGCGCATTTTTATTTTTTGTTCTGGTATATTAATCCATTATCCCATATTATTATTATTGATTAATATATTGACAAGCAGAGCAAATTGGTTGAGTGGTGGGCGTGTACATCCAATGACCAACAGGACCTGGGTTCGAATCCCAGGTCCCCATGTTATTTGTTATATTTTTCTTTCAGATGATCCAATGCAACTCCAAGCGTGCAGCCAACTATAGTCTCTCAATCATCCAATGGCCAGATGGCCAATGGCCAGATGGCCAAAGGCCAAATCTGGTGACTATGACTTGGAGGTCTACCATGGGCAAAGTCAGCGCATACACATAGAATAAGGAAGGTCAACAAGGGGCCAATTCATTTGGGCCATCAAATTGCTGTTCAGACCTCCTAATCAGGCCCACACCCATAACTCTTTCTATTTCTTTCTATTTATTTTAATTGTTTGATTTATTATTTTTATTTAATGATTAATTAACCAATCAAACTTTTTCTTAATAAAATTAAAACCAAAAAAATATTTTCTATATTAATTTAAATTTTAGTATTTGCTTTTTATTAACAAATCAATTAATTAATTTAGTTTTAATTAGGAATAACTTTAATATATTTTTTGCAATAATTAAAATTAACTTAGACAATTAGGTTTTTATTAACATTGATTAAATTTATTTTTATTTCTTTAAATACCAAAAACCCAAAAATATTTTTATTAATTAACTTATTTATTAATTTAATAATTAACCTAGATTAATTTCTTTCTTAATTCAAAAATAACCAAAAAATCTTTTCTTTAATAACAAAGGGTCAAAACCCTAGAACTCACATTCGATTTAATTTCTCGCACGCGTTCCATTTTTTATTCAATATTGTATCTGTTTTCGGAATGTAATAGATAATTAGGACTATTTTTATCGCTTTATTTATTTTCCGCATTTAAATTTCAAAGGGTTGCTTTTGGCGATGTAAATACCCGACGCCTTATAATAGTTAGTTAAATTTCCACAATTTAATTTCCGCAACTTATAAACTGTTAGATGTTTGATAATAGGGATGCATGACAAGAATGAATGTTTAACCTAAAATCAATTTAGATCACCATTAACATGTACGAAGATAAAATAACTGAAAATGACACACTCGCACATGCGCACTCTTAGGGTACACCCCACTTGGTTGCCTTCGTACGCGGTCATTAAGTATAGGTTGTTTTAGAGGGATAACATTGTCTAAAGGAAGATATCATAGAACGATTCCTTTTTCGAGTAGGTAGATGGTTCTTAGATACTTGCTCTCTCAAAAAAAAAAACTTTTCACACTTACACCTTTCAAACCAAAACTTCTTCAAATCCACAAAACACAAAGAAAAGCAATTTTGAAAACAATATGAGCAAGTACCTAAGATCCTGTGGATAACCACGGATAGAAAGGGTGCTAACACCTTCCCTTTCTATAATCTACCCCCCGAACCCGAGAAATATCTCGAAAAAGGAATTTTTCTGTTCTTTTTTCCTTTCCTTGTTGGATAAAATAAAAGACGGTGGCGACTCTTGCTTACCGCGACATTTTGCAAAAACAAACACAAAACACAAACCAGCATTCCAAAAAAACAATCAGTTCTCTCCCACCGTATACCAAAACTGGCGACTCTGCTGGGGATACCTTATAAGTGGGGTGTACCTTAGGATTAGTTCATAATGTTTTCAATTGCTTGATTTGTATGATTTATATTTGTGGGCTTGTATCGGAGTTACTATAGATCCTAACCCGGATCTGGGGATACCCTTTAGGTAAGTAGCAATAAACTGTGAGGGAACTGTACGGCGTAGACCGATACGGTTGAAGCAGTAGCTACGTTGGTGTGGCACTTTAGTATGTACTGATATCCCTTGTGTTGGAACGAGGAGAATATGGGTCTGCTAAGGGGTCATTAAGCACCAACTGACCTTATAACCTTTAAATTGACCAACTTGGCCATAGAACAGTAGCAGTATGCTACACTCATTGAGACTAAACTCTCACGATGATTCCGGCCGCAAGAAAAGGTTGCTAAACTGGAATTATGACTGATCGAGGGTAGTCAGTGATATTGAGATCCTCTAGAACCCGATTACTATTTTTAGGACAGGTTTAATCCAACTGAACTGAAAGAGGGTAGTACCTAGACTCCTTGCCAACTTGAAATCTAAGGGCTCTCTGTGTGACTTGTGTGCCTTTACCATGTTTGCTATTTGTGGATACTTGTGGTGTGCTTTCTATCATGACATCATGACATCATAACATTACATACATCTTGCATTGGACTAACCTATTTCAAAGACAGGAGGGATTCATCTTTGTTCTGTTTTGTAGGTCATGGCACCTATGCGTAGGAACACCATCCGGATCAACTTTGTCCAGGTTCCCACTATGCTTAAAGAGTTGGTTGCAAAGATGTCAGATACTACCTCCTTTATCAGGATACATGGACATCTTCTTAGTTTGGTCACCTCCAAATTGGACGAGCAGATGATGAGTGTCCTAGTCCAGTTCTATGATCCACTGTACCATTGTGTTACTTTTCAAGACTACCAGTTGGTCCCCACCTTGGAAGAGTTCTCTGATCTGCTTGGTATCTCTATTTTGGAACAGACCCCGTTTACAGGATGGGAGAAGATCCTTAGGCCAGAAGAGATTGCTGCAGCCCTTCATATGATAAAGGATGAGGTAATGGCTAATTGGGAGACTAGAAGTGGAGCAAAGGATTTTCTGACTAAGTTCTTGGTTGGTAAGGCTAATCATTTCTGGGATAGTCTAGACTTCAAGGCATTCGAAGATATTTTGGCTCTTCTAATATATGGCTTGGTATTGTTTCCTAACTCTGACTTCTTTGTTGATGTGAATGCGGTAAAAATCTTCATCTCTGGTAATCCAGTACCCACTCTCCTGGGTGACATTCTTCATCAGCTTTATGCCCGTACTACTCGAAAGCGGGGAACCTTGATGTGTTGTGCTCCATTGTTGGCAAGGTGGTTTATTTCTCACCTTCCCAAATCAGTTCTGAAGAACAAAGAAGGCATGGGTTGGGCTTATAGGGTTATGTCTCTCTCTCACAATGACATCATTTGGACTATTAAGGGTATGGACGAGGTGGCCATTATTGATCGTTGTGGGGAATACCCCAATGTTCCACTGATAGGAACCCAAGGAGGAATTTCTTATAATTCGTTCTTAGCCCTACATCAGTTTGGGCGAGCCAGAAGGGAAGGACCTCATGAGCTGATAATGCCTAATATAATCTTTGATTTCCAAGGGGATAGTGACGAGAAACGCCGCAAATTCATAAGGGCTTGGGATAGAGTTCACAGATCTGATCCACACGAGCTGGGCCCAAAGACTTCACTTCCGATGGAGCCATATCTTAGATGGGTTCGTATCCGTGCCCAAAAGCTGGGTATGCCGTATGAAGCCGTCCGGCCTATCATTGTTGAAGTTGCTAATGAAGAAGGGGTTCTTCCGACCATCCTCCATCCTCATATGCCCACTGACATTGGGGCACTGAAAAGGTCTTGGATGCAACTGAGAGAAGAGCGGGATGCTTACTGAAAAGTTTAATGAGCAAGAGCAGAAGATTCAGAAGTTGACAAGACAGTTGGAGAACGAGCGGATCCTCAATGATTATGTCCGCACCGACAAGAAGCGACCATGGGAGCACTGATTGTCCTTTGATTATTTCTTTTCCAGTTTTTATTTCCTTTTCAGTATTTCCTTTCTTGTAACGCCTTAAGGGCAATTTGTTGAACAATTAATTTCAAAGTTTATCTAATAAAAGTGTGTTTCATTTCTTGTTTACGAATTTGAATCTCTTGATGTCTTTGAAATCATATCATACGCATTTCATTCCATGCACCTCATAACAGGTACCCTTACAGGTTTTCTCATCTTCTTCACTGTTTATTTCAGCATCATGTCTTCTGAACCATCGACTGAACAAGCAATCAAGGCTCTACAGGCTCAAAATGCCCAATTCCAAGAGCTGTTCATGAATCTAGATAAGGGTCAGCAAGATCTGAAGACCCTTATTCTGAAAGAGAAGAAGAAGAAGAAGAAGAGGACAATCCTGTTTAACACTGGTCACAGGTTTGGAAACAGGCTACGAGATGAAGTTGATTTGACCACCTCATCTGGAGGGAAAGATAGTCAGGAAGAAAGGAGGGCTCCTAGCCCTGTAGTTTCAGACAATGAGACGGACTTCGACGAAGACCAGTATCCTCCGGCCGAGGATAGATACAAGCAACTGGAAGACCGGTTGAGTGCGATGGAAGTCCAGAAGGTGCCTGGTCTGGACTTTGGAGATATGGGTCTGTCATCTGGGGTGGTAATTCCCCACAAGTTTAAAGCACCAGCCTTTTCTAAATACGATGGAATTTCTTGCCCGAAACTGCACCTCCGGTCGTATGTAAGGAAGATTCAGCCGTATACCGCTGATAAGAACCTATGGATCCACTTCTTTCAAGACAATCTCTCAGGGACTCAGCTTGAATGGTTTTACCAGTTAGAAGGAGCCAGTATCCGCAGTTGGGAAGATTTGGCCGCTGCTTTCTACAGGCAGTACCAATACAATGCCGACCTTGCTCCCACGCGTACCCAACTCCAGGGTATGTCTATGGGAACGTGTGAAGGTTTCAAAGATTATGCTCAGAAGTGGAGGGATCTCGCTGGCAGAGTGCAACCACCCTTGGTTGACAGGGAGCTTGTGGATATGTTTCTGGGGACCTTGTCTGGTCCATTTTTCAACCATTTGATTGGAAGCTCTTCGTCTGGGTTTACATAGCTAATTATGATCGTTGAAAGGATTGAGGCTGGTATTAAGTCTGGTAAAATACAGAAGGGCGCTTCATCAGGCACCGAGAAAAAGCCTTTTAAGAAGGAGTCCACTGCTGTTTACAGTTCGAAAAGCCAGAATAGACCTGAACGCCGCCAAGCTGTTAATGCGGTTGTTATTTCAAGACCTGTTGAGGCTCCTCAGCGCAACAATCAACAAAAGGCTGAGATACCTTGAAGGCAATTCATCCATCTCAACATGACTTTGTCTCAGATTCTGCCACAGTTATTGAAAACCAATCTAGTAACTCCAAGGGAGGCTCCGCAGAATCCCAACACTGCATCGCCTAAGTACAATCCTAATGCCCGCTGTGCTTTTCACTCTGATAGCCCGGGACATGATACAGATGATTGTTGGGCTTTGAAGAACAAAGTATAGGATTTAATCGATGCCAAGGATATTGAGTTCAGAGCACCCGAAAAGCCTAAACAAGATGCAGGGGTGAATGCTATCGGGGATGACGATGATGAAGAGTTTGACATTGACAGCTGGATATACCCAACTGCTGATGGTGGATTAAGCAACTGGACAGTGAAGGATTCTATGCCCGTTTCTGTTATCACCCAGTAATGAGACTTTTGTTTTGAATTTGTAACAGACAATGATTTAAACTTTACGGCCCGGTGTCTTACCCGGGGCACCGTGGCTTCATTTGTGAGGGCTTTATGTGTGTCATTTTCATATATCATTAATAAAAGCATTGGACTTTTTTTGCATTTCAAATTTTGCGCTCCTTGTTTTTCTTTTATTACATATTGCAAAATAGCTATTTTACACACACTCACATATACAGGTCTACATCCACTCTGGATCTCACTGGTAACGACTCTGCTACTGCCAGTTATGACTTTGAAAGTCCGATCAACTTAGCCGAAGACGAAGGTGAAGATGATTGCAAAGTGCCTGGTGAACTTGCTAGACTGTTACTTCAGGAAGAGAGGGTTATTCAGCCGCACGAAGAACCGGTGGAATCAGTGAATCTGGGTACAGAGATAGACAAGAAATAAGTTAAGATCAGTGCAAATCTGGAGCTTAGTGTGAAGCAACGGTTGATTCAGATGCTGCATGACTATGTTGAGATCTTTGCCTGGTCTTATGAAGATATGCCTGGGTTGGATACCGATATTGTGGTTCACCGCCAGCCTACCAAGGAAGATTGTTCTCCAGTGAAACAGAAGGTCCGCCGAATGCGCCCAGAGATGTCTGAGAAAATCAAGGCTGAAGTTATGAAACAGTTCGAAGCCGGTTTTCTAGCAGTTACTTCTTACCCTCAGTGGGTGGCCAACGTGGTTCCTGTGCCGACAAAGGATGGTAAGGTTCGAATGTGTGTCGACTATAAGGATCTGAACAGGGAGAGCCCCAAGGATGATTTCCCTCTACCTCATATCGACGTTCTGGTTGACAACACTGCACAACATAAGGTCTTCTCCTTTATGGATGGTTTCTCCGGTTATAATCAGATTAAAATGGCTCCCGAAGACATGGAGAAGACAACTTTTGTTAGTCAATGGGGTACCTTTTGCTACAAGGTTATGCCTTTTGGATTGAAGAACGTTGGGGCAACGTGTCAGCATGCCATGGTTGCTTTGTTTCATGATATGATCCATCATGAGATCGAGGTGTACGTCGACGACATGATTTCAAGATCCCAGACTGAGGAAGAACACCTTGACCATCTGCAGAAGTTATTTGGCAGGTTGAAGTTGTACAAGCTGAGGTTAAACCCAAACAAGTGCACCTTCGTGGTGAGATCTGGTAAGTTGTTGGGCTTCGTCGTAAGCGATAAAGGTATTCAAGTGGATCCGGCAAAGGTGAAGGCCATACAAGAGATGCCAGCTCCCCAAACAGAGAAAGAAGTCAGAGGCTTTTTGGGACGACTAAACTACATTGCCCGATTCATCTCACACCTGACCGCTACTTGTGAACCAATCTTCAAGTTACTGAAGAAAGATCAAGTAGTACGTTGGAACGATGAACGCCAGGCCGCTTTCGAAAGGATCAAAGAGTATCTCTAAGAGCCACCCATTATGATGCCTCCAGTTGAAGGGAGACCTCTGATCTTATACTTGACAGTGCTCGACAACTCAATGGGGTGTGTGCTAGGTCAACATGACGAGTCTGGCCAAAAAGAGCATGTTATTTACTACCTTAGCAAAAAGTTTACTGACTGCGAGACCCGATACTCGTTGCTCGAGAAAACTTGCTGCGCTTTGGCATGGGTTGCTCGCCGGCTGAGACAATATATGCTGACTCACACTACTCTATTGAAATCCAAGATGGATCCAATCAAGTATATCTTCGAGAAGCCTGCTTTGTCTGGAAGAATAGCGAGATGGCAGATGATCTTGACTGAATATGACATCCAATATACAACCCAAAAGGCAATCAAGGGAAGTGTGTTGGCAAACCATTTGGCACATCAAGCAGTGGATGATTACCAGTCTATGGACTTTGGATTTCCGGATGAGAACATCATGCTAGTAACTGACTGTGAGACACTTGGACCGGATGAAGGACCTGAGGAGGGATCCCGATGGTCTATGTATTTTGATGGAGCTTCGAACGCTTTGGGCAATGGAATTGGCGCCGTGATCATATCTCCTAAGGGCTCTCATACTCCGTTCACCGCCCGATTATGTTTCAACTGCACCAACAACATGGCGGAGTATGAAGCGTGCATCATGGGTCTTCGAGTAGCAATTGACCTAAGGATTAAGTTCTTGAGTGTTTTCGGAGATTCCGCCTCGTGATCAGTCAGATCAAAGGCGAGTGGGATACGAAACACCCAAATCTTATTCCTTACAAGGAGTATGTGTTGACTTTACTTCCGCACTTTGAGGAGATAACCTTTGAACACTTCCCAAGAGAGGAGAATCAGTTGGCGGACGCGCTGGCTACGATGTCTTCTATGTTCAAGGTCAATTGGGACAACGAGGCTCCCCGGATTATCATTGAAAGATTGGACGAACCTGCACATTGCTGTGACATTGAGACTGAAAAGGTAGCAGATAAACCCTGGTTTCATGAGGTGAAGAGGTATCTTGAGGCTCAGGAATACCCCGAGAGTGCATCTGTTAATGATAAGAAGTTTCTGAGGAGGTTCGCAGCGAAGTTCTTCATCAGCAATGGTATTCTTTATAAGCGTAACCATGATTCGACCTTACTGTGTTGTGTGGATAAGAACGAGGCAGAAATGATCATGGCAGATTTACATGAAGGTACTTTCGGAACTCATTCCAGTGGACATACCATGGCAAAGAAAATCCTTCGGGAAGGATATTATTGGTCCACTATGGAAGCCGACTGTTATCAATGTTCTCGGACATGTCACAAGTGTTAGGTCTATGCTGATAAGGTGCACATACCTCCAGTTCCTCTGAATGTCTTGACAGCTCCGTGGCCTTTCGCAATGTGGGGCATTGATATGATCAGCGAGATCAGACCTACAGCATCCAACAGGCACCGTTTCATCCTGGTAGCTATTGATTATTTTACGAAGTGGGTTGAAGCAACTTCCTTTGCTATTGTAACCAAGAACGTCGTGGCACGGTTTATTAGGCATAATTTGATCTGTCGATACGGTGTACCAGAGAGGATCATTACGGACAATGGTACAAATCTCAACAATAAGATGATCACTGAGCTCTGCAAGCAGTTCAAGATACAACATCACAACTCTTATCCCTACCAGCCGAAGATGAATGGGGATGTTGAAGCGGCTAATAAGAATATTAAGAAGATTATGTAGAAGATGACAGTAACATACAAAGACTGGCACAAGATGTTACCATTTGCTCTTCATGGATACCATACCTCAGCACGGACATCAATAGGGGAAACACCCTATTCCTTGGTGTATGGCATGGAGGCCGTACTGCCCATTGAAGTTCAGATACCCTCTCTATGAATCATGAAGGATGCAGGTCTGAGCGAAGATGACTAGACTCAGACCCGACTTGATCAGCTGAACCTAATCGACGAAAAGAGACTTACTGCTATTTTTCATGGTCAGACGTATCAAAAACGGATGATCAAGGCATTCAACAAGAAAGTCAGACGACAAGAGTATCAAGTTGGGGACCTAGTTATCAAACGCATTATCTTACCTCAAGGTGATCCCAGGGGCAAATGGACCCCTACTTATGAAGGGCCATTTGTGGTTAAGAACATTTTTTCAGGCGGAGCTATGATTCTAACAACCATGGATGGTGACGACCTTTCTCACCCCGTCAATGCAGACATAGTGAAAAGATACTACGCATAATCAAAGACCCGCTAGGTTGACTGGCCCAGGCAAAAATAAGGGCTTCCCGGCGAACCAAAAGGGTTCGGGCAAAAATAAGGGATGAAAATGGAAAAAATCCGTACACCCGGCAAGTCGAAAACCTGAAAAGGAGGCTTGAGAAAAAATGGGTATCCCGGTGGACTGAAAACCCGAAAGGGAGCTCCAGGCAAAAATTAGGGATCAAAGCGTAACACTATGTCTCATTGGATCACCTTGCAACCAGACTTCGGTATCAACTATCAAGCTCGGACGACACTAATCAATCTGATCTACCTTCAACCAAGTAGCAAAGTGATGAGATGCTCGAGGACATAAAGGCAATAGCAGAGTTGAAACCCAGTGGGATCATTCACATAGCTGTTTTGTTTAGTTTTTCACAAATTGTATAAACTATACCTGCTCGGCGGCGTTCTCTTACTAGGGCGTCAGCCTCTTGTACAAAAACGCCTATTTACAGGCCAAACTTCAAAATCAATACAATTCATTTTCAAAGAAATTTAAAACTGTTTTTCCTTTATCTGTTTTGTTTTGCAAAGAACGTCCAATGTTCATTTTTTATATATGCATTTGACATTAATTGTTGTTCATGAATATTTACATGCGAAACAAAAGACGATTACTGGTAATATCAGAAACAGGGGCAATAAAATTGTTCGAACTGTACAGTTGCTCTATCCACCAGGTACAACGGTAAATTCAGCTGAAGAATATGGCTAAGATACATTCACTCCCCGCAGAGTAAGACAGTAATGATAGCTCTCCCCAGCTGAGACTTGTAACTGTGAATGAATCAGTAATATTCTCCCCAAGCAGAGCTTATCTACCATCAACACTAAAAAGGCTTGATATCCATGGTAGTCTTAATATTCCCCAGCGGAGTATAAGAATGATCCCCGGCAGGGTACAAGATATCCCCAGTGGAGTTAAAATTTTCCCAGCGCAGTCTGAAAAAGCTTCCCCAATGGATTTGGGAGAATCATCCCCAGTAGACTCTGGAAGTTTATCCCCAGTGGAGTACGAAAATAAATCTCCCCAGCCGAGTTCAAAGGATCAGTCCCCAGAAAAGCTCAGAGGATTATCCCCACAAAAGTCTAACAGGTTATCCCCAGTAAAGTCGCCACTGAGAGATCGTCCCCAGCAGATTTGTTTCCTTTCACAAACAGGAATTCAATCCCCAATAGGATTCAATATCACCAGTAACGATAATTCATCCCGACGAAATTTATCAATGGAATCTTCAGCAGAACATCTCTTTCCCACAGAGTAATCTCCTCATCAGTTTATTCCCCCAACAGAGTCATCCTCTCCTGCAGGTTTATCATCTTCGTTCGTCATCCCCAGCGGAAACGAAGAATCTAACTCTATTCTCCAACAGCTATCCGGGATTTATTTTCCCCAGCTAAAACATTACATTTCCATATATCATGATACATACATATACGCATCATATAACACAATCTCATTTATTTTGAGAACATCATTGCTTGATCCATATCATGCATTGCATATGACTGACCTTTACCTTTTAGGAAAGATGCAGTTAAGTTCTCAGGTATTTCAAAGACCTTCTCTTGTTCAGTCAGATCGACACTGAGATCTCCCTGATTCTTATTCCAGTTGAACATATTCCAAGACTTTCGTCTGGTTCAGTTAAATCGATTCTAAGATTTTTCTAATTCTTATCCAGTCAAAGTTAATCCAAGACCTTATTTGGTTCATTCAGATCGACGCTAAGATATCCCTGATTCTTATTCCAGTTGAAGATATTCCAAGACTTTCGTCTGGTTCAGTTAAATCGATTCTAAGATTTTTCTGCTTCTTATCCAGTTAAAGTTAATCCAAGACCTTCTCTGGTTCAGTCAGATCGACGTTAAGATCTCCCTGATTCTTATTCCAGTTGAAGATATTCCAAGACTTTCGTCTGATTCAGTTAAATCGATTCTAATATTTTTTCTGATTATTATCCAGCCAAAGTTAATCTAAGACCTTCTCTGGTTCAGTCAAATCGACGCTAAGATCTCCCTGATTCTTATTCTAGTTGAAGATATTCCAAGACTTTCATCTGGTTCAGTTAAATCGATTCTAAGATTTCTCTGATTCTTATCCAGTCAAAGTTAATCCAAGACCTTCTCTGGTTCAGTCAGATCGACGCTAAGATCTCCCAGATTCTTATTCTAGTTGAAGATATTCCAAGACTTTCGTCTGGTTCAGTTAAATCGATTCTAAGATTTTTCTGATTCTTATCCAGTCAAAGTTAATCCAAGACCTTCTCTGGTTCAGTTAGATCGACGCTAAGATCTCCCTAATTCTTATTCCACTTGAGGATATTCCAGGACTTTCGTCTGGTTCAGTTAAATCCATTCTAAGATTTTTCTGATTCTTATCCAGTCAAAGTTAATCCAAGACATTCTCTAGTTCAGTCAGATCGACGCTAAGATCTCCCAGAAGTTCAGACCTCCTATCAACAATCTCTAAATGGCATCTGTAAGCCCATTCCCGACATCACAATGCTGATACCACTTCATGCGAGTGCAAAATTCTGGGCACTCTAGTGTTCAATCATCTTCCACCTTCGGATCACGAAAGGCACGAAAGCCAATCTATATCCTCAGGTTTAAGAAGATTGAACAGGGGCAGCTGTTGTACCCCAAAATTTTCCCTCTCATATTTCTCAAAACATTGCAAGAAAAATCTCCAAGTTGCTCAAGTTTGCTCAAGAGTGGGTCAGACAAATCATCTCCTAAGGCAGTCAACCCCAAATTAGGGTTTTGTGTTGCATCAAGATCCTTGAGTCCAAATGACCTCAAATTCTCCCTAATGTCCTAATATGTTCTCAAGGTCATCCATGTCAAATTTCAAGCCTTGCAGAGGAAGTTTGCTCAGTCAATTGCTCAAAGGGCCCAAAAACTGACTATGCTAGGGCAAAAGTCAACTGTGACCCAAGTACAGTCAAACTTCAAGACTTTTTATCAACATTCTAATTTTTAAGGATATTTCATAATTTGATCAAGGGTTGATCATGATTCATCAAGGATTGCTCAAAATTCATCAAGACTCAAAAGTTGCTAAATTAGGGTTTTGTACGAAAAGTCAACTCAACTTTGACCAAGCATAACTTTCTCATACTTTATGAGAAATGACCCATTCAAAGCTCATTTTTAAGAGGATACAATTTTCTACAATCCATATTCATACCCCAAGATCATAAAATTCACTCACAAGAATTTATAAATTTGGACATTATAGGTCATTTTTGAAAGTCAACGAAAATACCTTTTTTGCCAAAGCCTATAACTTGAGCATGGAATATCAAAATAAGATGAGACCAAAAGCGTTGGTTATAGGACATCTCAAGATTTCTAAAAAGTCAAAGAACACCTTCAAAAGTTCAAAATTGAAGAAGTTATGTATTGTTGAAGTTGGGCATTTTTGCAAAATTGCCAAAAGTCAACTATCCCCAAAACTTCAAAATTTGTCAAATGGGCCCATTCTTTTCCACTTGATTTAGACTTGCCACATTGCACACGTGTCCTAGATTCAGCCTTGTGTCCATTTATCAATTTTATTATTTTATTTGATTTTTTATTGAATTATTTCATTTTAAATCAATTTAAATCAAATAAAATCCCAAAACTTGATTACATGAGATCTCTTTCTATTTTCAGGACTTAATCATCATCAATATCATCATCAAACTCGTATTAAGCATTCCATTTGCAAAAAGATTGAGTTTTTGACAAATTTGGCAAGTTTTCAATGGTGAATCAAATCCAATCTCATGGCATTGATGTGCAAAGATTCAATCCACAAATGTTAACCTAACACATTCTATCATACATATACAAGTCAAAGCACACAAAATTGAGACCTAGAGGCTGCAAGAACACTGAGAACCAAACTTGCAAAATTGACAAAAAAGTGTGAAATCGAAATCATCCTTGGAGGCAAATTCAGAAGCAAAACTCAACATCAATCAATTGCTGGAGGTTCACTGAGTCAGAACCAACCCCTAGCAAGCTCCCTTACACGCTCAAAAGCTTTGTAAGTGTCTCAAAAAACCGCTTTTCGTTTGAATTCGTGGATCCTTATTCTTGCACCTTTCTTACAAACTCTTTGCATATTCATAATTATCGTCAAATTTATAAGCGTTCTGTATTAGCCAATTGCATTTTTCTGGCCTAGATGAAGAACCCCCATAGCTAGGGTTCTTCGTTTGTGTTTTAGGGTTTTCTTTTTCAGGGGAAATCCAGATTCAAGAAGGGTGTAGGTTTACTCAGGATGCCCAGACGAACTCAACCACGTGCTTGGAATTGATTTTCATGGACTAGAATGAATTTTAGAGTGCACCTACGCATTTAGCTGCGAATCTAAATCCGCAGGTAAATTTACAGGGTTGAAGGTCAGGGACGACAAACGTGTCTCCCTCTGAGTCGCCAATTCATAATTCGCGCGTTTTTATTATATGTTCTGGCATATTAATCCATTATCCCATATTATTATTATTGATTAATATATTGACAAGCAGAGCAAAGTGGTTGAGTGGTGGGCGTGTACATCCAATGACCAACAAGACCTGGGTTCGAATCCCAGGTCCCCATGTTATTTGTTATATTTTTCTTTCAGATGATCCAATGCAACTCCAATCGTGCAACCCACTATAGTCTCTCAATCATCCAATGGCCAGATGGCCAAAGGCCAAATCTGGTGACTATGACCTGGAGGTCTACCATGGGCAAAGTCAGCGCATACACATAGAATCAGGAAGGTCAACAAGGGGCCAATTCATTTGGGCCATCAAATTGCTGTTCTGACCTCCTAATCAGGCCCACACCCCTAAATCTTTCTATTTCTTTCTATTTATTTTAATTGTTTGTTTTATTATTTTTATTTAATGATTAATTAACCAATCAAACTTTTTCTTAATAAAATTAAAACCAAAAAATATTTTCTATATTAATTTAAATTTTAGTATTTTCTTTTTATTAACAAATCAATTAATTAATTTAGTTTTAATTAGGAATAACTTTAATATATTTTTTGCAATAATTAAAATTAACTTAGACAATTAGGTTTTTATTAACATTGATTAAATTTATTTTTATTTCTTTAAATACCAAAAACCCAAAAATATTTTTATTAATTAACTTATTTATTAATTTAATAATTAACCTAGATTAATTTCTTTCTTAATTCAAAAATAACCAAAAAATCTTTTCTTTAATAACAAAGGGTCAAAACCCTAGAACTCACATTCAATTTAATTTCCCGCACGCGTTCCATTTTTTATTCAATATTGTATCTGTTTCCGGAATGTAATAGATAATTAGGACTATTTTTATCTCTTTATTTATTTTCCGCATTTAAATTTCAAAGGGTTGCTTTTGGCGATGTAAATACCCGACGCCTTGTAATAGTTAGTTAAATTTCCGCAATTTAATTTCCTCAACTTATAAACTGTTAGATGTTTGATAATAGGGATGCATGACAAGAATGAATGTTTAACCTAAAATCAATTTAGATCACCATTAACATGTACGAAGATAAAATAACTGAAAATGGCACACTCGCACATGCACACTCTTAGGGTACACCCCACTTGGTTGCCTTCGTACGCGGTCATTAATTATAGGTTGTTTTAGAGGTTGTCCTCTTGTCCAAAGATCATAGTCGCCTCGAAACGGTTGCCTCAGATATTGTTGCTTCAAAACAAATGATCTAAGACATTAGGGTTACCGCTAAAGCGTCCTAACATTGCTTTAGTGACCGTAAGTCCCGCATTCGAATTGACCCTTAAAACTCCAACGAAGGTGCTACCTACTCATCAATAGTGGGATAACATTGTCTAAAGGAAGATAGCATAGAACGATTCCTTTTTCGAGTAGGTAGATGGTTCTTAGATACTTGCTCTCTCAAAAACAAAAACTTTTCACACTTACACCTTTCAAACCAAAACTTCTTCAAATCCACAAAACACAAAGAAAAGCAATTTTGAAAACAATATGAGCAAGTACCTAAGAGCCCGTGGATAACCACAAATAGAAAGAGTGCTAACACCTTCCCTTTCTATAATCTACCCCCCGAACCCGAGAAATATCTCGAAAAAGAAATTTTTTTGTGCTTTTTTCCTTTCCTTGTTGGATAAAATAAAATACGGTGGCGACTCTTGCTTACCGCGAACTTTTGCAAAAACAAACGCAAAACACAAACCAGCATTCCAAAAAAACAGTCAGTTCTCTCCCATCGTATACCAGACACTCCAACAGTCCGGGACGTGATACTGACGACTGTTGGAAGTTGAAATACAAAATTCAAGACCTGATTGATGAAGGAGCATTGGAATTCACACAAGATGGTCAACTGGAATGTTTCTGTCAATCCTCCAAGGGTCACCATTTGAAGTGACAAGTTCTGACAAGAGAGGCTTTTGTTCATTAGAATTTTCAATTTGCAATTTCCTTTTAATTTTTCGAACATCTATTCATGTCAAACTCTGTTGCTTTATCAATGCATTGCATATGTCTGTTTTGAATCAATCCATTCGTATTCACTATATTTAAATTGCTTTCCTTTTTGTGATATTTAACTCTCGAACAAAAGCTCTGAACCTCTAGAGGGAGGACGACAAAAATGATACCAAAATCTCTACAATATGCTTTTGAACAGACCCTGCTGACGATGTACAGACGTTGTTTCAAATCCTAAACAATGGAGTTATAAGGAAGATAATCCCTAGTCAACCCCTTTGAGCCAAAGAAGTAGGAGTTTTTCTTTTCACACAAGTTAAAACCCTTAATCACAACCTGGGGCAGGGTAGTTTTCTCAGTTAATCCAGGTGCACAATGAATAGCATCAAAGATGTACTTCCAAAATAAAGGGCGGTGATGGTTCCGCATAATCATCCAAGCAGGCAGTTATTATCTCTCGAAATAAAAGCCCATTAAGTCAAAACCTATGAAGAAGACTTAAGAAAAAACTAGGTCATCCCGCTGACTGTAATCACAAAAGAAACAGTTCAGGCAAAAAACAGGGATAGTAAAACCAAAAAAAAGGAGGTTACTACAAATCCTCGGCAAAAAAAAATTAATTAAATGACTGCCTTTCTCAAGTAAACTGTCAGTATCCAAACCATCACTGGAATATCAGAGCAAAGAATCAAACGGGATCTAAATGCACAATTAACTGAGTATAGGATCGAAGAACATCACGAAGAACGGGTGGGTACAAATAAATTTTGAGCCTTTATCCTTTGTTTCTTGAACCGTGAACCAGACCACGTTATAACCCTTAAAAGTCCTAGCTGAAGCATGGGTTAGTTCGAAAGCATACTGTTACAAAAGGTATCCTGACTCCTATAAGGTTTGCTATAAATCTTGAGTTGACATCACACTTTTACAAAAAAACAAAAAAACAAAAAAACTTGTTTTACCAAAAAATGAATTTTCAAAATTCAAGATAGACATAAGCTTTGCATTCTTAAAATAACATTGTTCAACAACAGAGAAATTCGCATGACGAATATCTAGTGAACAAAAACCTTCTCAATAAAAAGGATCACCTCAAGTGGAAATACACTTCCAACCAAGGAGCATGACATGATCATTGTCCATCATCTGGGGCAGTCAAGTCAAGATTCAAGGAATCTCTCAAAGATGCCAAATAGCCAGGGGAAGATCTCCATCTGAATCACTTAGGGGCATTGGGCATGAATTCTAGCAACGAATCTTATACGATAAAACAACCATATTCTGGTAGTGTGGCAACACAACGCTACCGACAGTGACAACTCCCTACACCCTGAAAGCGTGGACATAGTCAGAAAATACTGCGCATGAACAAAGACCCGCTAGGTTGACTGGCCTAGGCAAAAATAAGGGCATCCCGGCGAACCAAAAGGGTTCGGGCAAAAATTAAGGATAAAAACAAAAAAAGATATGTACACCCGACAAGCCGAAAACCTGAAAAGGCGGCTTGGGCAAAAAAAGGTATCCCGGTGGACTAAAAATCTGAAAAGACAGTCCAAGCAAAAGTTAGGGATTAAAGCGTACGACTATGTCCCGTCATCTCGTTACTTGCCTACCATAAGAAGACTTATCATTTCGATCAAAAGTTACCAAGCACCTCATAAGTTGGGATAACACTCGATCCACAAGGCCTCCGCAGGCACTTTCTCCAGCAGATACAGGGGCAGAAAAGTCTCGATGCAAAGTCATTGTCATATCCTCAGCATACGTCAGAGTAACATCTACACTCCCTGCAGAGTAAGAAATACCCAAAAGAACAGCGGTGTTAATTGTCCCCAAGCAGAGTTCATCTTTCACCAACAATGAAGCACTATCCCCAGTGGAGCTTATTTCTTCCACAAACAGAAATTTTATCCCCGACAGAGTTCATCATCGCCAGCAACGGTAATTCATCCCCAACTGGGGATTTTTCTCCAAGTCAGCAGATCTTCTGACAAAATATCTCTTCCCCACAGAGTCCTCCTCTCACCAGTTTATTCTCCAGTAGAATTCTTCTCCTTCCAATGTATTCTCAAATCATCTTCGGTCGTTATCCCCAACGAGCGAAACTCTCTATATTCTCCATGCAGCAGCCTGAGATTTATTTTCCCCCCAGTTAGAGAATATCATAAAAGCATTGCACATCCATACATCACGACATACATATACGCATCATGCAGCACAATCTCATTTATTTTGAGAACATCATTGCTTGATACATATCATGCATTACATACGACTAACCCTTTACCTTTCACGAAAAAGATACAATCAAATTCTCACCAAGTTTAAGCTATGAAGCCCGGATCCGACCAGATAATATCTTGATTTCTACTTCATATTGTGAAGCCCAGAGAACGACCGAATAACAATATCAAACACCTCGAAGCCTGGATTCGACCAGATAGTGGTTTATCCTTAAGCTATGAAGCTCGGACTCGACCGGATAATAGTTTAGTCCCCAATAAGTCGTGAAGCCCGGATTTCAAACGGATAACAGCTCAGTAAGTTATTGTGAAGCCTGGATTATGACCAGATAACAATGCAAGTTTCTGTGAAGCCTGGATTACAACCAGATAGCAGTACGAGACACCATGAAGCTTGGATTCGACCAGATAATGGTATATCATAAACACAAGCCGTAAAGCCCGGATTTCAACCGGATAACAGCTCAGCAAGTTATTGTGAAGCCTGGATTATGACCAGATAGCAATACAAGTTTCTGTGAAGCCTGGATTACAACCAGATAACAGCCAAAGACACCGCGAAGCCTGGATTCGACCAGATAGTGGTATATCTTTAATACAAGTTATGAAGCCCGGATTCGACCGGATAGTATCTTGGTTCCTCCGAACACCATGAAGCCTAGATTCGACCAAATAATGGTATGAGATGTCGCGAAGCCTGGATTACGACCAGATAGCGGTAAAAGAAACTGAAGCCTGGATTACGACCGAATAACAGTGAGGGACACTGTGAAGCTTGGATTACGACCAAATAGCAGTTTACCATGCCAATTACTATGAAGCCCGGATTCGACTGGATATTAGTAGGCCTAAAAATCAAATGGAAGCCCGAATGCGACTGGATAATCACTTGATTTCTTCTGAAGCCTAGATTACGACCATATAAGAAGCAAGGTATTGTGAAGCCTGGATTACGACCAGATAGTAGTACAGGACACCATGAAGCCTGGATTCGACTAGATAATGGTATAAAGCATCGTGAAGCCTGGATTATGACCAGATAACGATAAAAAGGACTGAAGCCTAGATTACGACCAGATAATAGTACAAGACAATGCGAAGCTTGGATTTCGACCAAATAGCAGTTTACTTGGACAAATACTAAGAAGCCCGGAGTCGACTGGATATTAGTGTGCCCTAAGTTGAAGCCCGGATGCGACCAGATAACAACTTAATTCCTTCTGAAGCCTAGATTACGACCAAATAAGAATTGAGAAATTGCGAAGCCTGGATTACGACCGGATAGCAAGTTTAATCTCATCTCCCCAGTAAGTCACTGTAAAGCCTAGATTACGACCAGATAGCAGTCGGTCTTATCACTGTAAAGCCTGGATTACGACCAGGTAGCAGTCGGCCTTATCACTATGAAGCCTGGATCACAACCAGATAGTAGTTCATTTTCACCTCCTAGACTAAGAGACTATTCCCCAGTAGAATAACGGACGATCGAAGCTCCTAAAATTCTATTTCTCCCAAGACAAAGATCAGCATTCCCCACCGTAGTCTTCCTTAACAAAAGGTATATTGACTCTCGCTAAGGAATCTCTTAGGCGATCGACACTCCTTCGGATGACATCTTTAAGCCCATCTCCCATCATCAATTTCCAAATGGCATCTGTAAGCCCATTCCCGACATCGCAAGACGGATACCATTTCATGCGAGTGCAAATTTCTGGGCACTCTAGTGTTCAATCATCTTCAACCTTCGGATCACTAAAGGCCGATAGCCAATCTACATCCTCAGGTTTAAGAAGATTGAACAGGGGCAGCTGTTGTACCCTAAAATTTTCCCTCCCATATTTCTCAATACATTTCAAGTGAGATCCTCAATTTGTTCAAGGAAGTCCAAGGGTTGACCAGACAAACTCTCTCCTAAGGCAGTCTACCTCAAATTAGGGTTTCATGTTGCATCAAGATACTTGAGTCCAAGGGATCCCAAATGCTAACCATTGTCCTAATAGGTTCTCAAGATCATCCATGTCAAGTTTCAAGCCTTGCAGAGGAAGTTTGCTCAGTCAATTGCTTAAAGGCCTGAAAATCGACTATGCTAGAGCAAAAGTAAATTGTGGCCCACATACAGTCAAACTTCAAGATTTTTGGTCAAAATCCTCATTTTGAAGTATTATTCATCATTTTATCAAGGGTTGATCATGATCCATCAAGGATTGCTCACAATGCATCAAGAACCAAAAGTTGCTAAATTTGGGTTTTGCAGGAAAAGTCAACTCAACTTTGACCAAGCATAAATTTCTCATACTTTATGAGAAATGACCCATCCAAAGCTCATTTTGAAGATTATGCAATTCTATACAATCCATATTCATCTCCCAAGTACAAAATATACACTCACAAGAAGTTATGAATTTTGACATTATAGGTCACTTTAAAAAATCAACAAAAACACCTTTTTTGCCAAAGCTTCATACATGAACATGGAATACCAAATTGAGATTATAACAAAAGGGTTGCTTAGAGGACATCTCAAGCTTTATAAAAAGTCCAAGAACACCTTCAAAGAGTCAAAATTGAAGAAGTTATGCATTGGTGAAGTTGACCTTTTTTGCAAAATTGCCAAAAGTCAAAAGTGCCTCAAATTGCAATTTTTGCTAAATGGGCCTAACTTTTTGCACTTGTTTTGAGTTAGTAGCATGGTCCAAGAGCCCTATCTCTTACCATTTGTCTTTATATTATTTTTGCTATTTATTTTGATTTTTATTGCAATTAAATCAATTTAAATCAAAACAAATCATGAAAAAATCCAAATCATTCAAACTTCAAGATATTGTGCATATTTCAGGTCGCATATACAGCTAGCAAGTGAATCAATTCGTGCAAGGCATAGGTGGGCACAAAAAGATTGATTTTGGCCTATTTTGGAAAGATTTTCAAGTGAATCAAATCAAAATCAAAAGCCATAATTGATAAAGATTGAGAACACTTTTGCAACCCTAATTCAATCAGTGGTATATAGTGAATAATTGCAGCCAGAAACAACAAGCTTTAGAGGCGCATAGAGGAAGAACAAAACTTGAAAAAATCACCAAAAAGTGCTGACTTGATTTCATACTTCCAGATGTTTACATGACTCCCTAGCCATCTCATTCGCTTCTTGGGATTGCAAGGAAGCTGTACTAATCGAAAGCAAGCGCGCTAGTGCCCATAATTCATCCCCACGACTCCCACGGTTTGCCCTTATTTCCAAAATTGAATCTTGTTATTCTTGCACATTCATCATGTTTCAATAGTATATTTTGAATCCCTAACACATTTGCAAGCTATCTATATCATTTAATTGCATTTTTGGAAGCTATATCAGAATCCACCATTACTAGGGTTCTTGGCTTTGTTTTAGGGTCTTTTCACACAGGTAAAATTGGGCCACAAGAAGGGCACCATTATGCTCAGCAGGCCAAGACGAGTTGATTAATGGCATTAGATTTTGTTTATCATGTATGTGTGTGATTTTGAGATATGTAGGGTGTATAGCTACAGGCAGTCGTCCGTAGGTAAAAGTCATTGATCTTTTACCAACAGGGAGAGGACAGGGACGATGGCATGGCAGCCCCTGATTGCCCCGTTTGAAACTTCGCGCGTGATACTTTATTATGCTATTCGTTTTTAATATAATGATTAATTATTATCCCATATACAAAGCAAGCGCGTAGCTCAGTTGGTGTGAAGGTGAGTGGAAAAGGCCATGGGGCCTGGGTTCGAATCCCAGGTCCCCCCATTATTTCATATTATTTTCATTCGTATGATCAGGCGCGCGCGTAGGTGTGTTGATCACCATGGACCATCATCATCCAACCAATTAGATGTCCACAAGCCAGATCTGAAGGCTATCATGTGATGGACCACCAAAAGCTTCAGTCAATGCACAACAGGGAATCTGGGCAAGTCAACGTGGATCAATTTCTTTTGGGCCCAGAATTGCTATTCACACCCCTCCAAAATTGCTGATTGCAGGGCCATTTTCTTTCTCTATTCTTTATATTTTCTTAATTAATTTACTTAAACTATTTTTTTAACTAACACCAAATTAATTCTTTTTTAATAAAATCGCAAAAATAACTTTTCATCCAATTAGATTTAGGATATTTATTTTTTATACAAAAATTAATTGAATTAGGTTATTTAATTTTAGGTAACTTTAATTTCTTTTGTAAATAAATTAAAAAAAAGTTAGAAAATTAGGGTTTTAGCTTTATTTAAATTATATTTTCTCTTTCTTAAAAATAACCAAAAATACAAAAATAGGTCATGTAAATTATTTTCTTTAATTTAATTTAATTAGTAATTTTGTGCATATTTAATTCAAACCTTTATTTTCTTAAATAATCGAAAATAATCACAAAAATATTTTTTTCTTTTAATTAGGTTAGACGGGGTCAAAACCCTAATTTCCTTGTGTTCTCTATTCGTCGTGCGTTTAATTATTTTTACCATAATGATGTAATTGCTCACAAGATGTAATATATTAATTAGGACCTTTTATCGTTCATTTATCATTTTTTTACGGGTTGTTTTTTGGCTATGTAATTAATACCCGAAGCCTTGTAATAGTGTAGCTTATTTTCCGCATTTTAATTTCCGCAAAATATTAAACTGTTAGATGTATGATATTAGGGTTGCATGACAAGAATGTATGATTAACTTTAAAACGGTTAGCAAACCCTAAATGTGCAAAGGTAATAAACTTGAAATTGAATCACCCGCACATGCGCACTCCTAGGGTATACTCACACTTCGGTTGCCTTCGGTTGCCTTCAGTAAACGATCATTAAGTATAGGGTATTTTAGTGGTTGCTCTTCTGTCTCAAAGATCAAAGTTTCCTCGGAAAGGTTGCCTCGGATATGTTGCCTTTAAAATGATCTTAAGACATTAGGGTTACTACTAAGACGTCCTAACATTGCTTTAGTGATCATACGTCCCTTTTGAATTGACCCTTTAAACTCCAACGACGGTGCTACCTACTAACTAATGGTAGGATAGCGCTGTCTAAAGGAAATAAACATAGAACAATTCTTTTTTTGAGTAGGTAGATGCTAGTGGGTACTTGCTCAACAACAAACCTTTTTCACACTTACACTCTTTTTCAAACAAAGTTTTCAAAAACACTTCGTGACACTCTTAAAGACAGAAGCAAGGATTAAATCGAAATAAAACAAAAACCTTTTCAAATCAAACACACACAAGAAAATTTAAAAATGATGAGAAAGTACCTAAGAGCCCATGGAAAACCATGGATAGAAAGGGTGCTAATACCTTCCCTTTCTATAATCTACCTCCCGTACTCAGAAAATCTCGAAAAAGGAATTTTTATGTGCTTTTTTCCTTTCCTTGTTGGATAAAATAAAAGTCGGTGGTGACTCTTGCTTACCGCGACATTTTGCAAACACAAACGCAAAACACAAACCAGCATTTTCAAAACAGTCCGGTTCTGGCCACCGTATCACACCCTCCATCATAATCCACCATTTTCAAAACTCAGCTCTGCAACTTGACTTCTCCATAGGAATCCAGCCACTCTCAATCCAAAGAAAGCATTGCATTAGCTTCCTAGGAGTTCAGTGAAGCTATCCAGATCATCACAACACCTCCAGGAGTGCTCAAACTCCAAACACGATTTCCAGTTTTGAGGTAAGTTTTATCCACTTTGAACTCCTTATACAAGCATCATTAATGGTTACTTTGTGAATGAAAAATGTAGACATCATTTCCCTGAAGCTAACCACGCGCTTAGTTTTCATTTATGTTAACCGTTGTTGCGACTGGTTTTTAAATCAGAGTCTCCACTACTAGTTTTTATCCTAAGGAAGGGCATCTAATAGGAAACCCTAGTTCGCAAGATAGAGATTCTAAGTTTCGGACCTCATTAGACAAAAGGAAGGTGTTAGGCACCTTCCATCTACCTTATTATTAAGGATATTAGGTTTAGGTTTAAGTTCGGGTAAAATAGGGTTTTAAATTTTAATTAGGGGAAGGGTTTAAATATTTTTATAGGAGAACTCGCTACGATTTTTTATCGTATGCATACGTATCCTCTTATGAGGAATCAGAGTCCCAATTCGTAGTTCGTATGAGTTTGTGTTTTTTAGGGGTTGCAAAAGAACTTTGAATCACCTCGTATTTTGGCCGAGAGTAGTGATTGTTGAGATTTTGACTAAATGCGCAGTAAGTCAAAATCTGCTTGAAACCCTTTACAAAAAAAGTTGTTTAGATTATTTGATTGCAAAAAAAATAGTTTGAGATTTGTTGAGTGTTTTTTATAGATATTAATTTCAAAAATGCTTATTAATGCATGATATATAAAAAATATTTAATGCAAATAATATAGGAAAATAATATGCAATTTTTGATGTAAAAATAATTTAAGTGATATAACAAATAATATTAATATTCACAATAAAAATTAATAATTATAATAACTATAAATAATAATAATAATAATTACAAAAATAGAAATAAAAAATATTTTTATCAAAACAGGAGGGTGTATCTTCTGGTTGTTAAGCCCTAGCGCAAATTCTGGAAAAGGGATGTTCTGAAAGAGACAGAAGTTCTGCAGGGGATGCCGGGAAATTGACTGGGTTTTGGCCCAGTCGCATAACTTCTGAAAAGGTACGCTGCAAGCTGGTTAGTAAAGTCAGAAAATATGGGTGTTAACTTCTAGGCTAAACCCACTATGCAGAATTTTTGGGAAGGCCAGACGGATTAGGTGTTGTGAAAATGTATAAGCCTAAGGCTGATTCTGGGCAGGGGAAAGCTCTGAAAGGGAAGTTCTAACAAATGGGAGGCTTATCAACATAACAAAAGAACGCGCGCATATGCACTTGCATCAGAACATTAAATATGAATTTACCCTTACTAATTCTGTTTCGTTGTGCTACAGTAAGATCAATGTTCTACCCCTATTCACCACAATCCCATCATAAAAAAAGTAAAGAAACAAACTAATTTTTTAAACCTTTTTTTCGCTTTTGTCTCTGATTCTAGTGCTTGTTTGCTATCCTTTCCTTCTCCTTCTACGGATTCTGGTGACAGCAACTACGGAAGGTGGAGCGTCGACAATTGAAACTTGGGTTCCAGATATTAGAACCTCAGTTACTCTTCTGCGTGTTCCTCTTCTGGGATTTCCAGAAATTCTACTCTCCTTGATCTTTCTTCAAGCGTTTCCGTATTGCTTTTCTCTACAAATTCGTCTCTCTCTCCTTGCATTCTTTCCTCTTTTTTCCTTCCTTGTTTGCTAATTTGTTCCTCTATTTATAATGTTTAATTTTTGGGCTTGGACTATTGCTAGAGCAAAGATTAAGGATAAAATTAAAAAAGATTTGATTGGAATTGATTCTCTGTGAAAGATTTGATTGAGATTGATACAATGCACGTCCAACAGATTTGGGCTTGGGTTTCTTAGCCTCTGAAACTCTGAGCTTGGGATGTGGAAGATAATCTGATTCTGCCCTTGCTTACAATTTGACTCTGCTCGAAGATCTGATATTCTAGTTCTGTACCAGTACTAACTTGTGTGTGATTCTGGCTTTGATCTTCACAATTTTTTTTGAGTTTGTTTCTGTAAAGACGAACTTCTGGGATTTGTTTCAGAAGTTCTGATGGGTCAGCTCTTGATCCATACAGCCTAGCACTTCTTCGTTTGCAGTCAGAACTTCTCCTTTAATTCAATTGGGCCTAACATTAATTCTTCCCCTTTCTTTTGTATACTCTCGGATTTAATTTTCACCCCTCCTTTTTAAATAACAACTAAATCTTCTTGATTTAAAATACACCCCCCTGATCTTGAATAAAGATAGTCCATCAGATATTGTTATACCATCTTTAATTCTAAAAAAAGGATTGCTGAGGTAGGACAAATTTGGGGTATGACAGCTGCCCCTATTCAATTATCTTCCAATTGAATAACGCGAGAAAGCGCAGGTCTAGTTCATTTTGAATGGGAGTTTATTGATCACTTGGAATATCCAAAATTTGTCTGATCCACTCATAAGGTTATGCTGATATAGCACACCCTCATAAGTCTTGATAAAATAAGCAAATCCGATGATATATCACTCACCAGGGTTTGAAGTAGTGGGTTGGATGAGGAAAGTACAGTGAGGTTCAGAAGCAATGTACCGAGTTCTTGCGAATATGTTGAGGCTTGGAGGTAACGTAGTGAGCTGAGAGAGTACATTGAGGCTTAGAGGCAATGTACGAAGATTTGAAAATACGTTGAGGCTTAGAGGCAACGTAGTGAGTTTTGGAAAGTACATTGAGGCTTAGAGGCAATGTACAGAGTTTCGTGAATACGTTGAGGCTTAGAGGCAACGTAGTGAGCTGTGAGAGTACATTGAGGCTTAGAGGAAATGTACAGAGATTTGTGAATACGTTGAGGCTTAGAGGCAACGTAGTGAGTTTTGGAAAGTACATTGAGGCTTAGAGGAAATGTACGGAGTTTTGTGAATACATTGAGGCTTAGAGGCAATGTAGTGAGTTTTGGAAAGTACATTGAGGCTTAGGGGAAATGTACATAGATTTGCGAATACGTTGAGGCTTAGAGGAAACATAATGAGTTTTGGAAAGTACATTAAGGCTTAGAGGCAATGTACGGAGATTTCTGAATACGTTGAGGCTTAGAGGCAACATAGTGAGTTTTGGAAAGTACATTGAGGCTTAGAGGCAATGTATGGAGATTTGCGAATACGTTGAGGCTTAGAGGCAACGTAGTGATTTTTAGAAAATACATTGAGGCTTAGAGGCAATGTACGGAGTTTTGTGAATACATTGAGGCTTAGAGGCAGTGTACCGAGATGGAAGAATACATTGAGGCTTAGAGGAAATGTATCGAGCTTCATTCATTACTGCATGGAGACTTAGATAATGGACTACTTTGTAAGGAACTCATCACTGCATGGAGACTTAGGTGATGGGCTGAACGCGTCAAGTCATGGAGACTTAGGTGATAGGTTGAATTGCAGGAGAAGTGTTTTGTTGACAGACCCTTAGATGATTGAATCGAGGCTAAGATGGTTTGTTTGTTGTGTGATATAGGCGTATGATGTTTGGTATTGATATGGAACCCTAAGTGTATGTGTATTGAATTGTATATATATATATGTAAAATGTATGATGTTCGATATTGATATGGAATCCTAAATATATGCGTATTGTATGCAAAAATGTATAGTGGAAATATGCTTTGGATATGCAAAATGTATGTATGAAATGTGTGTAAAATGTGTGTATTCCTTGAAATGCTATGAAGACTATTTCAGGCATTCGCTCCTTTAAACCATTGACTTAGAGTTACCAATCCCCTGGCGTTGTATGTTGTGTCGTTGTAGCTTTTTTGAATTTGATTTGAATGCAGTGAAAAAGTGTTAGCAAAATTTTGAACATTGATTTTGTATTGTAAGCGTAGGTGTAGACATAGACGTAGGAGTAGACATATGCGTGGACTTGTATGTTGTAAGCGTGGGCGTAGACGTATGTTTTGCATTTGTGTTTGCAAATGTTGCGGTTTAGCAAGAGTCTCCACCGACTTTTCTTTTATCCAATAAGGAAAGGTGAAAAAGCACAGGAAAGACCTTTAGAGATCTTTTCTTGAGTTCGGGGGGTAGATTATGAAAAGGGAAGGTATTAGCACCCTTTTCATCCATGGTTTTCCATGGGCTCTTAGTTACTCGTTAGATCACTTGCTTTTGTTTTGAATGTGTGCTTGTGATGTGGGTTTTGAAAGTATTTTGAAAATGTAACTTTGTAATGATTCTCATTTCTATAAGAACGCATACAAAGTGTTTGTTTCGAAAATAGTTCAAAGAGGTGTTTGTGAGATATGTTTTTGAAAGTGATTTTTGAAAAGGTTTTCTTTTGTAATGGTTCTCGTTTCTATAAGAACGCGTACAAAGTGTTTTCTTTTGAAAATGTTTCAAAGTGAGAGTATTGGTGCATAAAATGTTTTTGTTGTGAGCAAGCGAGTAACTAAGAGCGGACCTACCTACTCAAAAGGTATTAGATGTGCTTTTCCTCCTTCCTTTAGATGTTGCTATCTTACCATTGATTTGGTAAGAAGCTTCATCGTTGGATGTGAAGGGACGAATGTGGGATGTTTGTATAGTCATAGAAGGAAATCCATGGAACGTTTTAGCAATGTCGTTTTAGGGACTAGATCGTTTATCGAAGGTAACATTGAGGGTCATCGAGGACTACGATCTTTTATCGAGGGTCTTTGCTAAAACGCCCATGTTCAAGGGACATGACTATTTTTCCGATAGGCAATAAAGTGATATTACCCTAAGGGTGCTAGTGTGCAAGTGTGTTTGATTGCATGCATTTAGTCTTGATTAGGGTGATCTATTTGTTGATTTCGTATCTTTCCATACACGCCCTAGTTATTAACAACATATGAAAGCAATAAAAGTGCGGAAATGTAAAGTCCTACGCTATTACAATATTTAGGGGATGGGGGTACATATTTATGAATGGGGGGTGCAAGTAAAAATAAGTTCTAAGTTACTATCACAACCAGAAATCCTGCAACGTGAGATTCTACACCAAGGCTTAGTTCTGGATCAGAAGTTCTGCTTCAGCGTAGCATCCAACCTCTGATCTTTGTATCTTCTGGCTCCAGCACGTTCTGAAGGAACTTTCAGACTTTGCAGCACGCTTCTTAACCTTCTTTGAATTACCCTGGCAAACTCTGACTGAAGCTTTTGTGAAAACTTGCCCAGAAGTTCTGACCAAACTCTGCCTTGAGAGTGTCCACAATTTGCTGAGTGTTATGGTGATAATCTAGTCAGAAGTTCTGAAATTATCATAATTCTTAAACATTTAGAAAAATTTCTAAGTACTTAGAATTTGACTTCTCCAAAGTAAAAATTTGACTTTTAAATTTCCTGATGAACAGACTTCATATTCCAACATGTCTTGATGAAATATGATTTTTGATATTTAATTTTGATCCAATAATTCAAAGTTAGACTTCTCAGTGTGCAAATGACCATTTTACCCTTGTGAGTGATTTTCTTGGAAAATTTGTAGTTCAAGGCTTGGAATTGGATGGAAGCAAACTTGAGGATCCAGGGTGATCCCTTATGAAATGAGAGGGAAAATTTTGGGGTACAACAATCTCCCTTTAGGGTTTTCGATCCACCGGGACGCTCCTTTTTGCCTAAGTCTCCTGTTTGAGGTTCGAGCTTAGCGAGCTTCTTATACATATTATTTTTTGATTGCATCTAAAATTTCCGGATGTGGTAGTTTTCCCCATCCATTGTTGTGAGGATAAGACCACCTCCGGAGAATGGTGTTTTTACTACGTATGGACCTTCATAGTTGGATGTCCATTTACCACGTGAATTGAGGTGAGGTAGCAGAATCTTCTTGAGCACTAGATCCCCTTCTTTGAATATTCAAGGACGGACTTTCTTGTCGAAGGCTCTATTCATTCGCTTCTAATGTAGCTTATTATGGAACAGAGCTATCAATCGTTTTTCTTCAATAAGTTTGAGTTGATCGATCCGTGTCTGCATCCATTCTGCTTCTTCCAGCTTTGTTTCCATTAGAACCCGAAGTGATGGTATCTCGATTTCAACTGGAAGTACTGCCTCCATGCCATATACCAGCGAGAAAGGAGTCGTGCCTGTTGATGTGTGTACCGAAGTGCGATAGCCATGTAGAGCAAAGGGGAGCATTTCGTGCAAATCTTTGTATGTCTTTACCATCTTCTGGATGATTTTCTTGATATTTTTGTTGGCTGCTTCGACGGCCCCATTCATCTTTGGTCTGTATGGTGAGGAATTATGATGCTCGATTTTATAGTCATCGCATAGTTACTTCATCATTTTGTTGTTTAAATTGGACCCGTTATCTGTAATTATTTGGCTTGGGACACCGTATCTGCATATGATATTCTGCTTGATGAAGCGTGTAACCACTTGACTTGTCACGTTCGTATAGGGTGCCGCTTCTACCCATTTGGTAAAGTAGTCTATGGCTACCAGTATAAAACGGTGTCCGTTGGATGCTTTCGGCTCGATCATGCCAATCATATCAATTCCCCACATTGAGAATGGACAATGGGAGCTCATGACGTTCAGAGGAGTTGGTGGCACATTTATCTTATCAGTGTAGATCTGACATTTATGACACATATTCGTCTAGTGATAACAATCAGCTTCCATTGTTAACTAATAATACCCTGCTCGTAGAATCTTTCTAGCCATGGCATGCCCATTTGTATGAGTCTCGAAAGTACCCTCGTGGATTTCTCTCATAAGTGTATCCGCTTCTTGCTTCTCCACACACCTGAGTAGTATCATGTCGTAGTTTCTTTTGTATAGCACCCTATTACTCAGAAATAATTTTGAAGCTAACCTTCGCAGGGTTTGTTTGTCAATGATAGATGCATTTTATGGATATTCCTGCTTTTCCAGGTACTTCTTGATGTCATAGAACCAAGGCTTATTTTTCGGTCCTTCTTCAATAGCAAGATAGTGTGCGAGCTCTTAGAAATGTCTAATTGTGATTCATGGTTCATGATTCGGCCAGGTTACCTTAAACATAGCTAATAGAGTTGACAGAGCGTCTGCCATTTGATTTTCTTCTCCCGAGATATGGCTGAAAGTGATCTTGGTGAACTCCGCAGCCAACTTCAAAACATGATCCTGATATGGAATCATTTTTGGGTTTTTTTATCCCATTCGCCATTAACCTGATATATGACTAATGTAGAGTCCCCAAATACTTTTAGGTGCTTTATTCTCAAATCAATGGCAACTTCCAGTCCTAGTATGCAAGCTTCGTACTCGACAGTGTTGTTGGTGCAGTCGAAACACAATCTTGTGGTATATGGCTTGTGATAGTTCTTTGGAGAAGTCAAAAATGCCCCTATGTCGTGCCCTAGTGCATTTGAAGCCCCTTTGAATGTGAGTGCCCAATGTGCCCCCGACTTGGGTCCTTCGTCGGGTCCTAGTATTTCATAATCGGCAACAACCATGACGTCTTCGACTAGGAAGTCAGACTTTATAGGTTGATATTCTGGAAGCGGTTGGTGAGCTAGATGATCAGCTAGTATACTACCCTTGATGGCCTTCTGAGTGACATATTGGATGTCGTATTCTGATAGTAGCATCTGTCATCGTGTGATTCTCCTGGTAAGAGCTGGTTTTTCAAAAACGTACTTTAGAGGATCCATTCTTGCTATTAACCATGTGGTGTGGGTTAACATATATTGCCTCAACCTCTTGGTAGCCCAAGCCAATGCGCAACAAGTTTTCTCGAGGAGTGAGTACCTGGTTTCGTAGTCAGTGAATTCCTTGCTGAGGTAATAAATCGCATGCTCCATTCTACCTGTTTCATCCTGTTGTCCCAAAACACAACCCATTGATCCTTCAAGCACTGTCAGATGCAAAATGAGTGGTCTTCCGGGAGTTGGCAGCATTAAGATTGGTGGCTCTTGCAGATACTTTTTTATCATCTCGAAGGTTGTTTGACAATCATCATTCCATACTACCGTCTGATCTTTTCGTAATAACTTAAATATTGGCTCACATGTAGCCGTTGGATGCGATATGAACCTTGAGATGTAATTCAATCGCCCTAAGAAACCACACACTTCTTTTTCTATCCTCGGTGTTGGAATCCCTTGTATAGCTTTTACTTTGTCGGGGTCCACTTTGATGCCTCGTTGGCTTACAATGAAACCTAACAATTTGCCTGATCTGACGCCAAATGTACATTTGTTCGAATTTAACCTCAGTCTGAACTTGTGAAACCGTTCGAATAGCTTTTGTAAATGTATAATGTGTTCATCCTCCGTATGGGATTTGGCGATCATATCATCTACGTACACTTCAACCTCTTTATGGATCATATCATGAAATAATGTGACCATTTCCCTCTGGTAGGTTGCCCCTGCATTCTTGAGACCGAATGGCATTACTTTGTAGCAGAAAGTTCCCCAAGGAGTCATGAAGGTAGTCTTCTCCATGTCTTCGGGCGCCATTTTGATTTGATTATAGCCCGAGAAGCCGTCCATGAATGAGAATACTGAGGCTTGAGTTGTGTTATCCACCATAACATCTATGTGGGGTAATGGGAAATCGTCCTTGGGTTTTTCTTTGTTCAGATCTCGATAATCCACACACATTTGTACCTTGCCGTCTTTCTTGGGTACTGGCACAATGTTAGCTATCCAGGGTAGATAATCTACCACTGCTAAGAACCATGCGTCAAATTGTTTAAGAACTTCTTCTCTGATTTTGCTGGACATATCTGGACGAGTTCTCCTGAGTTTTTGCCTAACTGGAGAACACCCTTCTTTGAGAGGTAGTCTGTGCACCACGATGTCCGTATCCAACCCTGGCATATCTCTGTAGGACCAAGCGAATATGTCCAAATACTCGTGCAATAGTTTGATCAACCCTTCCTTGATGATCTGCTCTAACCTTTCCCCTAGCTTGATTTCTTTGGGATCTTCCTCTGTGCCCAGATTAATGGTTTCCACAACCTCTTGGTATGGTTGTATGCTGTCAGCCTTTCGTTCTATTTCCCTCGTCATTTCCTAAGAGAGTTCCAGATCTTCATCATCTTCCTCTTTGGCTTGGTTAATAGGAGCCTCAAAATTGTATCGGGTTGCAGTAGTAACATTATCGATGGTTTTGGGCATGGATCTACACATTTATCATGTTTTGGTGTAGATTTAAGTATATGAGTTTTTGAAAATGCATATGCAGAGAAAGTATTGCCATTTTTAATTTTTAAGGAATAAATGCAAGAGAAAGACAAGGATCTTGATTGAAAACAAAATATAACTTTTACTGATTATAAATATTGTCTGAAACAAAATGGGGAACCCTTACAAGCAACCCATATGCCTCGGGCTTGACATAGGTTCTTTTAAAACAATGAAACTTACTTAGGAAAGAAAAAGATCTCGCGAATCTCCACGGCAGTCCAACTTTTGAATTCTTCTCCTGGAGCACACTCCCTGATAAAGTTCGTTTCCTTTCTGGTGTGAAATTTGTTGGATATCATCGCCACATGTTTGTCATTCTCTGTTCCCTTGTTGACAAAGGTCTCTTGAATCAGAGGGAACCATGCTTTTCCTTTTGGAGTAGCTTTCGATGATTCATAGCCCAATCCAAAGTGATTCTTCTTCTTAGGGATTTCTGGGAGCTTTCTGCAGCCTTTTGAGGCATCATATCCCACGGTTGATTGCAGATCTCTCCATGATGTCACCTTAGGCTTATTACCCTTCTCGACTGGTAAAGTCACTATTGAAGCAATTTCCAAGGCTTAGAACGGGGTAGCTATACAGTCTTCTTCGGCACTGATATATCTGTATGATTCAATGTGGATTACGAAGATATCTTCCTCGCCCTCAATTATGATTAATTTCCCTTCTAGTAGGAACTTCAATTTCTGATGCAGGGTCGAGGTGACCGCCCTTGCTGCATGGATCCAAGGTCTCCCCAGTAAGAAAGTGCATGCTGGTTCTATATCCATGACCTGGAAAGTGATATTGAATATATGCGGCCCAATTTTAACTGGAAGATCCACCTCTCCTAACACCGAGCTTCGAGAACCTTCAAATGCTTTCACTATTGTAGAACTTGGCCTTATCACAATGTCATCTATTGTTAACTTTATCGGACTAGACTTTGGCAACACATTGAGGGTAGAACCGGTGTCAGTGAGAACACTGGATAAATGGGTAGTACCTATTTGCATAGTAATATAGAGTGCCTCGTTATGAGCTCGACCCTGTGGCGGAAATTCATTGTTGTTGAAACCCAGGTATGATCTGGATGTTAGATTTGCTACTTCATTGTCAAATTGATTTACCAAAATTTCTTCCGTGATGTGAGCTGAACTTAGTACCTTCATCAAGGAGTCTCGGTGCGCTTCAGAGTTGATGAGTAGTGAGAGTATGGAGATTTTCGTTGGAGTTTGGTGAAGCTGATCCACCATTCTGTAATCACTTCTTTTGATTATTTTCAGAAACTCTTCTGCCTCTTGATCAGTAAAGTTTTTGCTTGGAGGTTCTGTCTCTTGACTTGTATCAACCACTGCTTTTCCCTTGTCCTTTGTTGGAGTCTCATCTTTCTTCTTTGATGGTTCAGCTCCAAAAATTTGACCGCTTCGGGTCATACCCCCTGACTTGGTGAGGGCACACTTTCTTGTTTCACTCCATTAATGTATACGGCCGAGTCATAACTCCATGTAACTGCTTTGTTACTCTCATAAGGGATAGGTGAGGGTCCCTTAATCACCATGGTGGCCTTTGGAATATTTGGTATTAGGAGAGTCTTCTTGGGTGCCATCCTTGTGGTCTCCGTTGATTCTTCCCACGGGATCACTAGAGTTTTCTTGTTAAGATTTGGGCCTTGGCAAGGGATTACCAATGGCTTCTTTCCTTCAATCGCGGCTACATATTTTTCTTCAGGGTATGGTTCAAATTGTACTATCCCCTGGTCCATTAGCTTTTGCAAAGTTCTTTCGAAGGCTTTATTATGTTCCAACAGGAACCCACATTCGAACAAATATTCTTATTTAACAAGTTGATTGGGGTTTCTGCTTGTCTGATTGCCCCAAAGTTAGTGACTACTTCAATTGCATTTATTGTCGGCCCACCATGCGAAGGCATGGGATTTGTCTTGATGTTAGTTTTCTCAAAGGTGATATCTTGAGATTCTAACAAGTCCCGCACTTTGTGTTTGAATACCCAACATTGCTCTATGGTGTGCCCCGGAGAATTAGCATGGTATTCGCATTTGGCGTCGGCATTATACCTTCGTGGGAGTGGCCCGACTGGAGGAGCTATAGGCTTGATTTCAACCAAGGATGCCTTAACCAAGTGTTATAATAACTGGCTAGGTGGCATGGGGAGTGGATCAAAGTTTCTTGGTGGCCTTGTAAATCTATCTTGCTGCTTCCCTTGTGGGATCATTAGTGGTTGTGGTGCCCTTGGTTCTGAGGCTACAACGATAATTTCCCCCTCTCTTCTTTTTGGGTAGTTTGAAGCAAGTCTTTTTGGATTATGGGGTGTGTTAGATGATCCCCCTGATATCTTTCCACTTTTTATTCCAGTCTCAATTCTTTCTCTGATAGTCACTAGATCTGAGAATCCCGAAGAGATACTCCCAACTATTTTCTCGTAATACAGCCCTTACAAAGTTCCCATGAACATGTCTACTAATTCCTTCTCTAATAGCGGTGGTTGTACACGGAATGCCATCTCCCTCCATCTTTGAGCATATTCCTTGAAGGACTCTTCTTTTTTCTGGGACAGATTCTGGAGTTGCATGCGGGTAGGCACCATGTCCAGGTTATATTTATAATTCTTTAAGAAATCATTAGCAAGATCTTCCTAGGTTTGAATGCGTGTTCGCTCCAATTGCATATACCAGTCTAAAGATGCCCCACTCATGCTATCCTGAAAATAGTGAATCATCAACTTCTGATTGTGGGCATGTGCATTCCTCTTTCTATATTACATGCTTAGATGATTTCTTGGACAGGTGAGCCCCTTGTACTTTCCAAAGTCAGGTACTTTGAACTTTGGTGTAATTACCACATCAGGAACTAGGCCCATTTCGAGAGAGTCTACCTCGAAGGCCTCGAAACCTTCCACAACTTTTAATCTTTCCTCCAGATCTTTGTACTTATTTGCTACCGGTGGATTGTCAACAACATGAGTACCATTCGTCTTTAAGGGTGCCTGGTTGGCATCCTCTAGGTCGTGGTCTCCGTATTGTAGGTCCAAGAAGTTCTCCGTGTTGTTGACTGAGATTTGTAAGGTCCCTACTTTTGATGGTGGTGGGACAAACCCTTTAGTCTCAGCTTCTTGTTGGGCCATAAAGGACTTTTTGAGTCCTGCCTCTGGTTCTTTCCTTAGTTGGTGACCGCTTGATGCACAAATGATTTGGGCTACTTCTTTGAAAGCTACCCTGGGAATCTGGTCCTACCTGTCAATGATGTGCTTCAGAGCTAGAAGAACTTGGCTCAGATCTCCCTTCATTGAACTCACATCACCCTTTACTTGGTCGAGATCTTCTTTGAACGCAGCCTGAGTCTCCTCAATTTGTTCCATTGCTTTTTGCTGGTAGGCCCTTGTTTGATATGGAGGCCAAGGAGGTGAAGATCTTCTTCTACCAATGGTTTATTAGAGAGATTTTGCGAGAGATGAGTTTTGATATGATATGCAGGTGTTTTATGAATGCATGCATGCAGATGAATGTGTATGAACATGAAATGTCTTATTCATTTGGGTAGACAGTTATCTTTTATTTATTATTATTTTAATTGGTGACTGTCTTTGAAATGGATACGTAAACGAGATACGAAAACAAAATTCCTTTATTGAAAGTAACATAATCCAGATATTGAAAAATATTACAACTTTGAATCAAAACTTGTTTACATAAACATAAGTGAAGGGAAATAAAACTTCTAGGTGCGCCTATGGATGGTTTCTATGAAACCATCAACCATTGCTCGACAAAGATGGAGAAAGTCTTCAACGTCCTTTGGAAGAGGAACCATCACACTTTCTGCGTCTATCAGACTTCTAGGGATATCCTCAATAAGATTGTTGGCTAAGAAGACAAGCTTTTCATGTCTTTATTTGTAATACCGGTACTCTTGATAAAGATATGGGATTATCTTATAGTTTTCTCTCCCTGCTTGGGCGATCTTGACATACTTCTCTTCCCAATACATCTTTTCACCCCTCTTTTGCGTATAAAGTCTCTGCTGAATAAGGAAGTCTTTTTCGAGACCCTGCAATTCTAGGCATACTTGCTCGTATTCTTCAATTTTCTGAACCAAGAGCCCTTGTGCCTCCATCCTCTCGAGGCACTCCTTATACTATGCTTCTTGGCTATCTTGCAATCCAATGGTGAGGTACTTTATTTTCTCTTCTTGGTCTAAGGAAGCTTGTGTTAAATTTTTGATCTGAGCTCTTAGGTCCTCCTCTAGTACCTTCTTATCATGTGCAACCTTTTCATACCATATGGTTAACTTTCCAATTTCAACAACAACATCTTCTAACCTTTGGTTGTGGGAATCCAGATTGAAGGTTTCGCTTAGCAGCCCTTTGGTTGTATGCTTTCGCTTGAGACTCTCCTTTTCCAATACCTTTTGATCTCTCTCAATTTGTAGGTCCTTGGACTCAAGTTTGAGTTGCATCTGCTTCTTCTCTTTGGCCAGATTGCGAAGGTTGAGCTCTAACTCTTTATTTTCCGTTTGAGCTTACTTTAGGGCATTTTTCAAATTGTCAACTTCTTCCAAGGATATAGGTGTGACCTCTGCGACCTCTGCCTTGAACCCTGGATCTATCTCAAATCGCAGCTTGGTAATCTGTACCCTATCTCTGACCCATCTGGTGTAAGGTTCTCTTGCTATGGCATTCTTTCTTTCAGCTCTCCTCTTATTGACCTTATTTCAAGCCTGGATAACCTTGTTGAGAAACTCTTAGTATTTTGTACCCATGTCGTGGATGATCAATGGTTGGAGTTATTCGTCCGTAGGTCTGTCTTCCAAAGGATACCCTAGCTGTCGTAGGGCCAGAGTAGGGTTGTAGTTAATACAGCCTCGTGATCCAATCAACGGGACATTAGGAAAGTCTCCACAACTAATAGTGATGTCACCAATATCTAGCTTTCTTGCATACCATAGTACCGAGTTTGCAATGAGAGACTTTAATTTCTGGGGCCATTCGCATCTGGTCAGCTTCAGAATCATATAGTCTTCTTTGTAAAGATGGGTCATGAACCAAGTACATAGGAGTGGAATGCAACAATTCAAAGTGCCTTTTCTCTTTTCATACATCATATGCAAAGTGTAATAAATGTCAGCAAGTAGAGCAGGAGTTGGATCAATATTAAAGACTTTCGCGCCCCAAAATATGCTAATGGCTGCAGGGTCAATATAGCCTGTGGTCCGAGGAAATAAAATTACACCAAATACCAGTAGCCCTAAACAATCAACACAAGATTCCCATTCTTTATAGTTAGCAAATTTAAGTGCCTTAGCTTCCAAGTATATCCTTTTGATTCCTTGTATCAGACCTTCTCGTCGGTAATTTTGCACTAACTCGGGGTAAGGGATCCCTAAGCCTTTTGCTAAAACTTTGACTTCAACAGCTTGTCCGATACCTACATAGGCCTTCTCTTGGGAAAAGTTCAGAATTCTGTCAAATTATTCCAGAACCGGTGCTAGCTGGAAGTCTTGGAAAGTAAAACATCTCAGCGGAGGGTCGTAGAACTAAATGAGGGCAAATACAACATCTATTTGAACATCTACTCTGGTCAAGTCGAGGGTATCCCCATAGAGGAGAGCGTACATCTTCAGAGCTCTCTCATATAATTTCCCCTTTATAGTTTTTATTTCATAAAGGTTAGGCTGGAAGGCATTGACGCAGACAAGTTGTTTCCCTTTGGTATCCATTTTTTTAGACAGTCCCCCAAAACTTATTTTATCATCTTTCGTTTTGGTACCCTGTGAATAAGACGGATAAAAGACGCAACTGATGAATATATGACAAATATGAATGCATGAATATATGGATGTGTGGTTTAGTGGCGGGGTTTTGAGGTAAGTACCCTTAGAAGGTAGGTTCCTTAATTTTGACCTACGGTTAATGTACCCCCCAGAAGGTGGTTTCCTTAAGGGTATCATGAATAACACCAGAGGGAAAAAGCACAAGGGCCTCCCTTAGGTGGAGCCTCTTTATGGACCGAGACTTTCGTCTCAAAGTCGTGAAAGGTCTCGTCATGAATTTTTAGGTTAAGGCCGTTATAAAGAGTCATGGGTGACCTTCTAAAGTCCTACTCGTCAAGAGGATGTCTCTCGATAAGTATTCCTTTTTCGGAAGTTCACCGAATCTAGGCGAAGTCGTCACATAAACTCGCAGGGATGATGTACCCCCTAAGCTAATAGACGAACCTTCTTTCTAAGGGTTATTGAAAATACAATTTTTTTTTCAAAAAATAAAAATAAAAATACCCACCACACAGTAAATATATGATAAAAATAATTGGCAATGAATAAAAGAAAACAATAAATAAATAAAGCCATAAATAAATAAAATAAAACCCAAAATAAACCTAAAACCTAGAGTTGGTCCCCAACAGAGTTTCCAGCTGTTGCGACTGATTTTTAAATCAGAATCAACACTACTAGTTTTTATCCTAAGGAAGGGAATCTAATAGGAAACCCTAGTTCGCAAGATAGAGATTCTAAGTTTCTGACCTTATTAGAAAAAAGGAAGGTGTTAGGCACCTTTCATCTACCTTATTCTTAAGGATATTAGGTTTAGGTTTATGTTCGGGTAAAATAAGGTTTTAAATTTTAATTAGGGGAAGGGTTTAAATATTTTTATAGGGGAACTCGCTACAATTTTTAATCGTATGCCTACGTATCCTCTTATTAGGAATCAGAGTCCCAATTTGTAGTTCGTATGGGTTTGTGTTTTTTAGGGGTTGCAAACGTACTTTGAATCACCTTGCATTTTGGCCGAGAGTAGTGATTGCGGAGATTTTGACTAAATGTGCAGTAAGTCAAAATCTGCTTGAAACCCTTTGCAAAAAAAGTTGTTTAGATTATTTGATTGCGAAAAAATAGTTTGAGATTTGTTGAGTGTTTTTTTATAGATATTAATTGCAAAAATTCTTATTAATGCATGATATATAAAAAAATATTTAATGCAAATAATATAGGAAAATAATATGCAATTTCCCCTATAAAATTATTTAAACCCTTTCCCCTAATTAAAATTTAAAACCCTATTTTACTCGAACCTAAACCTAAAACCTAGTATCCTTGTGAACAAGGTATATGAAAGGTTCCTAACACCTTCCTTACGTCTAATGAAGTCTGAAACCTAGAATCTCTGTCTGCGAATTAGGGTTTTCTGTTAGATTCCCTTCCCTAGGATAAAAACTGATAGTGGCGACTCTTGATTTAAAAACTAGTTGCTACAACTGTGCATTGAGAATTTTGAAGTTGAACTTTCAGAAAAATTAGGTTTAAATTTGGTACCAACAAAAATTCATGTTCATCTTTTATTTATAGCCTAAATTATTTATATGGTTGAATTTGTGGTGAAAAATGGAGCAACTTTCAAGTTTACATTTTTGAAAATGGTTGAGAAATGAGCAAGTTTGAAAATTCAAAAATGGTGTTGGAGATGTTGGCACGAGGAAGAAGATGAAATTATAATCAGGAATGGTTTTATTTTAAATTTATTGCAACTTTTTCTACCACCGGATGTAACAGCCACCCCAGTGGTAGAGCGCGCGCGTATAAGTCATTCCTCTGCCTTGTCCTGGGTTCGATCTAGGCGTGAGGAATTTTTATTTTCTAACATTTCCTCTATAGATTCAATACAAGCCAAGAATATGCGCGCACCATGCGTCTCTCATCTACACCATATGATCATTAGACAATCAAATCAAGCGTCCCAGAATAAATATACATGATACACCTCCAAAAAGCCAACCACATGGAATCCCAAAACAGGCGCTGGACTCCTTAACTTGGGCCTCATTCTTTTCTTGTTTTTGCTTTCTCACCCCTCTTTTACTAAAATAACACAGACCCATTTTTCTTTTTTATTTTCATTTTTGATTTCAAACAAATTTATATTTTGGGCCTTTTTGCTAATTTTTAACACCCTTTTTACTTTTTTAACACACAGGCCCAATATTTTTTACATTCTTCATATTTTCTTATTTTTATTTCCTTATTTATTTTCATTTAACCAAAAAATACAAAAATATATTTTCTTAAATAAATTAAATTATAAATATTTTAATTTAAACATTTTTTTAATTAAATTAGATTTTATTACTCTTTTTACATTATAAGAACATTTTCTTTCCAAATTAACATTAACATTCAAATCATTTTCTAAACAAATTATTTAGACATAGGTCTTATTTCCTTCTTAAATTCAATTAATTTAGATTTTAGGTTTTGTTAAATCAAATTAATTAATTTCTCTTGTAATTAAAACTAATTAATTTAATTAGGTTAATTATAAAACCTTTTCAATTAAAAACCACAAAAACAATTTTCTTCTTCATCTTTACATTTTGTGCATTTTATTATTTTTCATGTTCATTGGTTTGTAATAGATAATTAAGGTTTATTGCTTTCTTCCCCTCATTCACAAAAATTGTACCCCCCATTCCCAAAGCGTTGCAATAGCGTAGGACATTTAAATTCCACAATTTATTGCTTTCCTTATTATTGCTAGTAATTAGGGTTTGTATGACAAGATTAAAATCAAAATATTAGACAACCCTAATTTCAAGATAAATGTTTGAATCAAACACACTTTGCACACATGCACCTCTAGGCTAACCGACACTTGTTGCCTCAGATTAAAACAGTCATGTCCCCCGAATATGGGATATTTTAGCAAATACCCTCAATTATAAGATCGTAGTCCCTCAATGATCCTTCGATGTTTACTTCGATAAACGATCTTAGTCCCTTATAATTAATTGATAAAGCATCTTACAATTTACCTTCTATGATTGTACGACAACCCACACCTATCCCTCACATCCAATGATAAGGCTCTATACCAATCAATGGTAAAGTGGCACTATCTAAAGGAGGAGGAAAAGAACAAAGACTTTTTGAGTAGGTAGATTGATCGTAATTACTTGCTCACAAACAAAACCATTTCCATACTTCACACTTTCAAAACACTTTTCAAACAAACATTTTATATACATTCTCAACGATACGAGAATCATTACAAAATTGCCTTACATTGGCATCTTCAAAACATCTTTCCAAACACTCTTTTTCAAACAAATATTTTCAAAACCAACGCTTTGTATACATTCTCAACAATATGAGAATCATTGCAAAGTTTGTCGAATGAAGGCGTTTTCAAAATATTTTCAAACTTACACAAACACAAATCACTTGAAAGTGAGATAACAATTAAGAGCCCGTAGATAACTACAGATGAAAAGGGTGCTAACACCTTCCCTTTTCATAACCTACCCCCCGAACTCAAGAAAATTCTCAAAAGTTTTTCCCTTTTCATAAAAGAACAGTCGGTGACGACTCTTGCTATCCGCAACATTTACGATAAAACGTAAAACACCCAAGTCAGTTCTCCCACCGTATTACAGAACTGGCGACTCTGTTGGGGACATACTAAAAGTGGGGTTACCTTAAGAGCTAGATCACCTTTTATTGCTTTACTTGTTTGCCTTGTTTGATTTACATTTTGGGTCTATGCTTGGGTTTATTTCTTGAAAAGATCCTATACCTGGATCTAGGGCATATTAGGCAAGTAGAAATAGATCGTGGAAATTGTATGGCGTAGACCGATAAGGTTGAAGCGATGGCTACGTTAGTGTGACATATTTGTTGGTACAGGTGTCCCTTGAGTTAAATTAAGGAGAATACGGGGTCGTTGTATGGTGTCATGAAGCACTAACTGGCCATAGAACCTTAGTTGAACAACTTGGCCATTAGAAAGTAGTGAGATAGCTAGCTTTGGTGCAGACTAAAGTTGGTTGATACTCGATACTACACTCATTGAGATTGGACTTTCAGGATATTTCAATCGCTAAAACAGAAGCTTGTACTAAAACAATGCTCGATGAAGAAAGATTAATCATATTGAGATTCCTTAGAACCCGGTTACTTCTTTAGGACAGGTTGAACCAACTAAAACTTCAAGAGGGTACTTACCTATAAACCCCATGCAAGCTTAAACCTAAGGCCTTGTGTGTTTTTCTTATGTTATGATTATTTGTTCATGGCATCATAATATCATGCCATAGCATTTTCACTAACCATTTCAAGGATCTAGGGATTTATCTTTGTTCTATTTTATATGTTATGGCTTCCGCTCGCAGAAATACCATCCGAATCAGCTTTGCAAGGGTGCCTCCTCAACTCAAAGAGTTAGCATCAAGGGTTCCTAAGAATTCTCCGTTCACCAAAAGATATGGTCGACTTATCAATCTAGTTACCTCAAGCTTTCAAGAAGACATGATGTGTATGATCTTTTAGTTCTTTGATCTTGTACATCATTGTTTCACCTTTCCCGATTATCAATTGGTTCCCACAATGGAATAATTCTCTCAACTATTGAGAGTACATGTTCTTGATCAAATACCCTTCACCGGTCTAGAGAAAGATCCATAACCTGAAGAAATTGCACCAGCCTTACATTTGAAGCGGTCTGACATTGTAGCTAATTAGGAAACAAGGAGCAAAGTCAAGGGTTTCCTAGCTAAATTTCTCTTAGAGAAGGCTCGAATGTTTTGGGATGATATGGATTTTCAAGCTTTTGAAGAAGTCTTGGCTCTTCTAATCTATGGTTTGGTACTGTTCTTTAATCTATACCAACTCATAGATGTGAATGCTGTCAAGATTTTTCTTTCTCGTAACCCTGTGCCTACTTTGCTCGGATAAATTTTGCATACTCTTCACACTCGTACCATGAGGAGGAGAGGGGCTCTTATGTGTTTCATACCATTACTATATAGGTGTTTTATTTCGCACCTTTCCCAGTCGGTATTGAAGAACGAACAAGGCTTAAGGTGGTCTCAAAGGATGATGTCGCTCTCTCATTCAGATGTTTATTGGTGTTCCCGATCTCTAGAGGATGTTACTATCATTAACCACTGTGGGGAATTCCCTAATGTTCCAATCCTTGTCATTATGGGAGATATTACTTATAACCCTTCTCTGGCTCTATAAAAATTTGGTTATGCTCGAAGAGATGGTCCTCATGATGCGCTAATCCATGGTATTATGTTCGACTACGAGAGTGATGCTCAAGGTTATCGTCAAAGATTTGTACGAGCTTGTGGCATGGTAAACAAGGTTTATAGGAAGAATATGGGACATAAGAACTCTATTCCTTTAGAGCCTTATCTCAAATGGGTGTGAGCTCACGCTAAAAACCTCATCATCCAATATCTAGATATCCTTCCAATAGCTATGGAGCCTGTTGTTGAGGGAGATATTCCTTATATCATTCTCCATCCTGACATGCCTACTGTTGCACCCCAAAATTTGCCCTCTCTTTCTTCAGGAAATCATATTGGATTTTCAAAGTCCCTCTGAAACAAATCCAAGTCCAGAACTGTCATTTTTGCCCAAGCAGACCATTTACAAGAGCAAGATGATCACACAAGCTCTGAAGACAACGTTTTTATCTTGAAAAAAAAAATTTAATTAAATTCTAAAGTACTGGGAATTTTTCTCTAAAAAATGAGTATTTAAGAAAAAATCAACGCTTCAGAACTTCTGGACCAAGCTCCAGATAGAAACGGTCAGAAGTTGCAAGCTTGGCTCAGCGCAGTCAGAAGTTGGCTCTTCAGCAGCTACATCAGCTCAATCAGAAGTTGTAAATGTGGTTCAATACGTAAGTCTCAGACAGAACATGACTCTTTCAGCAGTTACGCAAGCTCAGCCAGAATTTGCTAAAGGAATGCAAAAGAAGCAAGGAAGTCTGAAGGCTCTTTCAGAACATGCTGAAATCAGAAGATGAAAAGGTCAGAAGAATGGGTGTTACACTGATACAGAATCTCTAAGCCCAGGAGTTCCAGAAGCAAATCCAAGGAACGTGTCAGAAAATCAGGAGAATCCCCAGAACATGCTAAGACAACAGGAAGCCAAGGCTAGAGCATGGTTTATGTTGTTCTTGTTGAAATAGAACTGCTGGTTCAAAGCTTGGTTTCCATTACCAGAATATTGATGTTGATAAGTCTTATCACCATTTAATGCTCATTAATGCTTCCAACCACTCCTGAACATTCATCCAAGTAATCCCTTCACGTGTGGCTTGGAAAACGCCTTTATGCAGATTCTGGCATGGGTCTACACGCCACCGTCCACCTAAGAGGTCACTTCTCTCCAATCCACGCCTGCTGCTGCAGCCTAGGCTAAAGGCTATCTGTTATCACAACTTCCCAGGAATTTCTGTCAAAGAACAATTCAAACTCTGTTGGCGCCTTTAATGACCAAGAAATCCACAAGAGCTTTGCCTATAAATAGAGAACCATTGTCCACTGAAAAAAGGCGTTCAAGAAACAGAAAAATTGCTAAGAGAGAAACAGAAATCTTTAGCAAGAAAGTGTTGTGAAACTCTGCCAAAATCTCCAGTGTTTCATAACTTTGAAGTTCTTACCTTCAAACTTCATCAAATACCCAGTTTTCTTTGTGAATCAAAAACACCCTTTTCAAACTTCTGACCCTATATACGCATACACCTTCACCTACCCTTTTTCAAAAAGAATCTGTCCAGAATACCATAAGAGCCAAAAGCTAGCTTTCATCCACAAACCTTTCCAACAGCCAGGTAAGCACCTGCTGACCTTCATCACGCTGCTAAGCATCATCAGCTGTGCATGCTCAAATAAACATAATGTAAATATCATGTTGTTGCTGTTTGTATTCTGAGGATTTTCATACCTCAGAACATTCTGAGCCAGTGTAGAACCTGCCTGTGACCTTGTTGGTCCTGTCCTCTGAAACACTTTGACATTTGTTGGAGCTATTCCAAATATGTTTCCTGTTTTGTGGAATAATAACGAAATTGCAGATGTTCGGATTAGTACATGGAAAAGCCAAGTGCTGACTTTGACGTTAGCACATCTGAAGCCTGTTTTGCTGTCAATAATATCAGAGCCTCTGAGAATTATTGTCTTTCCAGCAGGATCAGAACTTCTGAGTTCCCCACTAACAAACTTCTATCTTGCAGCGCAGGGGGGTCAGAACTTCTGATTTCCCCACTAACAGGTTTCTATTTTGCAGGTGCCAGGGTCAGAAGTTCTGACTCATACAGTTTAACCAAGAGGTTGATCATCTGGCAACGAATCTGAGTCAGAACTTCTGATGACCTCTCAGCAGCGTGCTGGCTCCCTCTCTCTTCCTCTCTATCTTGTTTTTTGCTATTTTCTTTTTTGTCTATTTTTCTCGTTGAACCCCCATGTACAAATATGTACCCCCACTCCCTAATTGTTGTAATAGCGTAAGATTTTATATTTCCGCTTCTTATTGCTAGTAATTAGGATGTGTATGGCAAGATAAAATCAATGAAATAGAAAATCCTAATTCAAAGATAAACTCTTGTATGCAATAAAACACATTTGCACACTAACACCCCTAGGGTTACATCCACTTGTTGCCTTAAAAATTGGGCCATGTTATGCATGCAAAGTATCTTGGTAAAACAAACAAAATCAAAAGATCATAGTCCCTCGATGACGCTTTCGAAAGTTGCCTTACAAAAAATGATCTTAGTCCCTTAAAAGAAATACTAAGATACTTTGCAACATTACTATCATGGTCTATGCGATGACCCGCGCCCGTCCCGTTCACATCCTAACACAAGATTTTCCACCAAATACAATGGTGGAATAAAATTGTTAAAAGGGTTAAAACATAGCAAAGATCTTTGAGAAATTTAGGGTAGATAGCTCTTGGTTACTTGCCAACTTGCAAACAAAAACACTTGCCTATTTTTCAAAACACACATCACAACACACTTTCAAAACAACTTTCAAAAACATTGAAAACTTTTCAAAAGACATACACCTTTTTATACATCCCAACATGGATCATTACAAAGGTTGCCACCACATTGGCCTCTTTTCATAAAAAAATTTCAAACCCACACACAAAGCACCATTTCAAACAATTGAAAATCAAGGAAAGTTTATCTAAGCAAGTAACTAAGAGCCCATGGATAACCATGGATAGAAAGGGTGCTAATACCTTCCCTTTCTATAATCTACTCCCCGAACCCAAGAAAACATCTCAAAGGTTTTTGCTGTTCTTTTTAACCTTTCCTTAGGATAAAATAAAAAGTCGGTGGCGACTCTTGCTCAACCGAAACATTTGCGAAAACAAACGCAAAACCTCAAGTCAGTTCTCCCACCGTATCACAGAACTGGTGACTCTGCTGGGGAGTTCTTTAAAGTGGAGTAACCTTTGGGCTTAGATCACCCTCTTGCATGACTAATTGTTTGCTTTGATTGCTTTACATCTTGGCTCTCTTGTTTGGGTTTACAATCCTACACCCGGATTTGGGGAAACATTCATAGATAGCAAAACGTTGTGGAAACTGTGCGGGGTATACCGACACGGTTGAAGCAATAGCTATATTAGTGCGACATATTTGTGAGTACCGGTAACCCTTGAGTTCAATCAAGGAGAGTACGGGGCCGCTGAGTGATGTCACTAAGCACTAATGACCTAGAACCTTACTTGATTATCTTGGCCTTTCATTAGGGGTAGTGAGATGACCGGCTTTGGTGTAGTCCGAAGTTGGTAGATACTCGATACTACACTCATTGAGGGTTGTTTTCTTGGAATATTTTGGTCGCTAGTTAAGTGGCTAAACCAAAACAATGAACAATGAAAACAATCCAATGGTATTGAGCTCCTTAGAACCCGATTACTATTTATAGGACAGGTTTTTAAGCCAACTACACTCAAGAGGGTACTTACCTATGAAACCCCATGCAAGCCTGAAACTAGGGTTTTGTGTGATTTTCTTGTACATATGTTTGTGCATGCATCATGAACATCATAAAGCATCATATGCATACACTAACCATTTCAAGGATTTAGATCTTCATCTTTGTTCTTGTTTTGTAGGTCATGAAAATTCTTCGAAGAAAAACCATCCAAGTCAACCTTGTGAGAATCCCTCCTCAACTGAAGGAGCTCACATCAAGAATTACGGAAAGCTCTCCCTTCAGTGAAATACATGGTAGACTGCTCAGCCTAGTCAACACCAACATTGAAGAGGACATGATGAAGGTGCTGTTCTAGTTCTTTGACCCTCTTCACCACTGTTTCACTTTCCCTGACTACCAGTTGGTGCCCACCTTGGAGGAATTTTCTCAACTCCTGAGAATTCCTATCCTTAATCAACTACCTTTCAACAGTACGGAAAAGGAACCAAAGCTTGAAGATGTTGCTCGAGCACTACATCTGCAGCCATCCGACATCAAGGGGCATTGGGAGACTAGAAGCGGTGTCAAGGGCTTCTTGGCAAAATTCTTGTTTGAGAAGGCACAAGAGTGTTGGAATTCATTGGACCTACAAGCCTTTGAAGAAATTGTGGCACTCCTTATCTATGGGTTGGTCTTGTTCCCAAATCCTGACCAACTTATAGATGTCAACGCCGTCAAGATCTTCTTATCCAGAAATCCAATACCAACATTGCTTGGGGACATTCTTCACTCATTTTACACACGAACAATGAGAAAGAGGGGTGTTCTCGTGTGCTGTACTCCTCTCCTTGCAAGGTGGTTTATTTCGCACCTTCCACAATTTGTCTTGAAGAATGACTAAGGCTTAAGGTGGTCACAACGGTTGATGACCCTTACTCACTCTGATGTATATTGGTGTTCTCGGTCCAGAGAAAATGTCATCATCATCGATCATTGTGGAGAGTTCCCTAATGTTCCATTACTTGGCATTAGGGGAGGCATTACCTACAATCCTTGTCTAGCTTTGAGGCAATTTGATATGCACGGAGGGATGGCCCTCATGACATGTTGATTCCTGACCTAGTTTTTGACTTCGACAATGATGCGCAAGGACTTCGCCAAAGATTCATCAGAGCTTGGAGGATGCCTAACAAGGTTGACAGCAAGACACTGGGGCACAAGAACTCCATCCCTCTTGAGCCTTACCTCAAGTGGGTACGAGCCCGAGCCCAGAGTATAATGATGCCTTATCCTCATGTTCTCCCTGTAATTAAAGAGCCCGTTACGGAAGGAGAGGTTCCCTACACCATCCTATATCCTAACATGCCTACATCATGGGAGGAGATGCAGAAGAGTTGGATCCAACTTAAGGAGGAACATAACACTTTTGAAGCCAGCTTCTACGCCAGTGAGAAGAAGGTTCTAGAGCTCACCCGCCGACTCCATGAGGAAGAGACCCTCAACACCTACATCGCACCAAAGAGGATGCACAATGTCTTTTTACCTTGAGAAGTTTTTGTAATATTTGGCCCATGGGGCATCTATGTACTGACAAATTTCTTCTTATTAATATGACGTGCATTCCTTTTTGTTTGCAACAATTTTGAATGTTCTAAATCCTTGAATGCATTGCATACATAAGCATACCATTCATCATGTGCATAAGCAGGTCTCCACACCAGGTTTCCTTATCTTTCTGCTGTTTATTTCAGCAGGATGGATCTCGAACAAACGGTCAAGGACTTGCAGTCTCAAAACGCACAGTTTCAACAACTCCTGATGACCTTGGCTAAGGGTCAGGAAGATCTGAAAGCCCTGCTGGGGAACAAAGACCAAGTGAAAAAGAAGAAGAAGAGAATCGGGGTGGCTACCCTAGGGAGAAGGTTTGAGGGTGAAGCCAGAAGAGTGCTTGAATTTCCCCCTACTTCTGAGGAGGGAACCAGTAAAGGGAATGCGGCTGCAGTACCTTCCGAATCTGAGGTTGAGGAAGAGGAGGCTGAAGAGGACGAAGACTACTCTGATCAACAATACTCGCCCGCTGATGATAAGTACAAAGGCTTGGAAGACAGGTTGGCAGCTATGGAGCTGCAGAGAGTTCCCGGCTTAGATTTTGAAGACTTGGGATTAGTTGCTGGAATTGTGATCCCCCCGAAGTTCAAAGTGCCAGCTTTTGTGAGATATGACGGGCTACCCTGTCCGAAAATGCATCTCAGATCATATGTAAGGAAGATCCAACCTTACACTGCAGACAAGAACCTTTGGATCCATTTCTTTCAGGATAGCCTTTCTGGGGCTCAACTCGAGTGGTTCTATCAGCTGGATGGAGCCAGTATCCGAAACTGGGAAGACTTGGCCACCGCATTTTATAAACAATATTAGTATAATTCTGACCTCGCTCCCACACGTACTCAACTTCAGGGTATGTCACTGGGAACAGGCGAAGGATTTAAAGAATATGCACAAAAGTGGAGAGATCTGGCTGGCAGGGTGCAGCCACCTTTGACTGACCGTGAACTTGTTGACATGTTCTTAGGGACCTTGTCTGGTCCGTTCTTTAACCATCTGATTGGTAATTCTTCTGCTGGGTTTACAGATTTGATTTTGACGGGTGAGAGGATAGAAGCTGGTATCAAGTCAGGGAAGATACAGAAAGGTGCCGCTGCGAGTACTGAGAAGAAGCCTTTCAAAAAGGAAGCTAGTGTTGTTTATGGTCCTAGGAGACAAGTTAAGCCGGAACGCCACCAAACTGTTAATGCATTGGTAATTTCAAAGCCTGCTGCTGCTCCTCAGCAGTATAATCAACAAAGGGGTGAGAGGCCCAAAAGGCAGTACACTCGGCTTAGCATGACCCTGTCTCAGATTTTGCCACAACTACTATCAACCAATTTGGTAACTGTCAAGGAAGCTCCGAAGGTAGTGAACACAGCTTCTCCAAAGTACAACCCCAACGCCCGTTGCGTTTATCACTCTGATAGCCCCGGGCATACTACGGACGATTGCTGGGCTCTGAGGAATAAGGTTCAAGACCTTATTGATGCTAAAGAAATATAGTTTGAGGCGCCTGAAAGGCCCAATGTTGTGATTGCTCCCATGCCCCAGCATGGAGTGAACGCTGTGGAAGAAGACCGATATGTGGCCTCCGTGGAAGAGATTGTTACTCCATTATCAACTGTTAAAAGGAATCTGTTGCTAGCCGGTTTATTTCTGAGATGTGGTAAAGATTGCCTCCTATGTGCTGTTTCCCCTTTTGGTTGTCCTTTGCTAAAATCAGGTATTCAAAGCCTGATGGATAGCAAAGAGATCTTATTCGAGAAAATCGCCGTTCCTGCTGTCCCTGCCGAAGAAGTTTCTATCATCACTATTTTCAACAAACCTCCCAAGGCTCCTTCAAAGAAGCTTGTCAAAATTATGTCCACTCAGAAGTTTGCTCCCATCATCATTACTGTTCCGGGGCCTCTCCCTTATACATCTGACAAAGTTGTCCCATGGCACTATGGGGCAGATATTTATGTGCTTGGAGTGAAGCAAAAGTTTGATACAAGTACCGGTGTTAGCAACATCACCGGGCCTGCCAAGATTACTCGCAGTGGTAGGCTGTTTTCACCAGATATTTCGCCACCAGTTGTTCAGAAACCTCTTATCATCACACCCGCAAGTGTGCATGTTTCCCTTCCTAATCAAGTTCCTATTTCTACCCCTGCCGTCGAGTCCTCTAATGCTCGGGGCAAAGGGGTTGCTGCTGATTTGCCTGCCTTGACGGAGGCGCCGAAGACAACCGCTGTTGAAGCCTCCCAGCAAGAGATGGAGGAGATTCTCAAGATTATCAAGAAAAGTGATTTCAATGTTGTTGAGCAGTTGGGGCACACCCCATCAAAAATTTCTATGCTATCACTGCTGTTATGTTCGGAGGCCCATGCAAAGGCCCTGATCTCCTTCCTGAAGACGGCTCATGTGCCGCAAGAAACGTTTGTTGATCAATTTACTGATTGTGTGGCCAACTTGACTGCTGATAACGGGTTGGGCTTTTCTGACGCCGATCTAATTGTAAAAGGAAAGAACCATAATGATGCCCTGCATGTCTCTATTGAATGCAGGGGCACTACTCTTGCCCATGTGTTGGTAGACACTGGTTCTTCATTGAATGTATTACCCAAGAAGGCCTTAAGAAGGTTAGATTGTGAGGGTTTGGAGCTCAAGCCTAGTAACATTATTGTCCGAGCCTTTGACGGTTTGAAAAGGATGGTACATGGCGAGGTTGACATCCCAATCAGGGTTGGTTCTCAGGTGTTTGATTCTACTTTCTATGTGATGGACATCCGTCCATCCTACTCTTGTTTGCTGGGTCGTCCATGGATTCAAAAGGCCGGAGCTGTGACTTCCACACTGCATCAAAAGCTTAAGTACCCAGTCAGAGGAAAGATTGTTACAGTTCAAGGGGAAGAGGAGTATATGGTCAGCCACTTAAACTCATTCCGATACATAGAAATGGACGGGGAATTCATTGAGACCCCATTTCAACACTTTGAAGAGGTGCCTCAGACGCTGGCGTCAGCTGAAACTGTAATTGAAGACCCTCCTTTGAAGATGGCTTCCTTAAAGGATGCCCGGGCTGTGATTGAGAAGGGTGAATGTGCAAATTGGGGCCGACTTCCTGACTTTACTCCAAAGACCGACAAGTTTGGTTTGGGCTTCACTGCAGAGGCTCAGAGGGCTGTTCGCAAAGCAAGGATTGGAAGACCTCATGTGTTCATCACCAACCCGAGAGTGAATGCTATTGAAGACGGCATGGAAGAATCAGAATTTGACAGCTGGATCTACCCAACAACCGACAATGGACCAAGCAACTGGACTGCCAAAGACTTCACCCCTATTACTTTTGTCGCTCAGTAATAAACTCTTTTGTTATCAATTTGTAACAAACAATGTGTTGAAAATTTTATGGCTCGGTGTCCTACCCGGGGCACCGTGGCTTCATTTGTGAGGGCTTTTGTGTGACATTTTCATATATCATTAATCAAAACATTGGACGTTTGTCGCATTTCAAATCTTGTGCTCCTTTTCTTTCTTTATCATATATTGCAAAACAACTATATTTACACACACTCACTTATACAGGTTCCAATCCACTATGGATCTCACTGGTAACGACTCTGCTACTGCCAGTTATGACTTCAAAAATCCGATCAACTTGGCCAAAGACGAAGGTGAAGATGATTGTGAAGTGCCTGGTGAACTTGCAAGACTGCTACTCCAGGAAGAGAGGGCCATTCAGCCACATGAAGAGCCAGTGGAAACGTTAAATCTGGGTACGGAGACAGATAGAAAGGAAGTTAAGATCGGCACCAATCTAGAGCTCAGTGTGAAGCAATGGTTGATTCAGATGCTGCATGACTACATGGAAATCTTTGCTTGGTCTTACGAAGACATGCTTGGTTTGGATGCCGACATTGTGGTTCATCACCTGCCTACCAAGAAAGACTGCCCTCCGGTAAAACAAAAGGTCCGCCGTATACGTCTAGAAATGTCCGAGAAAATCAAAGCTGAGGTTATGAAACAATTTGATGCCGGGTTTTTAGCAGTGACTTCTTACCCTCAGTGGGTTGCCAACGTGGTTCCAGTACCAAAGAAAGACGGTAAAGTTCGAATGTGTGTTGATTACAGGGATCTGAACAGGGCCAGCCCCAAGGATGATTTCCCTCTGCCTCATATCGACGTTCTGGTTGATAATACTGCTCAGCATAAAGTTTTCTCCTTCATGGACGGCTTCTCCGGTTATAATCAGATCAAAATGGCTCTTGAAGACATGGAGAAGACCACTTTTGTTACTCAGTGGGGCACCTTTTGCTACAAGGTCATGCCTTTTGGGTTAAAAAATGCTGGGGCAACCTACCAACGTGCCATGGTTGCTTTGTTTCATGACATGATCCATCATGAGATCGAAGTGTACGCCGACGATATGATTGCAAGGTCCCAAACTGAGGAGGAGCACCTTGACCATCTGCGGAAGCTGTTTGACCGTTTGAAGTTGTACAAGCTGAGGGTTAAACAAGTGCACCTTTGGGGTGAGGTCTGGAAAACTACTAGGTTTCATCGTGAGCGACAAAGGTATCCAAGTGGATCCTGCCAAGGTGAAAGCCATACAAGAGATGCCAACTCCTAAGACAGAGAAGGAAGTCATAGGCTTTCTAGGACGTTTGAACTACATTGCCCGATTTATCTCACATCTAACTGCTACCTGTGAACCAATCTTCAAGCTACTGAAGAAAGATCAAGTAGTATGTTGGAATGATGAATGCCAGGCCGCTTTCGAAAGAATCAAAGAGTATCTCCAAGAGCCACCCATTCTTATGCCGTCGGTTGAAGGGAGACCTCTAATCTTATACTTGACAGTACTTGACAATTCAATGGGGTGTGTGATGGGGCAGCATGACGAGTCTGGCCGAAAAGAGTACGCCATTTATTACCTGAGCAAAAAGTTTACCGACTGTGAGACTCGGTACTCACTGCTCGAGAAAACTTGTTACGCTCTGGTATGGGATGCTCGCCGGCTGAGACAGTATATGTTGACTCACACTACTCTGTTGATTTCAAAAATGGATCCAATCAAGTACATATTCGAAAAGCCTGCTCTGTCCGGAAGAATAGCAAGATGGCAAATGATCTTGACAGAATATGACATTCAGTACACGACTCAAAAAGCAATCAAGGGAAGTGTATTGGCAGACCATTTGGCACACCAACCTGTAGATGATTACCAGTCATTGAACTTTGAATTTCCAGACGAAGATATCATGGTAGTAACTGATTGTGAAGTACCTGGACCGGATGAAGGACCTGAGGAAGGATCCCGATGGTCTATGCATTTTGACGGAGCCTCAAACGCTTTGGGTAATGGTATCGGCGATGTGATCATATCCCCTAAAGGCACTCATACTCCACTCACCGCTCGGCTATGTTTCAACTGCACCAACAACATGGCAGAGTATGAGGCATGTATCCTGGGTCTTCGAGCTGCAATTGACTTAAGGATCAAGTTTCTGAGTGTCTTCGGAGAATCCTCTCTCGTGATCAATCAGATCAAAGGCGAGTGGGATACGAAACACCCGAATCTTATTCCTTACAAGGAGTACGTGCTGACATTGCTTCCCCACTTCGAAGAGATAACTTTTGAACACTTCCCGAGGGAAGAGAATCAGTTGGAGGACGCGTTGGCTACGATGTCTTCTATGTTCAAAGTCAAATGGGACAACGAGGCTCCCCGGATCATTATCTGGAAACTGGATGAACCTGCATATTGCTGCGATCTTGAGGTTGAAGAGGTAACTGAAAAGCCTTGGTATCATGAAGTGAAGAGGTACTTGGAAGCTCAAGAATACCCCGAGGGCGCATCTGTTAACGACAAGAAGTTTCTGAGAAGGCTTGCGGCAAAGTTCTTCCTCAGTAATGGCATTCTCTACAAACGAAATCATGATTCAACTTTACTGCATTGTGTGGATAAGACTGAAGCAGAGAAGATCATGGAAGAGCTTCATGAAGGTACATTCGGAACACATTCCAGTGGACATACCATGGCAAAGAAAATCCTTCGGGCAGGATATTTCTGGTCCACAATGGAAGCCGATTGTTATCAACATTCTCGAACTTGTCATAAATGCCAGATTTATGCTGATAAGGTGCATATCCCTCCGGTGCCTCTGAACGTCTTGACAACACCTTGGCCTTTTGCAATATGGGGCATTTATATGATCAGCGAGATCCGACCAACGACATCCAACGAGCATCGCTTCATCTTGGTAGCGATTGATTACTTCACAAAGTGGGTTGAAGCAGCTTCCTACGCCACTGTAACCAAGAGCGTCGTGGCACGATTCATTCGGCACAACTTGATCTGTCGATACGGGATACCTGAAAGGATCATTACGGACAATGGTACCAATCTTAACAACAAGATGATCACTGAGCTCTGCGAGCAATTCAAGATACAGCACCACAACTCTTCTTCTTACCGGCCGAAGATGAATGGGGCTGTAGAAGCAGCGAATAAGAACATCAAGAAGATTGTGCAAAAGATGACAGTGACCTACAAAGATTGGCACGAGATGTTACCGTTTGCTCTTCATGGGTACCGTACCTTAGCACGGACGTCGACAGGGGCAACTCCCTTCTCTTTGGTCTATGGCATGGAGGCAGTCTTGCCTATTGAAGTCCATATACCCTCTCTTCGGATAATGAAGGATGCAGACTTGAGCGAAAATGACTGGATCCAGACTCGACTTGATCAATTAAACCTAATTGACGAAAAGAGACTCACTGCTATTTGTCATGGTCAAACGTACCAAAAACGGATGATCAGGGCATTTAACAAGAAGGTCAGACGACAAGAGTATCAAGTCGGAGACCTGGTAATCAAGCGCATCATTCTTCCTCAAGGTGATCCCAGGGGCAAATGGACCCCTACGTACGAAGGGCCATTTGTGGTTAAACGTATCTTCTCAGGAGGAGCCATGATTCTAACTACCATGAATGGTGACGACCTTCCTCACCCCGCCAATGCAGACATAGTAAAAAGATACTACGCATGATTAAGGACCCGCTAGGTTGACACACCTAGGCAAAAATGAGGGCTTCCCGGCGAACCAAAAGGGTTCGGGCAAAAGTAAGGGATGAAATAAAAAAAAATCTATACACCCGGCAAGTCGAAAACCTGAAAAGGCGGCTTAGGCAAAAATGGGTATCCCGGTGGACTAAAAACCCGAAAGGGCGGTCCAGGCAAAAGTTAGGGATAAAGCGTAATACTATGTCTCGTTGGATCACCTTGCGTCCAGAATACGGCAGCAATCAATCAACTTCATCCTCAACTGAACAACAAAGTGATGAGACGCTTGAAGACATAAAGTCAATAGCAGAGTTGGAACCTAGTGGGATTATTTTTCACATAGCTGTTTTGTTTCCTTTTCACAAATTTGTATAAACTCTATTTTGATTGGTGGCGTTCTCTTACTAGGACGTCAGCCTCTTGTTCAAAAACACCTATTTACAGGCAAATTTCAAAATCAATATAAGTTCAATTTTTTCAGACAAATTATCCATTGTTTTTCCTTTTTCTGTTTTTGTTTTGCGAAGAACGTCCCATGTTCATTTTTGATATATGCATTTGACACTAATTGTTAATCACGAATAGTTGCATGCGAAACAAAAGACTAATTACAGATGACATCAGAAACAGGGGGCAATATTGAATTATCCAAGCGGTCTAGTTGCTCTGTCCACCAGGGTACCAAGGTAGGTTCGGCTGAAGAATGTAACCAAGTCACTTCAACTCCCCACAGAGTAAGACAAGATTCAACAATACTTTCCCCAAGCAGAGTTGGTTTCCTATCAAGCCCTGGAAAGGCACAATATTCCCCTAGCAAGTCAGCAATACTCTCCTCAAGCAGAGTTAGTCTACTGTCAGCCTTAAGGAAGTTGGGTATCCCCAGAAGATCTCAACATTCCCCAACAGAGTACAGACATTCCTCAACAAGCATCCCCGGCAGTCTTAATCTAAGATTGTTCCCCGGCGGAATACCAACACCCCAGTACAGTCTGAAAGTTTCCCCAGGAAAGTGGAATCTATATCCCCAGCAGGTCTTGAAGCTCATCCCCTGCAGAGTACGAACGTCTCTCCCCGACTTGGGTCAAAGATTATTTTCCTCACCAGGGTATAACTGGGTTATCCTCAGCTAATTACCACGGAAAGTCCATCCTCGGCGAAATTCTTCCTATCCCCAGCGGAGTTCATCAAAAGTTCCCCAACATAACTTATCAGCGGAATCCCCAGCGGAGTTTATCGTTGAAATCTCCAGCGAAGTCTATCGTTGAAATCCCCAGCGGAGCTCTCATCAAAACCTCAGCGAAGTATCTCTTCCAACAGAGTAATTCCCCTCAGAGTAATCTCTCCAACAAATTTGTTCCCCAACAGAGTCATCTTCTCCTTCCGGTTTATTCTTGCAACCATCATCCCCAGTGGAAGCGAAGAACTCTACTCTTCAGCATCAGCCCAGGATTTGATTCCCCGGCCAGTCGTCAAGGATTTATTTTCCTAGACGAAAATACATTCATAAACATTTCACATTCCATACATCCTGCTTGCATACATGATAAAGTGCATACAACATTGTCTCATTTTGAGCATCATGACATCATGCATCTCATACATCATGACATTGCATACAACTAACGTTTTGCCTTTTCAGGATAAAGGACAATCCAAAGTTGATTAATATCAACTATCGCAATGCCAGATTCGATTCCTGTATCTAGCCAGGGCATATCTGTGAGTGTTTGATTGTAGATTCGATACCTGTATCTAGCCAGGGCATATCTGCATGAAGAGTTTGAAGATCAACCCATGTAACAGGCCAGGAAATTATCTTTCATTCTCAGGTCAGAGGTTTACACCTGTATCCAGCCAGGAAAGCCATCTCTACCAATCTTTTACAGTTCCAGATTCGATTCCTGTATCTAGCCAGGGAACATCTGTGAGCGACCAATTCCAGATTCGATTCCTGTATCTAGCCAGGGCACATCTGTGAGCGACCAATTCCAGATTCGATTCCTGTATCTAGCCAGGGCACATCTGTGAGCGACCAATTCCATATTCGATTCCTGTATCTAGCCAGGGCACATCTGTGAGCGACCAATTCCAGATTCGATACCTGTATCTAGCCAGGGCATATCTGTAGACAACATTTTCCAGATTCGATACCTGTATCCAGCCAAGGCATATCTGTAGACAACAGTTCCAGATTCGATTCCTGTATCTAGCCAGGGCACATCTGTGAGCAACCAATTGTAGATTCAATACCTGTATCTAGCCAGGGCATATCTGCATGAAGAGACTGAAGATCAACACCTGTAACAGGCCAGGAAACCATCTTCCTTTCTCAAAATACACAAGTTCTCACCAAGGAATCTCTTACGCGATCAGCACTTCCAAATGGCATCTATAAGCCCATTCACGACAAGGTTCTGTCACGTACCCAGATGGCATCTATAAGCCCATCTCCCTATCCACCATCTCTCCAAATGGCATCTATAAGCCCATTCCCGCCATCGCATTGTTGTTACTCTACCATGCGAGTGCAAATTTCCGGGCACTCTAGTGTCCAACTCCTTTTACCTTCGAGTCGCGAAAGGAAAACTTGCCAATCTAACTCTTCAGGTTCAAGAAGATTGAACAGGGGCAACTGTTGCACCCCAAAATTTGCCCTCTCTTTCTTCAGGAAATCATCTTGGATTTTCAAAGTCCCTCTGAAACAAATCCAACTCCAGAACTGTCATTTTTGCCCAAGCAGACCATTTACAAGAGCAAGATGATCACACAAGCTCTGAAGACAACGTTTTTATCTTGAAAAATTTTTTAATTAAATTCTAAAGTACTGGGAATTTTTCTCTAAAAAATGAGTATTTAAGAAAAAATCAACGCTTCAGAACTTCTGGACCAAGCTCCAGATAGAAACGGTCAGAAGTTGCAAGCTTGGCTCAGCGCAGTCAAAAGTTGGCTCTTCAGCAGCTACATCAGCTCAATCAGAAGTTGTAAACATGGTTCAATACGTAAGTCTCAGACAGAACATGACTCTTTCAGCAGTTACGCAAGCTCAGCCAGAATTTGCTAAAGGAATGCAAAAGAAGCAAGGAAGTCTGAAGGCTCTTTCAGAACATGCTGAAATCAGAAGATAAAAAGGTCAGAAGAATGGGTGTTACACTGATACAGAAACTCTAAGCCCAGGAGTTCCAGAAGCAAATCCAAGGAACATGTTAGAAAATCAGGAGAATCCCCAGAATGTGCTAAGACAACAGGAAGCCAAGGCCAGAGCATGGTTTACGTTGTTCTTGTTGAAACAGAACTGCTGGTTCAAAGCTTGGTTTCCATTACCAGAATATTGATGTTGATAAGTCTTATCACCATTTAATGCTCATTAATGCTTCCAACCACTCCTGAACATTCATCCAAGTAATCCCTTCACGTGTGGCTTGGAAAACGCCTTTATGCAGATTCTGGCATGGGTCTACACGCCACCGTCCACCTAAGAGGTCACTTCTCTCCAATCCACGCCTGTTGCTGCAGCCTAGGCTGAAGGCTATCTGTTATCACAACTTCCCAGGAATTTCTGTCAAAGAACAATTCAAACTCTATTGGCGCCTTTAATGACCAAGAAATCCACAAGAGCTTTGCCTATAAATAGAGAACCATTATCCACTGAAAAAAGGCGTTCAAGAAACAGAAAAATTGCTAAGAGAGAAACAGAAATCTTTAGCAAGAAAGTGTTGTGAAACTCTGCCAAAATCTCCAGTGTTTCATAACTTTGAAGTTCTTACCTTCAAACTTCATCAAATACCCAGTTTTCTTTGTGAACCAAAAACACCCTTTTCAAACTTCTGACCCTATATACGCATACACCTTCACCTACCCTTTTTCAAAAAGAATCTGTCCAAAATACCATTAGAGCCAAAAGCTAGCTTTCATCCACAAACTTTTCCAACAGCCAGGTAAGCACCTGCTGACCTTCATCACGTTGCTAAGCATCATCAGTTGTGCATGCTCAAATAAACATAATGTAAATATCATGTTGTTGCTGTTTGTATTCTGAGGATTTTCATACCTCAGAACGTTCTGAGCCAGTGTAGAACCTGCCTGTGACCTTGTTGGTCCTGCCCTCTGAAACACTTTGACATTTGCTGGAGCTGTTCCAAATATGTTTCCTGTTTTGTGGAATAATAACGAAATTGCAGATGTTCTGATTAGTACAGGGAAAAGCCAAGTGCTGACTTTGACGTTAGCACATCTGAAGCCTGTTTTGCTGTCAATAATATCAGAGCCTCTGAGAGTTATTGTCTTTCCAGCAGGATCAGAACTTCTGAGTTCCCCACTAACAAACTTCTGTCTTGCAGCGCAGGGAGGTCAAAACTTCTGATTTCCCCACTAACAGGTTTTTGTTTTGCAGGTGCCAGGGTCAGAAGTTCTGACTCATACAGTTTAACCAAGAGGTTGATCATCTGGCAGCGGATCTGAGTCAGAACTTCTGATGACCTCTCAGCAGCGCGCTGGCTCCCTCTCTCTTCCTCTCTATCTTGTTTTTTGATATTTTCTTTTTTGTCTATTTTTCTCGTTGAACCCCCCATGTACAAATATGTACCCCCACTCCCTAATTGTTGTAATAGCATAGGATTTTATATTTCCGCTTCTTATTGCTAGTAATTAGGATGTGTACGGCAAGATAAAATCAATGAAATAGAAAATCCTAATTCAAAGATAAACTCTTGTATGCAATAAAACACATTTGCACACTAACACCCCTAGGGTTACATCCACTTGTTGCCTTAAAAATTGGGCCATGTTATGCATGCAAAGTATCTTGGTAAAACAAACAAAATCAAAAGATCATAGTCCCTCGATGACGCTTTCGAAAGTTGCCTTACAAAAAATGATCTTAGTCCCTTAAAAGAAATACTAAGATACTTTGAAACATTGCTATCATGGTCTATACGATGACCCGCGCCCGTCCCATTCACATCCTAACACAAGATTTTCCACCAAATACAATGGTGGAATAAAATTGTTAAAAGGGTTAAAACATAGCAAAGATCTTTGAGAAATTTAGGGTAGATAGCTCTTGGTTACTTGCCAACTTGCAAACAAAAACACTTGCCTATTTTTCAAAACACACATCACAACACACTTTCAAAACAACTTTCAAAAACATTGAAAACTTTTCAAAAGACATACACCTTTTTATACATCCCAACATGGATCATTACAAAGATTGCCACCACATTGGCCTCTTTTCAGAAAAAAATTTCAAACCCACAAACAAAGCACCATTTCAAACAATTAAAAATCAAGGCAAGTTGATCTAAGCAAGTAACTAAGTGCCCATGGATAACCATGGATAGAAAGAGTTCTAATACCTTCCCTTTCTATAATCTACTCCCCGAACCCAAGAAAACATATCAAAGGTTTTTGCTGTGCTTTTTAACCTTTCCTTAGGATAAAATAAAAAGTCGGTGGCGACTCTTCCTCAACCGAAACATTTGCGAAAACAAACGCAAAACCTCAAGTCAGTTCTCCCACCGTATCACACCTACCAACCTCGAAGAATTGAAGACGTCTTGGATTCAAATCAAAGGAGAACAAGACACCTTTGAAGCTCGATTCTATGCAAGCGAGAAGAAAGTGTTGGAGCTCACAAAGCAACTTCACGAGGAGCAAAGCCTGAATGCCTACATCGACACAAATAGGAAGCGTCCGTGGGAGAATTGAGTCTTAGGTATAAGGAGTTTTCATTTTGTCGTCTCTTTGAGACCCTTTTTCTTTTCTATTGTAAGCCCAAGGGGAAATTGTAATTCTTGAAACTTATTAATGCAATATTTGTTTCTGTTTAATTTTTGGCTAGAAAATTTAAATTTCTAGAGGTCCTTGAAAACATTACATTCGCATATCATGCATCATTTCATAAGCAGGTTTTTCGATACAGGTTTCCTCATCCTTTTACTGTTTATTTAAGTATAAGATGGCTCTAGAGAAAACTGTCAAAGATCTGCAAACTCAACACGCACAGTTCCAAGATACTCTCCTCAACCTAGCCAAAGGACAGCAAGAAATGATGACGCTCCTCGTCACAAAAAAATAAGACTAAGAAGCGGGTTATTATTCTCGACATGGGAAGAAGGTTCAAAGGTCCAGCCCGATTGGCTAAAATAGAAGAGGCTTCTTCTGAAGAAGAAGACAATCAAGAAGAGGATGTTAGAAGCACTAGGGCTGGGGGTGGAAATAATCAGATTTCTGAGGATGAAGACTACTCCGACGAGCAATACCCACTGGCCGATGACAAATACAAATAGCTAAAAGACCGACTTAAGGTTGTGGAGACCCAAACAATGCATGGTTTGGACTTTGGAGACTTGGGTTTGGTCCCTGGGGTGGTCATTCCCCACAAATTCAAGGTCCCTGTCTTTGCTAAATATAATGGAGTCTCCTGTCTAAAACTCCATTTAAGGTTATATCTCCGCAAGATTCAACCACACACCGCCGATAGGAAGTTATGGGTTCATTTCTTTCAAGAGAGCTTATCTGGGACACAGTTGGAGTGGTTCTATAAACTAGAGGGAACTATTATCCACACATGGGAAGATCTGGTTGTTGCCTTCTACAGAAAATACCAGTACAATGCTGACCTTGCACCAACTCGCATGGAATTACAAAGTATGACTATGAGCTCAAACGAAGGCTTTAAGGGGGTATGCCCAGAAATGGAGGGACCTGGCTGGAAGGTTGCAGCCCCCTTTTACTGACCGGTAATTGGTGGACATGTTCATGGGAACTTTGTCGGGCTCATTCTTTAATTTGCTGATTGGGAGTTCTTCGTTAGGATTTACTGAGTTGATTTTGACTGGTGAACAAGTTGAAAGTGGAATCAAAAGTGGGAATATCCCGATAGCCTAAACCTCTAATACTGTAAATAAACCATTTGTTGATAAGAAGGAAACTAATTCTGTTTATAGACAAAGGAGTCATATTAAGAATGATCGTCATCAATCGGTAGGAGCAGTATTGATTTCTAACCCAATCCCAGTTCAACGGCAAAATAATCAGCACATGCCAGATTCCCCGAGGAGGTAGTTCACTAGGATCAACATGCCATTGTCTTAAGCTTTACAACATCTGTTGAAGGCAGATTTGGTAACGCTGCAGGATCCTCCTCAAAATCCTAACACATCATCTCCGAAGTATAACCCAAATGCAAGGTGTGCATACCATTCCAATAGTCTTGGGCACGACACCAATGACTGTTGGGCCCTAAAAATAAAAATCTAATATTTTATTGACAACAAGGTGATTTATTTTGATCGACCCTAATGTGATTACCACACCCATGCCCAGTCATGGTAAAGGTGTTAATGTTGTTAACGATGTTTCCTATGTCTCCTCCATCAGTGATTTGACTACTCCCTTGATGACCGTTAAGAAGAACCTGTTAAGAGTTGGTTTATTTTCGGGCTGCCTTGATAATTGTTACCATTGTGCTTCCCAAACTAATGGTTGCATGTGGCTGAAGAAAGATATTCAACGTTTGATTGATAGCCATGAAATTTTGTTCGAGAAAACTTCATCCATGAAGAGTTTTCCTGAAAGTATACCTCAAGAATTTAAGATGTTTCCATAATCACCATTTCCAATACTCCTATTAGGATCTCCCATAGAGGCGCTATAAAGATTCATGCTGAGCCAAGAGTGGCTCCCCTAATTATCACTACACTGGGGACAGTCCCCTATTCCTCTGACAAAGTTATTCCTTAGAACTATGGGGCAGGAGTTTATTATCATGGTGTCAAGCAAGAGCCATGGATTACTGAAAATAAAGATCCTGAAATTACAAACATTTTCACAACTAGTAAGATCACTAGGACATGAAGGATTTTCTCTCCGGAGATCTCTCCTCCAACAACTACTACAACACTTGTTCATATTCCTTCTGCTGGGCCAACTGCTGACCCCCGAGGTAAAGAGAAAGTATCTGAGCCTGCCCGGATGGAGGCACTATCCAAAGATGTTACAATTGAATACCTATCTAGACAAGAGATGGAAGAAATTCTGAAGATCATCCAAAAAAGTGACTACAAAATAGTCGAACAACTGGGGCAAACACCCTCAAAAATATCCATGTTGTCCTTGTTATTATGCTCCGAATCACACGCTCAAGATTTGTTGAAATTTCTGAAGAATGCCCATGTACCACAAGAGAACACTTTTGATCAATTTTAGAATTGCATAGAAAGCTTAACCACTGATAATAGTTTAGGCTTTTCTGATGCAGATTTAACTCCGTCGGGGAAGAATCATAATAAGGCACTATACATTTCTATTGAGTTCAAAGGCACTACTTTGGCACATGTGTCAGTTGATACAGGTTCCCCCCTGAATGTTTTACTCAAGGGTGCTCTGGATAGATTAGACTGTGAATGACTGGTGATGAAACCCAATAATATTGTGGTAAGAGCCTTTGATGGGTCAAAGAGCATGGTCCATGGAGAGGTAGATCTTCCAATCAAGGTTGGATCTCAAGTCTTCGGTTCAACTTTCTATCTAATGGATATCCGCACGACCTATTATTTCTTGCTAGGACGCCCATGGATTCATGGGGCAGGTGCAGTTACCTCTACATTGCATCAAAAGCTGAAGTACCCAGTGAAAAGGAAGATCGTCACAGTCTGTGGAGAGGAAAAATATATGATCAGTCATTTGAATTCTTTCAAATATTTTGAAATGGACGGTGAATTCATTGAAACCCTATGCCAAACATTTAAAGTAATCCCTCCAACAATTGTTGTCTCTAAAGCTACTATTCCTGAGATCTCCAAGGACACACCCAGAATGGCCTCTCTGAAGGATGCTACGGCTGTTGTAGAAGAAGGCGATTGCACCATCTGGGGAAAAAATCCTGATATCCCCTACAAATTTGACAAATTTGGGTTGGGTTTCACTTTAAAGGCTCAGAGAGAGGTTCGACGTATTCGTGTTGGAGGACCACCTCTCCGTATTAGCAACAATGAAGTCAATGCTCTGGAAGACACTGATAGTGACGGTGACCTGGACGACTGGATATTCCTAACTACCAACGATGGACTCAATAACTGGAAGGTCGAAGACTTCATCTCAATCTCCTTCAGCTAGGAGTAATTGTTATTTCCTGTTTTTATTGCTTTAAGAAGTTTGTTTGTATAATTTCTTTTGAAACAATGACTTTAAACCTTGTTCCTTGCTCGGGGCACAATGGTCATTTATTAAGGGTTTTCATTTCATATATCATATGCTCATTTAATGAAAACATTGGACGATTTTGCATTCAAATTTTGTGCTCCTTGTCTTTATTTTACTTTAATGTATTTTTCAAATAGCCGTGTAACCTTACATGCACACACACATTTGCAGATCTACATCCACTCTGGATCTCATTGACAACAATTCTGCTATTGTCGTTTATGACTTTGAAAATGCAATCTATCAAGCCAAAGACGAAGGTGAAGAAGATTGTGAGATACCTGGATAACTTGCCAGACTCCTGATACAAGAAGAAAAGGCTATCCAACCGTACGAAGAACCAATCGGAGAGATAAATTTGGGTACTGAGGCAGATAAGAAAGAAGTCAAGATTGGTGCCAACCTGGAAGACAGTGTCAAGATCAGATTAGTTCAAATGTTACATGACTATGTTGAGGTATTCACTTGGTCATACGAAGACATGCCAGGGCTCGATATTGATATCATGGTTCATCGTCTGTCAATGAAAGAAGGTTGTACTCCGATCAAACAAAAGGCTCGTAACACACGTCTTGATATGTCAGAGAAAATCAAGGCTGAGGTAATGAAATAATTCAATGCAGGTTTCTTGGTAGTGACGTTGTATCCCCAATGAGTTGCAAATGTTGTTCCAGTGCCGAAAAAATACGGTAAGTGTTGTGCCCCAAAATTTGTCCTCTCTTTTCCACAAGAAATCACAGCTTCGGGCTTTTCCTGATTTTTCAGACTGACTTAAGAATCGGTCAAACAGACTTTTCTCATCAGTCAGACAAAATTAGGGTTTCCATTGATTTTGAATCAGTTCAAGCAGATTGTTAGGGTTTGTTTGAGTTTGGCTCAGGGTTTGGTCAGGCAGACGCTTCTTTGACATTAAATCAAGAACTAGGGCTTGTGCGCGCATTCTCAGAAAGAATTAATTCTACAGTTCTTTTCAATTTACTCTGGGATATGGGTTGAGGCATTTGAATTGAGAATTTGCAGTGTTTGGTTTAATCAGTAAAAGGAAAGGACATATGGGCATTTGTTGTGATTGACTGTGCATTGCTATGGTTGATTGGAGCGCCGGGTTTATTATTGATTAATGCTAAGTGGCAAGACTACAATGTTTATTAATTATTTATTTATTCTAAGATTAGAATAGTTGGGATTTACTTCCAGTTATTTTATTTTAAGAAACTTAAATAATTAAATGGACAAGTGAATTGAAAAAAGAATTAACTGACAAAGAAGGATTTTTATTCATCTTTAATTGTTTGTTACAAATTATTATTTGAACACTGTAAATTTATTTACATTTTGTTTACAATAATAATATTACAAATGGTTAAAGTAAAATAAAATTGCATCCTAATTTTCCTAAGTCTTCATCTTCTACTGATGCTCCCCATTGCTCAACTGACTTTCATCTGCAAAAACAAAGAAAAAGAAAGAAGTCAAATGCAGATGAAATAAAAAGGCAGACAGTTAATCATAAAAAAGCTCATCATTAAAAGTGATTGGCCGGAATCAGTTTATTCACCCTCTCTGCAAATCACAAGAAAATTCTTGGTTCACAAAGAGGGATAGAAAATGTTTGCAAACAATTAAATGCACAAAGCTACATGGAAATTTACAATGCTGCATAATTCCAAATTGTCAACCAAAGAGGCAAATTGAACAGCCAAGTGAATATGCCAAAACAAGTTACAAAGTTCAAAAACAAGTTGCCCAAGTCACAGTTTCAAACTAATCAAACTGTCAAAGAAACTAAACCAAGTCCAATGTCAACTGAACTGTCCAAAAGCTGTCCAAAAAAGATATAGAAAGATATCAAAAGCCAAAAGCTGTCAACAAGTACAAGATGCAGAGGAAAGAAACAATGCAAGCAACATATTCAAAATTTCATCATTTTCAAGGCCAAGACTTTTTCAGAGCAAGTACAGATAAGCAATAAAAAATGCTTTTCTGAGAGAGAGAGAGAGAGAGAGAGAGAGAGAGAGAGAGAGAGAGAGTAAAAGAAGAGGGGCTTACAGTTTGTGGAGGAAAGCTGAAAAGATATAAAACAAACATATCTTAACACAGTAGAGAGAGGCAGAACCACATAACAGAAATAACACAAACTGTGTCAAACATTCAAACTGCCTCAAAACCTGTTACATAACACAGGCCACAAAACTGCAACCCAAGCTTGCCTCCTGCCTGTAAACCTGTTCAAACCCTCAAGCCACACAAACTGAAGCAAGAAAAAACTCACAACTTGTCAAACTGCCTTGAAGCCAAAGCAAAGCTGGTAGAAACAAGCTTGCAAACTGAAGCTTCAACCTGCATAAGCCTTTATCCAAACAAAATTCAAACAAACCAAAAGCCAGCAAACTGATAAGCCTTGAAGCCTGAAGTCAGTAGCCTGCTGAAGCCCAAACCAAACATCCAAACTCAAAGTATTCAAACCAAACATCCAAACTCAAAGTATTCAAACCAACAACACCCTCAGAGCAATCTCATCATAGGGCCAACAACAACAACAACATAAACATACTCAGAAGCTATCATCATTGATAAGAAGGAAGAGGAAAAAGGTCAATAGCAACTAAGCAATCTCAGGGTCAGTATCATCATTGACAGAAGCTCAATCAAACTCAGAAGAGTCAAACAAATAAACATACCAAAGGCAACTCAGCAATAAACATACCAAAGGCAACTCAGCAATCAACATACAAGCAAGCGATCAGAGCAAGCAAGCAAGCAGTCAGAAGAGGAATAGAAGCGATTAAACAAGGGTTTTCAGAAGGCAATCATCATAAAACCTAAAGAAAGATACTGAATACCAGATTTCTAAAGCTCACAGCTTCATACTCCCTCCGCCTGGCCGCCTGAGACACGCCTCCAAGTCCACCTCTCCTCCTCTCTAAGCAACAAACCCCAAAGGTAGTATCTCTTCCTTTTTCTTTTCACGCCTCACACAAAATAATAATAATCAAAGATCAGAATACATAGAATTAATAACATGCATAAACTGAAGCCCTAAAAGACGTGTTGAGACAGAAATCCCATACCTTTGTGTCATCACTGCCTGAGTAATCCATGGAGGGAGGAAGAGACGGACGGTGGCGCCTAGTGGCCAGGAGCGGAGGTGTTCAGAAAACTTCGTTTGAGAAAGAGATGAAGACGAAGAGGGAAGATGGAAGCGGCGCCGTTCTAAGCAACACTGTAACCCTAATTCAGAAATGAAGCAAACCAAACGAAACCCTTACAAAATGTTATCAAACGTTTTTGGCTTTGCCCCATCATCTGCCTAAGCCCATCAGCATTACACGCCTTACACCCCCCTGTCCTAGTCTTATTTGTTTTGTTTGGGCCATAAATCCTTTAAGCCCACTTAACTCTTTTTTCTTTTTTTTTTACAAACTAATATCCTTTTTTATTATTATATCCTTTTATTTTCTTTTTATATAACTTAACTCTTTTGTAAATAAAATAATACATTAACTCTGTTTTTTAGTTAGTATAATTAAAATACATAAGAATAAAATTTGGAGTTAAATATTTTTTTTGTATATAAAACATTAACAAAAAGCACATAAAAATAGAATTTCTTAAACATTTTTCTTTTCTTTAAAACTTTTGTACATAATCAACAAAAACACAAAAAAGAATAAATACTTACTTAATTTCGCATTAAGTTAACATCTTGCATCACTTGTAAATAATCACATACACTTTCACAAATAGTTTTGATACACTGCTTTTATTCTTATACATTGCTACATGTTACATTGAGAATGCAATTCGATTTGGTTGTAAATATATTTGGACAATACTATCCTGATAAGTCTCATACCCACTTGTAATTATTTGTACCCCCATCCCCGGATACTTATTTGTAATAGTTTAGGACTTTAAATTCCCGCAATTTATAGCTTTCAATTATGCCATGCTTAGACTTAGGGTTTGTATGCCAATAAAATCAACCGCTAGATAACTTAATACAAGACAAATGCATGATAATCAATACACCATTCACACTTGCATCCTTAGGGTAATCCCGCTTGTTGCCTTCCAAAATGGGCCATGCTTGCATATTGAGTTTCTTTGGCAAAACAAAACAAATCAAATGATCATAGTCCCTCGATGACGCTTTCGAAGTTGCCTAAACAAAATTATCATAGTCCCTTAAAGGAAAATTGCCAAAGACACTTGGCACCATTGCATTCATGGTCCATACGATGACCCGCGCCCGTCCCGTTAACATCCTAACACAAGATTGTCCACCAAATACAATGGTGGAACAATACTGTTAAAAGGTTTAAAACATAGGAAAGATCTTTGAGTAAATTTAGGGGTAGACAACTCTTGGTTACTTGATCAAACTTGCAAAACACACTTGCCTACTTTCAAAACATACTCCACAACACAAACTTCAAACAACTTTCAAAAACATTGAAATATCTTTTCAAAAAGACACATACCTTTGTAAAACATTCGAGTAAAGAATTGTTACAACGGTTGCCTAGACAAGGCATCTTTTTCAAAGCATTTTCATAACCACACACACAAAGCACCATTTCAAGAAATTGAAAATCAAGGCAAGTGATCTAAAACAAGTAACTAAGAGCCCATGGATAACCATGGATGAAAAGGGTGCTAATACCTTCCCTTTTCATAATCTACCCCCCGAACCCACGAAAACATCTCAAAGGTTTTTCCTGTGCTTTTTAACCTTGCCTTTAGGATAAAATAAAAAGTCGGTGGCAACTCTTGCTAAACCGAACAAGTGCGAATACAAACGCAAAACCTCAAGTCAGTTCTCCCACCATATCACAGAACTGGCGACTCTGCTGGGGAGTACTCAAAAGTGGGGTTACCTTAGGATTTTAGATCACCTTTACATTGCTTTGATTACTTTGATTGCTTTACTTTTTGGGTCCTTGTTTGGGTTTGCTTAATCCTACACCCGGATTTGGGGCACCTTCTTAGGTAAATAGCAATAAAACTGTGAGGGAACTGTGCGGGGTATACCGACATGGTTGAAGCAGTAAGCTATGTTAGTGTGAAATATTTGTGAGTACCGGTAACCCTTGAGTTCAATCAAGGAGAGTACGGGGCCGCTGAGTGATGTCATAAAGCACTAACGAACTCTTAGAACCTTACTTGACCATCTTAGCCATTTTAGGGGTAGTGAGATGACCGACTTTGGTGCAGTCCGAAGTTGGTAGATACTCGATACTACACTCATTGAGGGTTGTTTTCTTGGAATATTTTGGTCGCCAGTTAAGTGGCTAAACCAAAACAATGAACACAGAAAATAATCCAATGATATTGAGCTCCTTAGAACCCGGTTTCTATTTTAGGACAGGATGAGCCAACTAACTTCAAGAGGGTACTTACCTATAAACCCCATGCAAGCCTAAACCTAAGGACTTGTTTGCTTTGTGTGAATATGATTACCTGTATATACACTTGCTTTTGCATACATGTACATAACATCATGACATCATACCATAGCATTTACAATAACCATTTCAAGGATCTCGAGGTTCTTTTGATGCAGGGTCACGTTGAACCAGACGTCTACCAAGGGGCAAGAGGTTTTCTCCTCTAAACAAATGCCATCAAAGATCAAGTGCAACAACTTGAATCAGGGGCTATAACCCACTTGACATGGTGAGCTTGATTCTCGTGGAAAGACATCCACAGGTGCAAAGTTCCCCAATCAAAGATCAAAGTTCAACCTCTAACATTCTCTTGTGTTTACCCCAAGAGATCCTTGAAAACATGCATCCACATATCATGCATTGCATCATAACAATTTTTCCTTTTCAGGTTTCCTTACTCTCCTACTGTTTATTTCAGTAGAGATGGCTCTAGAGAGGTCTGTCAAGGACATCCAGGATCAAAATGCTCAACTTCAGGAAATGTTCTTGAACCTGTCCCAGGGGAAAGAAGAAGTGAAAGCTCTCCTCACAAGGGGCATGGTCCAGGGGAATTCAAGCAATGCCAGGAGTGATCAGTTCGGGGAACTGCAGTTTGATTTGGCAACATTGAGGATCCAGATGATGGGACAACTGGTGGGCCAGATGGCTCTCATCCAGGACTTGGCTCAAAGACAAGAGGAGCTCAGAGTTCTCGTCAACCAACTGCTTCGGGACAACAAAGTGGGACAAACATCTGAGGTTGAAGAGCAAGCCACCATTCAACCCCCTTCCAGCCAAGAAGACAAGGTAAAGGCTCCTCTACTTGCTTCAGGGTCACAAGCCCGTCAACAACCTCGCCAGTGTCAACGGGGTAATCAGCGTAAGCAAAATACGTCGGGAAGACAGTTTACTGAGACTGACATACCGTCATCTCTAATACTGGAGCGCTTGTTGGAGGTCAACCTGACTGCTTTGATGGATCCTATTCGGAAGCCCAATACCTCTGTTCCTAACTATCATCCTGACGCATTTTGTGTATACCACTCCTATAGCCCGGGACATGACACCGACGACTGTTGGGCCTTGAAGAACAAGATTCAAGATCTGATTGACATTGGAGTGCTGAGGTTCATGCCAGATGGCGAGATGAAAATCTTCCGTTAAGGGTTTCTCCACCTGAAGTGACAAAGCTCAAACTGAGAGACTTTTATTTCATTTGGATTTTCAAGTTGTAATTTCTTTTTTTATTTAAACAATTATCTATTAATGTCAAACTTTGTTTCATTAATGCATTCCATATGTTTGTCTTGAATTCATCCATTCGTTTTCACTACTCTTATGCTTTCTTTATGATATTTAACTCTTAATAAAAGATGCAAGCCTTTAGAGGGAGGATGACGAAACAATACCATAATCTCATACAATATGCTTTTGAACAGACCTTGCTGATGATGTACATGCATTTCTTTCAATTCCCAAACACTGGAGTTATAAGGAAGATAATCCCTAGTCAACCCCTTCGAGCCAAAGAAGTAGGAGTTTTCTGTTCCAAACAAATTGAAACCTTTGATTTAAACCTGGGGTAGGGTAGTCTCTCAGTTAATTCAAAAAAAATGCACAATTGAAGTCGCAAACTCTCAGTTCGTAATACAATGAACGACATCAAAAAAAGAAAAAACATTCCTTTGGAATCAAAAGACAGTGATGGTCCCTTATCGCATAAGGCAGTCAATCTCTCAAAAGAGAAAAGTCCATTAAGTCAAAACCTACAAAGGAGGCTTAAGAAAGCCGGGGCATCCCGCTGACTGTAATCTCGAAAACGGGAACAGTCAGGCAAAAGTTAGGGATAACAAATCGAAAGAATGAGGTCATTACAAATCCTCAACAACATGAAAAATGTTGCAAAAGAAAAAGGAGATAATGACTGCCTTCCTAATAAATTCAATTGGTGAACCATCACCCAAAAAGGTCGTTCCAAACTCGAACAGAGTTCGACGCACAATTAACTGAGCTTAGGATTGAAGAACATCACGAAGAGCGGGTGGGTACAAATATACTTTGAGCCTTTATCCTTTGTTTCTTAAACCGTGAACCAAGCCACGTTACAACCCTTCAAAATTCCTAATTGAAGCATGAGTTAGTTCGAAAGCATACTGTTCAAAAGGTATCCTGACTCCTGTAAGGCTTTGCCCTAAATCTTGTGTTGAATTTATCTTATAAAAAGTTTTCTGCTAAAAAACGCATTTTTCAAAACTTCAAGACCAGCATAAACTTTGCATCATTTGAATATCGTTGTTTGCACATGGTTATTTGTTTGACAGCGAAGAAATTCATACAGCGAATGTTCGGAGGAACGAAAACTCTCTCAGTGAGTAAAATCACTTCAAGAAGGATGACACTTCCAACGACAAATCTCCTATTAGCAAGGGGGCATGACATGTCACTATCCAGTTAACCTGGGGCAGTCCAGTCAAGGTTTCAACAGATCTTTCAAAGTTCAGTTAACCTGGGGCAGTCCAGTCAAGGTTTCAACAGATCTTTCAAAGTTCAAGTTAACCTGGGGCAGTCCAGTCAAAGTTTCAATAGATCTTTCAAAGTTCAGTTAACCTGGGGCAGTCCAGTCAAGATTTCAACAAATCTTTCAAAATTTCAGTGAACTTGGGGCAAGTCTCCGTCATCATCACTTGGGGCATTCGAATGTCAATCACCAAGGTCATCAAGATTCCTTCATCACCTGCTGGAAGTTACAACCACCAACAGAATAACGGACAATTGAAGCTCCTAAAAATTTGTTTCTCTCAAGAATGAAGATTCTCATCCTTAAAACCTCAGAAGATTGGTATACTCCCAGTTTCTGACCGTTAACAGAATGAAGATTCTCATCACCCCCAGAAGATTGGTATACTCCCAGTTTCTGACCGTTAACAGAATGAAGATTCTCATTCTCAAAGTGGCGTATTTCTTAAGTTTCGGATTAATACCTGTAGCAAGCCAGGAAAATATCTGTGGACGACTGATTGTGGATCAACACCTGTAACAAGCCAGTAAATTATTTACATGAAGAGATTGAAGATCAATACCTGTAACAAGCCAGGAAAACTATCTTTCTTTCTCAGGTCAGAGATCAACACCTGAAACCAGCCAGGATAGTATCTCCTTGACCAACCTTTCTTAAGTTCCGGATTAATACCTGTAGCAAGCCAGGAAAATATTTGTGGACGACTGATTATGGATTAACACCTGTAACAAGCCAGGAAATTATCTACATGAAGAGATTGAAGATCAATACCTGAAACCAGCCAGGAAAACTATCTTTCTTTCTCAGGTCAGAGATCAACACCTGAAACCAGCCAGGACAGTATCTCCTTGACCAACCTTTCTTAAGTTCTGGATTAATACCTGTAGCAAGCTAGGAAAATATCTGTGGACGACTGATTGTGGATCAACACCTGTAACAAGCCAGGAAATTATCTACATGAAGAGATTGAAGATCAATACCTGAAACCAGCCAGGAAAATTATCTTTCTTTCTCAGGTCAGAGATCAACACCTGAAACCAGCCAGGACAGTATCTCCTTGACCAACCTTTCTTAAGTTCTGGATTAATACCTGTAGCAAGCCAGGAAAATATCTGTGGACGACTGATTATGGATCAACACCTGTAACAAGCCAGGAAATTATCTACATGAAGAGATTAAAGATCAATACCTGAAACAAGCCAGGAAAGCTATCTTTCTTTCTCAGGTCAGAGATCAACACCTGAAACCAGCCAGGACAATATCTCCTTGACCAACCTTTCTTAAGTTCCGGATTAATACATGTAGCAAGCCAGGAAAATATTTGTGGACGACTGATTGTGGATCAACACCTGTAACAAGCCAGGAAATTATCTACATGAAGAGATTGAAGATCAATACCTGTAACAAGCCAGGAAAACTATCTTTCTTTCTCAGGTCAGAGATCAATACCTGAAACCAGCCAGGACAGCATCTCCTTGACCAACCTTTCTTAAGTTCCAGATTAATACCTGTAGCAAGCCAGGAAAATATCTGTGGACGACTGATTATGGATTAATACCTGAAACCATCCAGGAAAACCATCTACATGAAGAGATTGAAGATCAACACCTGTAACAAGCCAGGAAAATTATCTTTCTTTCTCAGGTCAGAGATCAATACCTGAAACCAGCCAGGACAGTATCTCCTTGACCAACCTTTTCAAGATCCCAGATCAACACCTGCAGCAATCAAAAGATTCTTGCAATCCCCAGCGGAGCTAAAACTCCCAACTATCAATCCCCAAGCAGAATGGAGACTCCCATTCTTAGTTCCTCACAGGATATTCGAATATTCTCCAGTGAAGATCCCCTCAAGACAGGAATCCCCAGCAGATTGGAATACAACCCAAGCTCCTGATTCCCCAACAGTGGTCCCAGGACTTCTCATTTTCAACAATCAAAGGATTTTCAATCCCCTACAGCAGTCAAAGATTCACTTTCCCCGACAGCAGTCAAGATTCTTTTATCTCCAGCTATCCAGGATTCGTCTTCCTCAGCAAGACAGCTCATCAGCCTACATGCACATTGTTGTCCACTTTCCCTCTGGTGAATTCATTTTCAAGGAGAAAGTTACTTAGCCTTTCATACCAAGCTCTGGGAGCTTGTTTCAGACCATACAGTGACTTCTTTAGTTTGAAAACATGTTCTGGATGTTTTGTATTTTCAAAACCTGGGGGTTGGTGAACATAAACTTCTTCTTCTATATAACCATTTAAGAATGCACTTTTGACATCCATCTGATACAGAGTGATGCCTCTATTAACAGCAAATGAGATTAAAAGTCTGATAGATTCTAACCTGGCGACTGGGGCAAAGGTTTCTGTATAGTCTATCCCCTCTTGCTGACTATAACCTTGTGCAACCAGTCGTGCCTTGTTTCTGATGACTTCACCTTGTTCATTTAGCTTGTTTCTGAACACCCATCTTGTTCCAATGACGTTGAATCCTTTTGGTCTGGGAACGAGATCCCATACGTCGTTTCTGGTGAATTGATTCAGCTCTTCTTGCATTGCCAGAATCCAGTCATTATCCAGAAGTGCTTCATCAATAGAAGAAGGTTCAATCAGAGACACAAGTCCCATAAGAGTTTCTTCAGAGTTTCTGAAGCTTGCTCTTGTTCTGATTGGATCTTCCTTTCTTCCTAGGATAGTCTCTTCTGGGTGATCCAAGCTGCTTCTGGGTAATCTCTTCTGAGGTTGATCAGCAGCTGTTGGAGGATTTCTAGCAGTGCTCCTTTCAGACGTTGAAGGAATGTCTGTGTTGAGAGCTTCTGATGACTTGTCTTCAGAACCTGCAAATTCAATTTCTATACCTGCAAAATTTTCATTCTGCTTTGACTTTTCAGAGTCAAGCTTATCATCAAAACGAACACTGATTGATTCTTCCACAATCTGTGTTTCTGTATTGTATACTCTGTACCCTCTTGAGCGTTCAGAGTATCCTAACATAATACACTTCTGTGCCTTAGAATCAAACTTGTTCAAATAATTCTTTGTATTTAATATAAAGCAAGTGCATCCAAATGGATGAAAATACGAAATGTTGGGCTTTCTGTTCTTCCACAATTCATATGGAGTCTTTTCCAGAATAGGTCTTATTGAGATTCTATTCTGAATGTAGCACGCTGTGTTTATTGCCTCTGCCCAGAAAGTCTTAGCAACGTTTGTCTCATTGATCATGGTTCTGGCCATTTCTTGCAATGTTCTGTTCTTTCGTTCTACAACTCCATTTTGTTGGGGAGTTCTAGGACAAGAGAAATCATGCAGAATGCCTTTGTCATTGAAGAATGACTCAAAATATTTATTTTCAAATTCTCCACCATGATCACTTCTGACTTTAACGATTCTAAGATCTTTTTCATTCTGAACTTGGTTACAGAAGGTAACAAACACAGAGTGTGACTCGTCCTTGTGTCTTAAGAACTTTACCCATGTCCATCTGCTATAGTCATCTACGATTACTAACCCATACTTCTTACCACTGACTGAAGCAGTTTTAACTGGTCCAAATAAGTCAACGTGCAGAAGTTCTAATGGCTTAGAGGTGGAAACAACATTTTTGGATTTAAAAGAAGGTTTTGCAAATTTTCCTTTCTGACATGCTTCACACAGAGCATCTGAATTGAACTTCAAATTAGGAAGTCCTCTGACCAGATTGAGTTTGTTAATCTGAGATATTCTTCTCATACTAACATGCCCCAATCTTCTGTGCCAGATCCACTGCTCGTTGTTAACAGACAGAAGACATTTTACATTCTGACTCTTTAGTTCAGAAAGTTTGATTTTGTAAATGTTGTTTTTCCTCTTACCATTAAACAGGATAGTCCCATCTTTCTGACTAACAGCTTTACATGATTTTTGATTAAAGATTATATCATAACCGTTATCACTTAATTGACTTATGGATAACAGATTATGCATCAATCCGTCTACTAGCAGAACATTATTAATAGAGGGAAGATTTCCATTACCTACAGTTCCAGAGCCAATAATCTTTCCCCTCTGATTGCCTCCAAAGCCAACGTGGCCTCCAGGCTTAAGTTCCAGGCTTTGGAACATATGCCTTCTTCCCGTCATGTGTCGTGAGCAGCCAGAGTCCAGGTACCATGACTGGTGTTTCTGACTTGCTGCTAAAGATATCTGCAACATGTATTATTTTATCCTTAGGTACCCAGATCTTCTTGGGTCCTGATTTGTTAGTTTTGCCAAAACTCTGGTTGAATTTTGGTTTCACAGAGTGCTTACTGCTAGTATATTTGATGTCATGTGTGTGACCATACACAAAGTGTGAATTTAGAGGAGTGTGTTTAATGGTTAAATCCATGACATTCTTCGGTGTAGGAACCTTACCTAGGTATCCTATTCCTTTCCTGCCGTTTCTGCTAACTCCATAGATCATTGAAGCCATTCTGCTTCTATCTATGCTTTTAGCAAGGAACTTCTGGAAACTGTGATCATACTCCTTGATGATCTCATCAGTGTTGCTGGGAGTTTCAGAAATTGGTTCCTTCTGAGAGTTTTGTAAAGTGTTTTCTAATTTTGAAATTTTATCTCTCAGCTCAGAGTTTTCCAATTTGAGACTCTCAGACTTATTAGAATCAGATTCAAGATTCCTTTTCAGGTCTCTGAATTTAGCTCTAATCTGCTGATAACGTTCCAGAATTTCATTAAGGCTTTCAGCAAGTTCAGCCTTTGTAAAATTAACAGCGAAGTTAGGAAATACCTCTTCTGTGTCTGATTCTGAGTCTGATTCAGAAGCTTCACTATCTTCTGAGATGTTAGCCATGAGCGCTATGTTTGCCCTTTCATCATCTGATTCTGAGTCAGCTTCAGACGAGTCAGAGTCATCCCATGTGGCCATGAGACTTTTCTTCTTCTCTCTTCCAAACTTCTTTTTGGGCTTTTCCCTCTGAAGCTTTGGGCAGTCACTCTTGTAGTGTCCTTGCTCATTGCACTCGTAGCAGATGATGTCTTTGGTGTTTGGCTTCTTGCTACTGGAGGAGCCTTCAGATCTTCTGTATCCAGAGGAAGAATCTGTCCTTCTGAATCTGGAAGAAGACTCGTTCTGATCAGATCTTCTGGGATTCCTGAACTTCCTTTGTCTTTGCTTCCACAGTTGATTTACTCTTCTGGAGAGAAGGGAAAGTTCGTCTTCTTCTGATGAGGATCCATCAGATGTTTCTTCAACTGCCTGCAAAACTTTAGACTCAAATTTTTTGTTAGATTTTAATGCTAAAGGCTTACCTTGCTTCTGAGGCTCATCAGCTTCTAGCTCTATCTCATGACTTCTGAGGGAGCTTATAAGTTCCTCCAGAGTGATTTTGTTGAGATCTTTGGCTAGCTTCAGAGCAGTAACCATAGGCCTCCACTGCTTGGGTAAACTTCTGATTATCTTCTTGACATGGTCAGCAGTAGAGTATCCTTTGTCCAGAACTTTGAGACCAGCTACCAGAATCTGGAATCTAGAGAACATAGTTTCAATGGATTCAGATTCTTCCATTTTGAACGCCTCATACTTCTGAATGAGCGCCAGAGCTTTTGTTTCTTTGACTTGAACGTTGCCCTCATGCGTCATTCTGAGAGAATCAAAGATGTTCTTTGCTGTGTCTCTGTTGGAGATCTTTTCATACTCAGTATAGGAGATGGCACTGAGGAGGATGGTTCTGGCCTTATGGTGATTCTTGAAGTCACGCTTTTGTTGATCGGTCATTGATTTTCTATCAATCTTCTGACCAGTTGCATTCACAGGGTGCGTGTATCCATCAGTCACCATATCCCACAGATCAGGATCATGTGCTAGAAAGAAGCTTTCAATCCTGTCTTTCCAGTAATCAAAGTTTTCTCCATCAAAGACTGGAGGTTTGCCGCTGAATCTGTCTCTGTCCTCGTTATTGTCATTGCTGAAGTGAGAATTGTTTCCTGCCATTGTGTTTTTCTGACGCTGGATCTTGTACTGACACGGTTAAGTGTTTTAGCTCAGAACCAGGCGCTCTGATGCCAATTGAAGGGGTGAAAAACACAAGAAGGGGGGGGGGGGGGGGGGGTTGAATTGTAAAACTGAAATCTAAAGCAATTGACAAGATATTTTTATCCTGGTTCGTTTGATCTCAAACTACTCCAGTCCACCCGTCAAGGTGATTTCGCCTCTCTCCAACGAGGTCTTAATTCACTATATTCAACTGAATATTACAGACTGCTTTAACAACTGCTAAAGCCTTCTTGATTCAAACCACAATCCGGTTTGTCAAGGCAACACTTTCTTACAAAGGTATAAAACAATGTGTGTGAATGTTTTCTACAAAACTTTATCACAACTGTGATGTATACACAAAATGAAGCTTAGAAACTAGATTGCTAAACAATAATGAAGTATCAGAGTTTGTGGTTTAGCAAAACTGGTAGATGAAGATTATTGTTCAACTTTGTGCGTGTAGAGATTTGGAGAGCATTAGCCATTATAATCTTCAAAGCCTTATTTATATAGCACTTGAGAAGATGAACGTTGAATGCAATATTCTTGATTCAATGCTAATAACAAGCTTTCCTTTTTGAGCAGATCTTGTCTAGAATGAGGCCGTTGGGATTAATTAGCTTTCAATGCACAGTACTGTTGCTTCTTCAATGCACGTTCTGGCTTGGCTCATTCTGATTCTGCTTCGCTGCTGATGAACTATTGTGTTTCTGTATCAGAGTGTTTACGCGCAGTTCTGTTCATCAAGCTTCAGCATGTACGTGAGTTGATTATCTGATCTTGACATTCTGATGTAGCAACTTCTGATGCTGGTGTATGAAAACAAATTCTGATGCTGAAAAGGCGTGATCTTGCTTATACCAATCAGAGTATCTGCAAGTCAGAACATAATAATTTTAGGCAGCATATAGTTCATTCATGAACCTTATAAATACTATATCTTTTCACTTTGTTATCATCAAAACTTAAATATAGGGTAGTAGATTCAAACATTGTTCTAACAGGTTTCAACAGATCTTTCAAAGTTCAAGTTAACCTGGGGAAGTCCAGTCAAAGTTTCAACAGATCTTTCAAAGTTCAGTTAACCTGGGGCAGTCCAGTCAAGATTTCAACAAATCTTTCAAAAGTTCAGTGAACTTGGGGCAAGTCTCAGTCATCATCACTTGGGGAATTCGAATTTCAATCACCAAGGTCATCAAGATTCCTTCATCACCTGCTGGAAGTTACAACCACCAACAAAATAACGGACAATTGAAGCTCCTAAAAATCTGTTTCTCTCAAGAATGAAGATTCTCATCCTTAAAACCTCAGAAGATTGGTATACTCCCAGTTTCTGACCGTTAACAGAATGAAGATTCTCATCACCCCCAGAAGATTGGTATACTCCCAGTTTCTGACCGTTAACAGAATGAAGATTCTCATTCTCAAAGTGGCGTATTTCATAAGTTCCGGATTAATACCTGTAGCAAGCCAGGAAAATATCTATGAACGACTGATTGTGGATCAACACCTGTAACAAGCCAGGAAATTATCTACATGAAGAGATTGAAGATCAATACCTGTAACAAGCCAGGAAAACTATCTTTCTTTCTCAGGTCAGAGATCAACACCTGAAACCATCCAGGACAGTATCTCCTTGACCAACCTTTCTTAAGTTTCAGATTAATACCTGTAGCAAGCCAGGAAAATATCTGTGGACGAATGATTGTCGATTAACACCTGTAACAAGCCAGGAAAACCATCTACATGAAGAGATTGAAGATCAACACCTGTAACAAGCCAGGAAAATTATCTTTCTTTCTCAGTTCAGAGATCAACACCTGAAACCAGCCAGGACAGTATCTCCTTGACCAACCTTTTCAAGATCCCAGATCAACACCTGCAGCAATCAAAAGATTCTTGCAATCCCCAGCGGAGCTAAAACTCCCAACTATCAATCCCCAAGCAGAATGGAGACTCTCATTCTTAGTTTCTCACAGGATATTCGAATATTCTCCAGTGAAGATCCCCTCAAGACAGGAATCCCCAGCAGATTGGAATACAACCCAAGCTCCTGATTCCCCAACAGTGGTCCCAGGACTTCTCATTTTCAACAATCAAAGGATTTTCAATCCCCTGCAGCAGTCAAAGATTCACTTTCCCCGACAGCAGTCAAGATTCTTTTATCTCCAGCTATCCAGGATTCGTCTTCCTCAGCAAGACAGCTCATCAGCCTACATGCACATTGTTGTACCCCAAAATTTTCCCTCCCATATTCTTCAAAATATGCCAAGATCATGGTTCAAAATCTCTCAAGGGTTGCACAGTCCAATTGCCTCCTAACACAGTCAAAATTAGGGTTTTGGTTTTGACAAAGAAATTGAGGTTTTCAAGGGTCCAATCAAGTCCCATATGCCCATTAACATTGTCAAGCATCCATATGTCAAGTTTCAAGACTCACAGCATCAAGTTGCACAGTCAAAAACCCTAATTGCTCCACAGTCAACTGCAGGGGCAAAATGGTCATTTTACAGTCAAAAGTCAAAAAATTTGGTCAACATCTTATTTTGAAGCCACAAACATCATTTGATCAATTCTTGATCATGATTTCTCAAAGCATGGCTCAAAAAGTCTCAAGATGCAAAAGTTTCTATTTTTGGACAGCTGAAAAGTCAACTGCAAATTGAGCAAGGCATAACTTCTTCATGGTTTATCAGAAAAATTCCATCCAAATCTCATTTTTAAGGGGATGACATTTCCTACAACTCATCTTCACACTCCAAATCCAAGAAATGCTCTCACAAAAAGTTATCAATTTCAACATTATAGGTCATTTTCAAAAGTCAACAAAAAGGCACTTTAAGTCAAAGACCATAACTTGAGATTGGTAAATCAAAATGACATGGGACCAAAGGAATTGGTTAGAGGACTTCAAGACCTTTCCAAAATGTACAAGAACATGTTCTTAGCTTCAAAATTGAGCAATATATGCCTTGGAGAAGTTGGGAAATTTTTGGGAATTTTGAAAAGTCAACTTTGCTTCAAAAGCTTCAAAATTGCTAATGGGCCACAAATTCTTCCATGAATCATTACCCAAAGCATATGCACGACCCATTAAGCTCAAAGGGATTTATTTTCTTATTTTTAATTAATTAATTGAATTTTTATTCTCATTAATTCATTTAATTAGATTTAATTATAAGAAAAATATCAAATCATGCTTTTTAAATCTTTTTTGTGCAGCAAATCAAACTAGGGCAAGGTGGCGAATCGTGCATCAATCAACAAGGCCAAATCTTCCATAATTGGCATGGTTTTCATGGCAAAAAGATTGAAAAAGATATGAAAAAAATCAAATATTGGAATCATAAATTCATGGACATTGGGCTTGGTTTTTTGACCTAATTTGCTTCATGTACAAAGGCACAACCTAACCTAATGCACAAGGACACGAAATAGCTGCTGAAAGCTCACAACCACTTTGCAAAATTTTCATAAAAAAGCTTGAAACTGATTTCATACCTAGAGCACAATTCAAAGCTTCAAAAGCATTCCAATACATTGCCAAAACATCCAGGAAGCGTTTGCAATCGAGAACGAGCCAAAACGTGCAAGGAATTGAAGAACACAGGCTATACAGTTTGCCAAAATTCCTTGAATTCCATATCATGATTCATGCACTGTTAGCCATTTTTCTTGATTGATTTATACTAATATTAACCTTCTGAAGCTAATGATATAATTCAATTGCATTATGAGGCCCTGTATCATGATTCACCATTAACGTATTCTAGGGTTTCAGAGCTCAAAAATTAGGGGTTCTTACATATGGTAAAATTAGACCATCAAACATACATGGACGAATTTGTGGCAAGAAACCTGATTCAACAATGACCTCGCGCTCAATTTATGTAAAAGCATGTGCTAATCGCTATTTTTTCATGGCTGTGTTTAGTGGGGGTTTAAAACCCCCGCTACTTGTTTTGTGTTTACAGGAAAAACGAAGACGAAGCATGCGTGTCTTCATGTGATAGGGCAATTCAAAAGCTGGCGCGTTTTTTCTTTGTTTTATATCACTAGCGTTGTTTTTTTTATAATATTTATTGTCCATTGTGTATACAAACGCACGCGATAGTTGAGTTGGTAGAAGACGTGTCTTGCAGGTACAGGGACCTGGGTTCGATTCCCAGGTCCCCCACATATTGTATAATTTTTGTTGTAACATATTCCCATGCAGTGCACGCCCCAAAGTCCATCATACAACCTTACATCCAAGCCTGCCACGCGCCCATGAGCTTCAATCCAAAGGCTACAGGGGATGTCTATCATGTACCTCAGTCAATGGACACGCACTCAAGCTGGAAAGTCAACAAAGGCCTTGTGTTCATGGGCCTGAATTTCTCAATTCACCTCCCTTTGGGGCCTGATACCCCCCATGGTTTGCATCATTTTTTAATTTTTATTTGATTTTCTTTCTTAATTCTTTTAATTGTTTTTAATTGTTTTCTTTAATTTCATAAATTAATTTTCATAATTAAAAAATCAAAAACTAAAATATGTTTAATTAATATTTAATTCACTATTAATTTATTTTGTAAATAAACTCTAACCATTAATTTAGTAAATTAGGTTTTAAACTTAAATCTTTTCTTAATAAATAAAATAAGTAGAATTAGGTTTTTTGACCTTTTCATCTTTTTTTTAATAAATAATTTCCTTTCATTATTATTATTATTAATTACTAAATACTTTTGTAAATAAATATGTAAATTAATTAATTAGTGTAAATTAGGTTAACTTGAATATTTTCTTAAATAATTAAAAATAATCTAGAATTAGGGTTTCCTTGTAAATTCTTTATTTTCATTAAATACCAAAAACATAAAAAACATTTCTTTCCTTTTATTAAATAATTAATTAACTTTTAATTCAATGTAATTTCAAAAGGGTCCAACGCCCTCGAACGTTCTATTTTTTCTTTTCGCACGTTATTTTATTTTCCTTCCGAATATTATGTAACTGCTCAAGCCATGTAATAGTAACTAGGTTTTACTTTCCGCATTTTTATTAAAACGGGTCTTTGTAATTTGGTGATGTATAGGCCCGTGCCTTGTAATAGCGTAGGATTTATCTTTCCGCATTTAAATTTCCGCACTTTTAAATTCTAATTGCATGAAAGAATGAATGGCTAATTAAAAATAACTCGTAGCTCACAAATGCCCTGATCAAAGATAAACTTGACATGAAAACAATACACAAATTCACACACCACTCTTAGGGTACGCCTCACCTGTTGCCTTCGAAACGTGGTCGTCGAGTATAGGACGTTTTAGTAAGTCCTTATGTCCATGATCCAGTTGCCTCGGAAAAGTTGCCTCGAATTAAAAAAAAGGATCAATGGCATAAGGGTAGCTTCTAAGGTGTCCTACTGTTGCTCTGGTGACCACAATATCTCTAAACTCGAATTGACCCGAACACCTCCAACGGTGGTGCTACCTACCTCTCAATGGTGGGATGGCACTAACTTAAGGACTCTTACACAGCCTAATTCCTTAGGGTAGGTAGATGACTCATAGATACTTGCTCTATTCAAAAACAAATAAAAAAAACTCTTTTCACACTGACACTTTTCAAAAAGCTTTCAAAAACAATTTTTCAAACACTCTTGAGGACTGATACAAGAGTTATTCCGAAACTTTTAATGAAACTTTTTCAAACCCACTCACAATTGAAAAGCAAACACTTTTGAAAACACAAATGAGCAAGTATCTAAGAGCCCATGGATAACCATGGATAGAAAGGGTGCTAACACCTTCCCTTTCTATAAATCTACCTCCCGAACCGAGAAACTATCTCATAAGGAATTTTGTTGTGCTTTTGTCCTTTCCATGTTGGAGAACATAAAAGACGGTGGCGACCCTTGCTTCCGCGACATTTCGCGAACCAGCATTAAACAGTCAGTTCTAAATCCACCGATCACAGAACTGGCGACTCTGCTGGGGAGTTCTTATAAAGTGAGGCGTACCTTAGGACTAAGATCACTTGTGTTTTCAATTGTCTGAATTGTTTGCTTTATTATTGTGGGACCGTCTTGGGAGTTCTATAGATCCTAACCCGGATCTGGGGGATAACTTCTTAGAAAGTAGCAACAAGGCTGTGAGGGAACTGTGCGGGGTATACCGACATGGTTGAAGCAGTCTGCTACGTTGATGTGGCACTTTGGTGTGTACCGGTAACCCTTGAGTTCAGTCAAGGAGAGTACGGGGCCGCCGCGTGGTGTCGTGAAGCATCAACTGACCTTAGGAACCTTAATTGAACCATCTTGGCCTCTTTAGGGTAGTGAGATAACTGACTTTGGTGCAGTCCGAGGTTGGTTGATACTCGATACTACACTCAATTGAGGGTTGTTTTCTTGGAATATTTCGGTCGCCAGTTCAGTGGCTAAATCGAAACGATGAACAATGAAAGCAATCCCATGATATTGGGACCCTTAGAACCCGGTTACTTCTGATAGGACAGGTTTGAGCCCACCAACCTCAAGAGGGTAATACCCAGACCCCATGCTGGCCTAAACTCTAAGGGTTGTGGTGTGACTTGTGTGCCTTACCATGTTTGCTTTTGTGAATATTTGTGGTGTGTTTTATCATAGCATCATAACATCATACAACATCATATGCATTGACTAACCATTTCAGGGGTTCGAATCTTCATCTTTGTTCTTGTTTTGTAGGACATGGAAACTATCCGTAGAAAGACAATTCAGATCAACCTTGTAAGGATCCCTCCTTAGCTTAAGGAACTTATATCCAGGATTCCCGAGAGCTCTTCTTTCAGTGAGAGGCATGGAAGACTCATCAGCTTGGTCAACACCAACATTGAAGAAGATATGATAAAGGTCCTCTTCCAGTTCTTTGACCCTCTGCACCACTGTTTTACTTTCCTGGATTATCAACTGGTGCCTACATTGGAAGAGTTCTCCCGGCTTCTGAAGATCCCTATCCTTAGTCAGCTACCCTACAACGGTACGGAAAAGGAACCCAAACTTGAAGAGATTGCTAAAGCCTTACACCTACAACCATCTGACATCAAGGGACATTGGGAAGTTAGAAGTGGTATCAAAGGTTTCTTGGCCAGGTTTCTGTTTGAGAAGGCCCAATAATGTTGGAACTCCCTTGACCTACAAGCCTTTGAAGAAGTTGTGGCCCTCCTTGTCTATGGATTAGTTTTGTTCTCGAATCCCGATCAGCTTATAGATATCAGTGCTGTCCAAATCTTCATGTCCAGGAATCCTATACCTACGTTGCTTGGGGACATCCTTCACTCATGTTACACTCGAACCATGAGAAAAAGAGGTGTTCTTATGTGCTGTACTCCTCTCCTGGGAAGGTGGTTTATTTCGCACCTTCCACAATCAGTTTTGAAGAACGAGCGGGGTTTGAGATGGTCACAATGATTAATGACTCTTACACATGCAGATATACATTGGTGCTCTCGGTCCAGAGAGGATGTCACTATCATTGATCGTTGCGGGGAGTTTCCTAATGTTCCCTTACTTGGAATCAGAGGAGGTATTACTTACAACCCGTGTCTGGCTTGGAGACAGTTTGGTTATGCTCGGAGGGACGGCCCTCATGACATGATAATTCCTGACATAGTTTTTGACTTCGACAACGATGCACAAGGACTTCGCCAGAGATTTATCAGAGCTTGGAGGATGCCCAGCAAGATTGACAGCAAGACACTGGGGCACAGGAATTCCATCCCGTTGGAGCCTTATCTCAAGTGGGTTTGAGCCCGCTCCCAGAAGTTAGTGATGCCATATCCTCATGCTCTCCCTGTGATCAAAGAGCCAGTTTTGGAAGGAGAGGTGTCCTACACCATTCAACATCCTGACATGCCTACATCCTGGGAAGAAATGCAGAAGAGCTGGATCCAGCTTAAGGAAGAAGGAATTCTCTTGAGTCCAGTCTACATGCTAGTGAGAAGAAGGTCTTGGAACTCACCCGCCTACTGCACGAGGAAAATACTCTCAACACTTACATTACTCCAAAGAGGATGCGTAGTGTCTACTGGGATTGATTTACTTTGTAATAGTTGCCCACGAGGCCTTGATGTATTGAACAATTATTTCTTAATGATAACGTGTGTTCCTTTTTGTCTACAATAAACCTGAACTTTCGAACCCTTGAATGCATTGCATAAACACATATCATGCATCATGTGCATAGCAGGTACTCTTCTTTTTAGGTTGCTTAATGTTCTTCGCTGTTTATTTCAGCATCATGAACCCTGAATCATCTACCGAGCAGTCCATCAAGGCCCTTCAGGCTCAGAACGCCCAATTCCAAGAGCTGATCATAAGTTTGGCCCAAGGTCAGGAGGAGTTGAAGGCTCTGCTGGTTAAGAAGAAGAAGAAGAAGAAGAAGAAGAAGAGAACTGTACTGTTCAACACGGGCCGGAGGATTAGTAACACACTGCAGAATGAGGTTGATCAAACTGGTTCTTCTGTAGGGAAAGGCAGTCCCCAAGGGGGAAGAGTTCCTAGTCTGGTGGTCTCTGACAACGAGACTGATTTTAATGAGGAGCAGTATCCTCTAGCTGAAGACAAGTACAAGCAGTTGGAAGACCGTCTGAATGCCATGGAAATTCAACAAGTACCTGGTTTGGATTTCAGAGACTTGGGTTTATCTTCTGGTGTGGTGATCCCACATAAGTTCAAAGCACCATCTTTCACAAAGTATGACGGGGCGTCCTTCCCTAAGCTACATCTCAGATCTTATGTTCGGAAGATTCAGCCGTATACTATGGACAAGAACTTGTGGATCCATTTCTTCCAGGAGAGTCTTTCAGGGACTCATCTCGAATGGTTCTATCAGCTGGATGGAACCAAGGTTCGTAACTGGGAGGATTTGGCTACTGCTTTTTACAAGCAGTATCAATATAATGCCGACCTCGCTCCTACACGTACCCAACTCCATGGTATGTCGCTAGGATCGGGAGAAGGTTTTAAAGAGTATGCGCAGAAGTGGAGGGACCTGGCTGGCAGGGTGCAGCCACCATTAACCGACCGTGAATTAGTGGACATGTTCTTGGGGACCCTATTCGGGCCGTTCTTCAATCATCTCATTGGCAATTCGTCTGCAGGGTTTACAGATCTCATTCTGATTGGGGAAAGGATAGAGGCTGGCTTGAAATCAGGAAAAATTCAGAAAGGTGCGTCCTCAAGTTCTGAGAAAAAAGCCTTTTAAGAAGGAAGCCAGTGCTGTGTATGGGCCTAGGAGGCAAAACAAACCAGAGCGCCGCCAAGATGTCAACGCGGTGGTGATTGCAAAGCCTGCTGCCGCTCCTCGGCAACTTAACCAACCAAGGGCTGAGAGACCTAGAAGAGAATTTACTCGGCTTAGTATGACCTTGTCATAAATCTCGCCGCAATTGCTGTCGACCAACTTGGTAATCGTCAGAGAGGCTCCAAAGGTGGTGAACACGACCTCCCCGAAGTATAACCCAAATGCCCGCTGCGCTTATCATTCTGATAGCCCGGGGCATTCTATTGATGATTGTTGGTCCCTAAAGAATAAGGTGCAGGACCTTATCGATGCCAAGGAAATACAATTTGAGATACCTGAAAGACCCAACGTCGTGACTGCTCATATGCCCCAGCATGGAGTAAGTGCTATTGAGGAAGGCTTGTATGCAGTTTCTGTGGATGATGTTGCTACCCCTTTATTGGCTTTTAAAAGGAACCTGTTGCTAGCCGGTTTATTTCTGGGCTGTAGCAAGGGTTGCCTTCTGTGTGCTGTTTCCCCTACTGGTTGTCCGTTGCTGAAGTCAGGCATCCAAAGCCTGATGGATAGCAAAGAAATCTTATTCAAGAAGACCACTGTTCCTTTTGTTCCCATTGAAGAAGTATCTGTTGTCACCATCTTCAATAATCCTACTAAGGCTCTCCCGAGGAAGACAGTCAAAATCATGTCTGTTGCACCTATAACCATTACTGTTCCGGGGCCAATCCCCTACAAGTCTGATAAGGCTGTCCCATGGCACTATGGGGCAGATGTGTATGTACTTGGAGTGAAGCAGGAGTTCAACACCAGTACCGGTATCAGTAACATCACTGGTCCCACTAAAGTTACTCAAAGTGGCAGGCTCTTCTCGCCTGACATTGCGCCACCAGTTATCCGAAGACCTCTTATAATAACACCTGCAAGTGTGCCTGTTTCCCCTTCTGATCAAGTTTCTACCCCTGCTGCCGAGTCATCTGACACTCGGGGCAAAGGGATTGATGATGTGCCTGCCCGGATGGAGGCACCGAAGACTGTGAACGTTGAAGCCTCCCAGCAAGAGATGGAGGAAATCCTCAAGATCATCAAGAAGAGCGACTTCAATGTCGTTGAACAGCTGGGGCATACCCCCTCCAAGATCTCTATGTTATCATTGCTGCTGTGCTCAGAGGCCCATGCCAAGGCCCTGATCTCATTTCTAAAGACGGCCCATGTGCCACAGGAGACATCTGCAGATCAATTCACTGATTGCGTGGCTAACCTGACCGCTGACAATGGTTTGGGTTTCTCGGATGCCGATCTGACCGCCAAGGGAAAGAACCACAATAATGCCCTGCATGTCTCCATTGGGTGCAGGGGAACTACTCTCGCGCACGTGTTGGTGGACACCGGTTCATCACTGAACGTATTGCCCAAAAAGGCCTTGGACAGGTTGGATTGTGAGGGCCTGGAGTTGAAGCCTAGCAACATCATCGTCCGAGCCTTCGACGGATCGAAGAGGATGGTTCATGGAGAAGTAGATATTCCGATTCGGGTTGGTTCCCAAGTCTTTGATTCAACGTTCTATGTGATGGACATTCGTCCATCTTATTCCTGTTTGCTGGGTCGACCCTGGATTCACAAAGCTGGGGCTGTGACCTCCACTCTACACCAGAAGCTCAAGTACCCCGTCAGAGGGAAGATTGTTACTGTACAGGGGGAGGAAGAGTACATGGTTAGTCATTTGAACTCGTTCCGGTATATTGAGATGGACGGGGAGTTTATTGAAACCCCCTTTCAACATTTTGAAGAAGTACCTCCAACATTGGCGTCGGCTGAGACAGTGGTTGAAGACGACTTTCCTTTGAAGATGGCCTCCTTAAAGGACGCCCGGGCCGTAATTGAGAAAGGTGAATGTGCTAACTGGGGAAGGCTCCCTGATTTTACTCCTAAGACTGACAAGTTTGGGCTGGGTTTTACTGCAGAGGCTCAGAGGGTTGTGCGCAAAGCGAGGATCGGAAGACCTCCCGTGTTCATCACCAACCCGGGGGTGAATGCTATTGAAGGCGATACGGAGGAATCAGAGTTTGATAGCTGGATCTACCCGACGACTGACGGTGGACTGAACAATTGGACCGCAAAAGACCACATACTTGTTACTTTTGTTACGCAATAATGAATTCCTTTGTTTTTATTTTTGTAATAAACAATAAATTGGAACTTTATGGCCCGGTGTCTTACCCGGGGCACCGTGGCTTCATTTGTGAGGGCTTATAACTGTCATTTCCATATATCATGAATAAAGACATTGGACGTTTTTTCGCATTTCAAATCTTGTGATCCCTTTCTTTCTTTCCTCCTTTTATATATTGCAAAACAGCTGTATTTACACACACTCACTCATACAGGTTCCAATCCACTCTGGATCTCACTGGTAACGACTCTGCTACTGCCAGTTATGACTTCGAAAATTTGATCAACTTAGCCGAAGACGAAGGTGAAGATGATTGCGAAGTGCCTGGTGAGCTTGCAAGACTGTTACTCCAGGAAGAGAGGGCCATTCAGCCACATGAAGAGCCAGTGGAAACGGTAAATCTGGGTACTGAGACAGATAGAAAGGAAGTCAAGATTGGTGCTAATCTAGAGCTCAGTGTGAAACAACGGTTGATTAAAATGTTGCATGATTATGTGGAGATCTTCGCCTGGTCTTACGAAGACATGCCTGGGCTGGATACTGACATTGTGGTCCATCATCTGCCTACCAAGGAAGACTGCCCTCCGGTTAAACAAAAGGTCCGCCGTATGCGTCCAGAGATGTCCGAGAAGATCAAAGCAGAGGTTATGAAGCAATTCGATGTCGGGTTTCTAGCAGTGACTTCTTACCCTCAGTGGGTTGCCAACGTGGTTCCGGTGCCGAAGAAAGATGGTAAGGTCAAAATGTGTGTTGATTACAGGGATCTGAACAGGGCCAGCCCCAAGGATGACTTCCCTTTGCCTCACATCGACGTTCTGGTTGACAATACTGCTCAGCACAAGATGTTCTCCTTCATGGATGGTTTCTCAGGTTATAATCAGATCAAAATGGCTCCTGAAGACATGGAAAAGACTACCTTTGTTACTCAGTGGGGCACCTTTTACTACAAGGTCATGTCATTCGGGTTGAAGAATGCTGGGGAAACCTACCAACCTGCCATGGTTGCTTTATTTCATGACATGATCCATCATGAGATAGAAGTGTATGTCGATGATGTGATTGCAAGGTCCCAAACTGAGGAGGAACACCTTGACCATCTACAGAAGTTGTTTGACCGTATGAAGTTGTACAAGCTGAGATTGAACAAGAACAAGTGCACCTTCGGGGTGAGATCTGGAAAATTGCTAGGCTTCGTCGTAAGCGACAAGGGTATTCAAGTGGACCCTGCCAAGGTTAAAGCCATACAAGAGATGCCATTTCCTAAGACGGAGAAAGAAGTCAGAGGCTTTCTAGGACATCTGAATTATATTGCCCGATTCATCTCGCATCTAACTGCTACCTGTGAACCAATCTTCAAGCTGCTGAAGAAAGATCAGATAGTACGTTGGAATGATGAATGTCAGGCCGCTTTTGACAGAATCAAAGAATATCTCCAAGAACCACCCATTCTCATGCCACCGGTTGAAGGGAGACCTCTAATACTATACCTGACAGTACTTGACAGCTCAATGGGGTGTGTACTGGGGCAGCATGACGAGTCTGGCCGAAAAGAGCACGCCATTTATTACCTTAGCAAAAAGTTTACCGACTGTGAGACCCGATACTCACTGCTCGAGAAAACTTGTTGCGCTTTGGTATGGGTTGCTCGCCGGCTGAGACAGTATATGCTGACTCACACTACTCTGTTAATTTCAAAGATGGATCCAATAAAGTACATATTCGAAAAGCCTGCTCTGTCTGGGAGAATAGCAAGATGGCAAATGATCTTGACGGAATACGACATCCAGTACACGACCCAGAAAGCCATCAAAGGAAGTGTATTGGCAGACCACTTGGCACACCAGGCAGTAGACGACTATCAGTCAATGAACTTTGAATTTCCTGACGAGAGCATCATGATAGTGACTGATTGTGAAGTACCTGGACCGGATGAAGGACCTGAGGAAGGATCCCGATGGTCTATGCACTTTGACGGAGCCTCCAACGCTTTGGGTAACGGTATCGGCGCTGTGATCATATCCCTCAAAGGCACTCATACTCCACTCACCGCCCGGCTATGTTTCAACTGCACCAACAACATGGCGGAGTATGAGGCATGCATCATGGGACTTCAAGCGGCAATTGACTTAAGGATCAAGTTTCTGAGTGTCTTCGGAGATTCCTCTCTCGTGATCAATCAGATCAAAGGCGAGTGGGATACGAAACATCCGAATCTTATTCCTTACAGAGAATGTATGTTGACATTGATCCCCCATTTCACAGAGATAACTTTTGAACACTTCCCAAGAGAGGAGAATCAGTTGGCGGACGCGTTGGCTATGATGTCTTCTATGTTCAAAGTTAAGTGGGACAATGAGGCTCCCCGGATCATTATCTGGAAACTGGACGAACCTGCATACTGTTGTGATCTTGAGACTGAGGTAGTAACTGAAAAACCCTGGTATCATGAGGTGAAGAGGTACTTGGAAGCTCAAGAATACCCTGAAGGTGCATCCACCAATGACAAGAAGTTTCTGAGAAGGTTCGCAACAAAGTTCTTCCTCAGCAACGGCATTCTCTACAAGCGAAACCATGATTCAACCCTACTGCGTTGTGTGGATAAGACTGAAGCGGAAAGGATCATGGCAGAGCTGCATGAAGGTACCTTCGGGACACATTCCAGTGGACACACCATGGCAAAGAAAATCCTTCGGGCAGGATATTTCTGGTCCACAATGGAAGCTGACTGTTACTAACATTCTCGGACATGTCATAAGTGCCAGATTTACGCTGACAAGGTGCATGTTCCTCCAGTTCCTCTGAATGTCTTGACAGCACCTTGGCCTTTTGCAATGTGGGGCATTGATATGATCGGCGAGATCAGACCTACAACATCTAATGGGCATCGCTTCATCCTGGTGGCGATCGATTACTTTACAAAATGGGTTGAAGCAGCTTCCTACACCACTGTAACCAAGAACGTTGTGGCACGGTTCATTCGGCATAACTTGATCTGCCGATACGGCGTCCCGGAAAGGATCATTACGGACAATGGTACCAATCTTAACAACAAAATGATCACTGAGCTCTGCGAGCAATTCAAGATACATCACCACAACTCTTCTCCTTACCGGCCAAAGATGAATGGGGCTGTCGAAGCAGCTAATAAGAATATTAAGAAAATTGTGCAGAAGATGACAGTGACTTATAAAGATTGGCACGAAATGTTACCACTTGCTCTTCATGGATACCGTACCTCAGCAAGAACGTCAACCGGGGCAACTCCCTTTTCCTTGGTCTATGGCATGGAGGCAGTCTTGCCGATCGAAGTCCAGATACCCTCTCTCCAGATAATGAAGGATGCAGATCTGAGCGAAGATGACTGGATCCAGACTCGACTTGATCAGTTAAACCTAATCGACAAAAAGAGACTCACTGCTATTTGTCATGGTCAAACGTATCAAAAACGGATGATCAGGGCATTTAACAAGAAAGTCAGACCACAAGAGTATCAAGTTGGGGACCTGGTAATCAAGCGCATCATCCTTCCTCAGAGTGATCCCAGGGGCAAATGGACCCCTACGTACGAAGGGCCATTTGTGGTTAAACATGTGTTCTCGGGAGGAGCCATGATTCTAACCACCATGGATGGTGACGACCTTCCTCACCCCGCCAATGCAGACATAGTAAAAAGATACTACGCATGATAAAAGACCTGCTAGGTTGACATACCTAGGCAAAAATTAGGGCTTCCCGGCGAACCAAAAAGGTTCGGGCAAAATGAGGGATGAAAAAAAAATCTGTACACCCGGCAAGTCGAAAACCTGAAAAGGCGGCTTGGGCAAAAATGGGTATCTCGGTGGACTGAAAACCCGAAAGGGCGGTCCAGGAAAAAGTTAGGTATTAAAGCGTAATACTATGTCTCATTGGATCACCTTGCATCCAGAATCCGGTATCTACATCAAGTTCAGACGGCATAGATCGATCAGTTTCATCTTCAACCGAGCAGCAAAGTGATGAGACACTCGAAGATATAAAGGCGATAGCAGAGTTGAAACCCAGTGGGATTATTCTTTTCACACGGCTGTTTTGTTTTCTTTGTACAAATTGTATAAACTCTGTTGTTCGGCGGCGTTCTCTTACTAGGACGTCAGCCTCTTGTACATAAACGCCTATTTACAGGCAAATTCAAAAAAATCAATACAAATTCAATTTTCAGACCAATTGCCAATTATTTTTCCTTTTTCTGTTTTGTTTTGTGAAGAACATCCAATGTTCAATTTTTGATATATGCATTTGACACTAACTGCTAACTCATAAATATTTGCATGCAAAACAAAGGATTAATTACAGGTAACATCAGAAACAGGGGCAATAATGAGTGGTCTAAGCAATCTAATTTCTCCGTCCACCAAGGTACCAAGGTAAGTTCGGCTGAAGAACGTAACCCAGATACCTTCATTCCCCAGTGAAGTCACTAAGATTCAACAATTCTCCTCAAGCAGTTGGTCTCCCAATCAGCCCTACAAGGCACAGTATCTCCAGCAAGTCAGCAATACTATCCCCAAGCAGAGTTGATATACTGTCAGCCATAAGGAAGTTGGATTATCCCCCGCAGATCTCAACATTCCCCAGCAGTAGATGGACATTCCTAACAAGCATCCCCAGCAATCTCGATCTAAGATTGTTCCCCGGCGGAATACCAGACATCTAGTGGAGCCACTTCCCCAGTACAATCCAAAAGTTTCCGCAGAAGAGTTCAATCCATCTCCCCAACAGGTCTTAAAGCTTATCCCCAGTAGATTCTGGAAGCTTATCCCTTGTAGAGCATGGACGCGCCCCCCGGCTTTATTCAAAGGTTATTTCCCTACCAGGATATAAATGGGTTATCCTCATCCATTTGCCACGGATAGATCGTCCTCGGCGAAGTCTTCCTATCCCCAGCGGAGTTCATCCAAACTTCCAACATAGCTCAACAACGGTATCCCCAGCGGAGTTATCATCAAACATCTCAGTAAAGTACCTCTCTTTCCCCACAGAGTTCACTCCCCGCAGAGTAATCTATTCGCCAAGTTTATTCACCAACAGAGTCATCTTCTCCTATCGGTATTCTTGCAACCATCATCCCCAGCGGAAACAAAAGCTCTACTCTTCAACATCAGCCCAGGATTCGAACTCCCGGCACTCGTCAAGGATTTATTTTCCGAGACAAAAAATACATTCATAAACATCACATCTTCATACATTATAGCATGCACATACGCATCATGAACACACAATCTCACTTATTCTGAGAACATCACGCATGTCATACATCATGACATCGCATACAACTAACGTTTTGTCTTTTCAGGACAAAGGTCAATACAAAGATAATTGCCATCAACTGTCGTGATTCCAGATCCGATTCCTGTATCCAGCCAGGGTGTATCTGTTGACGACTACGTTACCAGACTCGATTCCTGTAACCAGCCAGGGTACGTCTGAAGAGTTTGAGGATCCGATTCCTGTATCCAGCCAGGGTGTATCTGTTGACGACTACATTACCAGACTCGATTCTTGTAACCAGCCAGGGTACGTCTGAAGATTTGAGGATCCGATTCCTGTATCTAGCCAGGGTGTATCTGTTGACGACTATTTCCGGACTCGATTCCTGTAACCAGCCAGGGTACGTCTGAAGAGTTTGAAGATCTGATTCCTGTATCCAGCCAAGGTGTATCTGTTGACGACTATTTTCGGACTCGATTCCTGTAACCAGCCAGGGTATGTCTGAAGAGTTTGAAGATCCGATTCCTGTATCCAGCCAGGTTGTATCTGTTGACGATTATTTCCGGACTCGATTCCTGTAACCAGCCAGGGTACGTCTGAAGAGTTTGAGGATTCGATTCCTGTATCCAGCCAGGGCATATCTGTTGACGACTAATTCCGGACTCGATTCCTGTATCCAGCCAGGGCACGTCTGAAGAGTTTGAGGATCCGATTCCTGTATCCAGCCAGGGTGTATCTGTTGACGACTATTTCCGGACTCGATTCCTGTAACCAGCCAGGGTACGTCTGAAGAGTTTGAAGATCTGATTCCTGTATCTCGCCAGGGTGTATCTGTTGACGAGTATTTCCAGATTCGATTCCTGTATCTAGCCAGGGCATATCTGTGAGTAACCGATTGTAGACTCGATTCCTGTATCCGGCCAGGGCACATCTACATAAAGGGTTTAAAGATTCGATACCTGCATCCAGCCAGGGCACATCTACACGAAGAGTTTGAAGATCAACCCCTGTAACAGGCCAGGTAATTATCTTTCTTTCTCAGGTACGCAAGTTCTCGCTAAGGAATATCTTACGCGATCGACACCCAGATGGAATCTATAAGCCCATCCTCCTATCCATCAGTCTCCAAATGGCATCTGTAAGCCCATTCCCGCTATCACACTGCTGATACTCTACCATGCGAGTGCAAATTTCTGGGCACTCTAGTGTTCAATCATCTTCCACCTTCGGATTACGAAAGGCGCGCCAGCCAATCTACATCCTCAGGTCTAAGAAGATTGAACAGGGGCAACTGTTGTACCCCAAAATTTTCCCTCCCATATTCTTCAAAATTTGCCAAGATCATGGTTCAAAATCTCTCAAGGGTTGCACAGTCCAATTGCCTCCTAACACAGTCAAAATTAGGGTTTTGGTTTTGACAAAGAAATTGAGGTTTTCAAGGGTCCAATCAAGTCCCATATACCCATAAACATTGTCAAGCATCCATATGTCAAGTTTCAAGACTCACAGCATCAAGTTGCATAGTCAAAAACCCTAATTGCTCCACAGTCAACTGCAGGGGCAAAATGGTCATTTGACAGTCAAAAGTCAAAATTTTTGGTCAACATCTTATTTTGAAGCCACAAACATCATTTGATCAATTCTTGATTATGATTTCTCAAAGCATGGCTCAAAAAGTCTCAAGATGCAAAAGTTTCTATTTTTGGACAGTTGAAAAGTCAACTGCAAATTGACCAAGGCATAACTTCTTCATGGTTTATCAGAAAAATCCCATCCAAATCTCATTTTGAAGGGGATGACATTTCCTAAAACTCATCTTCACACTCCAAATCCAAGAAATGCTCTCACAAAAAGTTATCAATTTCAACATTATAGGTCATTTTCAAAAGTCAACAAAAAGGCACTTTAATTCAAAGACCATAACTTGAGATTGGTAAATCAAAATTACATGTGACCAAAGTAATTGGTTAGAGGACTTCAAGACCTTTCCAAAATGTCCAAGAACATGTTCTTAGCTTCAAAATTGAGCAATATATGCCTTGGAGAAGTTGGGAAATTTTTGGGAATTTTGAAAAGTCAACATTGCTTCAAAAGCTTCAAAATTGCTAATGGGCCACAAATTCTTCCATGAATCATTACCCAAAGCATATACACGACCCATTAAGCTCAAAGGGATTTATTTTCTTATTTTTAATTAATTAATTGAATTTTTATTCTCATTAATTCATTTAATTAGATTTAATTATAAGAAAAATATCAAATCATGCTTTTTAAATCTTTTTTGTGCAGCAAATCAAACTAGGGCAAGGTGGAGAATCGTGCATCAATCAACAAGGCCAAATCTTCCATAATTGGCATGGTTTTCATGGCAAAAAGATTGAAAAAGATATGAAAAAAATCAAATATTGGAATCATAAATTCATGGACATTGGGCTTGGTTTTTTGACCTAATTTGCTTCATGTACAAAGGCACAACCTAACCTAATGCACAAGGACACGAAATAGCTGCTGAAAGCTCACAACCACTTTGCAAAATTTTCATAAAAAAGCTTGAAACTGATTTCATACCTAGAGCACAATTCAAAGCTTCAAAAGCATTCCAATACATTGCCAAAACATCCAGGAAGCGTTTGCAATCGAGAACGAGCCAAAACGTGCAAGGAATTGAAGAACACAGGCTATACGGTTTGCCAAAATTCCTTGAATTCCATATCATGATTCATGCACTGTTAGCCATTTTTCTTGATTGATTTATACTAATATTAACCTTCTGAAGCTAATGATATAATTCAATTGCATTATGAGGCCCTGTATCATGATTCGCCATTAACGTATTCTAGGGTTTCAGAGCTCAAAAATTAGGGGTTCTTACATATGGTAAAATTAGACCATCAAACATACATGGACGAATTTGTGGCAAGAAACCTGATTCAACAATGACCTCGCGCTCAATTTATGTAAAAGCATGTGCTAATCGCTATTTTTTCATGGCTGTGTTTAGTGGGGGTTTAAAACCCCCGCTACTTGTTTTGTGTTTACAGGAAAAACGAAGACGAAGCATGCGTGTCTTCATGTGATAGGGCAATTCAAAAGCTGGCGCGTTTTTTCTTTGTTTTATATCACTAGCGTTGTTTTTTTTATAATATTTATTGTCCATTGTGTATACAAACGCACGCGATAGTTGAGTTGGTAGAAGACGTGTCTTGCAGGTACAGGGACCTGGGTTCGATTCCCAGGTCCCCCACATATTGTATAATTTTTGTTGTAACATATTCCCATGCAGTGCACGCCCCAAAGTCCATCATACAACCTTACATCCAAGCCTGCCACACGCCCATGAGCTTCAATCCAAAGGCTACATGGGATGTCTATCATGTACCTCAGTCAATGGACACGCACTCAAGCTGGAAAGTCAACAAAGGCCTTGTGTTCATGGGCCTGAATTTCTCAATTCACCTCCCTTTGGGGCTTGATACCCCCCATGGTTTGCATCATTTTTTAATTTTTATTTGATTTTATTTCTTAATTCTTTTAATTGTTTTTAATTGTTTTCTTTAATTTCATAAATTAATTTTCATCATAAAAAAATCAGAAACTAAAATATGTTTAATTAATATTTAATTCACTATTAATTTATTTTGTAAATAAACTCTAACCATTAATTTAGTAAATTAGGTTTTAAACTTAAATCTTTTCTTAATAAATAAAATAAGTAGCATTAGGTTTTTTGACCTTTTCATCTTTTTTTCAATAAATAATTTCCTTTCATTATTATTATTATTAATTACTAAATACTTTTGTAAATAAATATGTAAATTAATTAATTAGTGTAAATTAGGTTAACTTGAATATTTTCTTAAATAATTAAAAATAATCTAGAATTAGGGTTTCCTTGTAAATTCTTTATTTTCATTAAATACCAAAAACATAAAAAACATTTCTTTCCTTTTATTAAATAATTAATTAACTTTTAATTCAATGTAATTTCAAAAGGGTCCAACGCCCTCGAACGTTCTATTTTTTCTTTTCGCACGTTATTTTATTTTCCTTCCGAATATTATGTAACTGCTCAAGCCATGTAATAGTAACTAGGTTTTACTTTCTGCATTTTTATTAAAACGGGTCTTTGTAATTTGGTGATGTATAGGCCCGTGCCTTGTAATAGCGTAGGATTTATCTTTCCGCATTTAAATTTCCGCACTTTTAAATTCTAATTGCATGAAAGAATGAATGGCTAATTAAAAATAACTCGTAGCTTACAAATGCCCTGATCAAAGATAAACTTGACATGAAAACAATACACAAATTCACACACCACTCTTAGGGTACGCCTCACCTGTTGCCTTCGAAACGTGGTCGTCGAGTATAGGACGTTTTAGTAAGTCCTTATGTCCATGATCCAGTTGCCTCGGAAAAGTTGCCTCGAATTAAAAAAAAGGATCAATGGCATAAGGGTAGCTTCTAAGGTGTCCTACTGTTGCTCTAGTGACCACAATATCTCTAAACTCGAATTGACCCGAACACCTCCAACGGTGGTGCTACCTACCTCTCAATGGTGGGATGGCACTACCTTAAGGACTCTTACACAGCCTAATTCCTTAGGGTAGGTAGATGACTCATAGATACTTGCTCTATTCAAAAACAAATAAAAAAAAAACTCTTTTCACACTGACACTTTTCAAAAAGCTTTCAAAAACAATTTTTCAAACACTCTTGAGGACTGATACAAGAGTTATTCCGAAACTTTTAACGAAACTTTTTCAAACCCACTCACAATTGAAAAGCAAACACTTTTGAAAACACAAATGAGCAAGTATCTAAGAGCCCATGGATAACCATGGATAGAAAGGGTGCTAACACCTTCCCTTTCTATAAATCTACCTCCCGAACCGAGAAACTATCTCATAAGGAATTTTGCTGTGCTTTTGTCCTTTCCATGTTGGAGAACATAAAAGACAGTGGCGACTCTTGCTTCCGCGACATTTCACGAACCAGCGTTAAACAGTCAGTTCTAAATCCACCGATCACACGCATTCATTACATTCATATCATAAGCATTGATATAACATACATTGCATCATACATTTCATGCAATATGACTTTGTGTTTCAGCTAATATCTTACCCTTTTTCAGGATAAAGATTAATAAGCTTCAGACTCAACCTCTGAAAACAGTTTATGGGTTCTCTGGTAACGGATGTTAACCTATCGCTTGCTCAGATTCCAAGACCTCAGAAAACAGTTTACGGGTTCTCCAGATATGGATGTTAATATATCGCTTGTTCAGATTCAAGACCTCTGAAAACAGTTTACGGGTTCTCCAGTAACGGATGTTAACCTATCGCTTGTTCAGATTCCAAGACTTCTGAAAACAGTTCACGGGTTCTCCAGTAACGGATGTTAACCTATCGCTTGTTCAGATTCCAAGACTTCTGAAAACAGTTCACGGGTTCTCCAGTAATGGATGTTAACCTATCGCTTGTTCAGATTCCAAGACTTCTGAAAACAGTTAACGGGTTCTCCAGTAACGGATGTTAACCTATCGCTTGTTTAGATTCCAAGACTTCTGAAAATAGTTCACGGGTTCTCCAGTAACGGATGTTAACCTATCGCTTGTTCAGATTCCAAGACTTCTGAAAACAGTTTACGGGTTCTCCAGATATGGATGTTAACCTATCGCTTGTTCAGATTCCAAGACCTCTGAAAACAGTTCACGGGTTCTCCAGTAACGGATGTTAACCTATCGCTTGTTCAGATTCCAAGACTTTTGAAAACAGTTTACGGGTTCTCCAGTAACGGATGTTAACCTATCGCTTGTTCAGATTCCAAGACTTCTGAAAACAGTTCACGGGTTCTCTAGTAACGGATGTTAAACTATCGCTTGTTCAGATTCTAAGACTTCTGAAAACAGTTCACGGGTTCTCCAGTAACAGATGTTAACCTATTGCTTGTTCAGATTCCAAGACTTCTGAAAATAGTTTACGGGTTCTCCAGATATGGATGTTAACCTATCGCTTGTTCAGATTCCAAGACCTCTGAAAACAGTTCACGGGTTCTCCAGTAACGGATGTTAACCTATCGCTTGTTCAGATTCCAAGACTTCTGAAAACAGTTCACGGGTTCTCCAGTAACGGATGTTAACCTATCGCTTGTTCAGATTCCAAGACTTCTGAAAACAGTTCACGGGTTCTCCAGTAACGGATGTTAACCTATCGCTTGTTCAGATTCTAAGACTTCTGAAAACAGTTTACGGGTTCTCCAGATATGGATGTTAATCTATCGCTTGTTCAGATTCAAGACCTCTGAAAACAGTTTACGGGTTCTCCAGATATGGATGTTAATCTATGGCGTGTTCAGATTCCAAGACCTCTGAAAACAGTTTACGGGTTCTCCAGATATGGATGTTAATCTATCGCTTGTTCAGATTCCAAGACCTCTGAAAACAGTTTACGGGTTCTCTAGATATGGATGATAATATATCGCTTGTTCAGATTCAAGACCTCTAAAAACAGTTTACGGGTTCTCCAAATATGGATGTTAATCTATTGCTTATTCAGATTCCAAGACCTCTGAAAACAGTTTACGGGTTCTCCAGATATGGATGTTAATCTATCACTTGTTCAGATTCAAGACCTCTGAAAACAGTTTACGGGTTCTCCAGATATGGATGTTAATCTATCGCTTGTTCAGATTCCAAGACCTCTGAAAACAGTTTACGGGTTCTCTAGATATGGATGTTAATCTATCGCTTGTTCAGATTCAAGACTGCTGAAAACAGTTTACGGACGCTTCCCAGCATGGATGCTGCTCTATTGCTTATTCAACCCCAAGACCTCTGAAAACAGTTCACGGATGCTTCCAAATACGGATGTCAATCTATTGCATATTCAGATCCCCAGTTCAGATATTTTCCAAAACATGGACACTTTTCTGATACTCACCCACTCACCAATGACATACAGTTCAACAGACATTTCCAGATGGCATCTTTAAGCCCATCCTCCTACCATACATTTCCAGATAGCATCTTTAAGCCCATCCTCCTACCAACAATTTCCAGATGGCATCTTTAAGCCTATCCTCCTACCAGCAACTTCCAGATGGCATCTCTAAGCCCATCCCCCAACAATATTCTGTCACATCCCTAGATGGCATCTCTAAGCCCATAACCAAATGGCATCTTTAAGCCCATTCCCTCTACCATCACATCACCGAGTACAAATTTTTTGGGCACTCTAGTGTCCAATCTCCTTTTACCTTCGAGTCGGGAACGACAAACTTGCCAATCTAACTCTTCAGGTTCAAGAAGATTGAACAGGGGCAACTGTTGTACCCCAAAATTTGTCCTCTCTTTTCCACAAGAAATCACAACTTCGGGCTTTTCCTGATTTTTCAGACTGACTTAAGAATCGGTCAAACAGACTTTTCTCATCAGTCAGACAAAATTAGGGTTTCCATTGATTTTTAATCAGTTCAAGCAGATTGCTAGGGTTTGTTTGAGTTTGGCTCAGGGTTTGGTCAGGCGGACGCTTCTTTGACATTAAATCAAGAACTAGGGCTTGTGCGTGCATTCTCAGAAAGAATTAATTCTACAGTTCTTTTCAATTTACTCTGGGATATGGGTTGAGGCATTTGAATTGAGAATTTGCAGTGTTTGGTTTAATCAGTAAAAGGAAAGGACATATAGGCATTTGTTGTGATTGATTGTGCATTGCTATGGTTGATTGGAGCGCCGGGTTTATTATTGATTAATGCTAAGTGGCAAGACTATAGTGTTTATTAATTATTTATTTATTCTAAGATTAGAATAGTTGGGATTTACTTCCAGTTATTTTAATTTAAGAAACTTAAATAATTAAATGGACAAGTGAATTGAAAAAAGAATTAACTGACAAAGAAGGATTTTTATTCATCTTTAATTGTTTGTTACAAATTATTATTTGAACACTGTAAATTTATTTACATTTTGTTTACAATAATAATATTACAAATGGTTAAAGTAAAATAAAATTGCATCCTAATTTTCCTAAGTCTTCATCTTCTACTGATGCTCCCCATTGCTCAACTGACTTTCATCTGCAAAAACAAAGAAAAAGAAAGAAGTCAAATGCAGATGAAATAAAAAGGCAGACAATTAATCATAAAAAAGCTCATCATTAAAAGTGATTGGCCGGAATCAGTTTATTCACCCTCTCTATAAATCACAAGAAAATTCTTGGTTCACAAAGAGGGATAGAAAATGTTTGCAAACAATTAAATGCACAAAGCTACATGGAAATTTACAATGCTGCATAATTCCAAATTGTAAACCAAAGAGGCAAACTAAACAGCCAAGTGAATATGCCAAAACAAGTTACAAAGTTCAAAAACAAGTTGCCCAAGTCACAGTTTCAAACTAATCAAACTGTCAAAGAAACTAAACCAAGTCCAATGTCAACTGAACTGTCCAAAAGCTGTCCAAAAAAGATATAGAAAGATATCAAAAGCTAAAAGCTGTCAACAAGTACAAGATGCAGAGAAAAGAAACAATGCAAGCAACATATTCAAAATTTCATCATTTTTAAGACCAAGACTTTTTCAGAGCAAGTACAGATAAGCAATAAAAAATGCTTTTCTGAGAGAGAGAGAGAGAGAGAGAGAGAGAGAGAGAGAGAGAGAGAGAGAGAGAGAGAGAGAGAGAGTAAAAGAAGAGGGGCTTACAGTTTGTGGAGGCAAGCTGAAAAGATATAAAATAAACATATCTTAACACAGTAGAGAGAGGCAGAACCACATAACATAAATAACACAAACTTTGTCAAACATTCAAACTGCCTCAAAACCTGTTACATAACACAGGCCACAAAACTGCAACCCAAGCTTGCCTCCTGCCTGTAAACCTGTTCAAACCCTCAAGCCACACAAACTGAAGCAAGCAAAAACTCACAACCTGTCAAACTGCCTTGAAGCCAAAGCAAAGCTGGTAGAAACAAGCTTGCAAACTGAAGCTTCAACCTGCATAAGCCTTTATCCAAACAAAATTCAAACAAACCAAAAGCCAGCAAACTGATAAGCCTTGAAGCCTGAAGTCAGTAGCCTGCTGAAGCCCAAACCAAACATCCAAACTCAAAGTATTCAAACCAAACATCCAAACTCAAAGTATTCAAACCAACAACACCCTCAGAGAAATCTCATCATAGGGCCAACAACAACAACAACATAAACATACTCAGAAGCTATCATCATTGATAAGAAGGAAGAGGAAACATGTCAATAGCAACTAAGCCATCTCAGGGTCAGTATCATCATTGACAGAAGCTCAATCAAACTCAGAAGAGTCAAACAAATAAACATACCAAAGGCAACTCAGCAATAAACATACCAAAGGCAACTCAGCAATCAACATACAAGCAAGCGATCAGAGCAAGCAAGCAAGCAGTCAGAAGAGGAATACAAGCGATTAAATAAGGGTTTTCAGAAGGCAATCATCATAAAACCTAAAGAAAGATACTGAATACCAGATTTCCAAAGCTCACAGCTTCATACTCCCTCCGCCTGGCCGCCTGAGACACGCCTCCAAGTCCACCTCTCCTCCTCTCCAAGCAACGAACCCCAAAGGTAGTATCTCTTCCTTTTTCTTTTCACGCCTCACACAAAATAATAATAATAATCAAAGATCAGAATACATAGAATTAATAACATGCATAAACTGAAGCCCTAAAAGACGCGTTGAGACAGAAATCCCATACCTTTGTGTCATCACTGCCTGAGTAATCCATGGAGGGAGGAAGAGACGGACGGTGGCGCCTAGTGGCCAGGAGCGGAGGTGTTCAGAAAACTTCGTTTGAGAAAGAGATGAAGACGAAGAGGGAAGATGGAAGCGGCGCCGTTCTAAGCAACACTGTAACCCTAATTCAGAAATGAAGCAAACCAAACGAAACCCTTACAAAATGTTATCAAACGTTTTGGGCTTTGCCCCATCATCTGCCTAAGCCCATCAGCATTACACGCCTTACACCCCCCCTGTCCTAGTCTTATTTGTTTTGTTTGGGCCATAAATCCTTTAAGCCCACTTAACTCTTTTTTCTTTTTTTTTTACAAACTAATATCCTTTTTTATTATTATATCCTTTTATTTTCTTTTTATATAACTTAACTCTTTTGTAAATAAAATAATACATTAACTCTTTTTTTTAGTTAGTATAATTAAAATACATAAGAATAAAATTTGGAGTTAAATATTTTTTTTGTATATAAAACATTAACAAAAAGCACATAAAAATATAATTTCTTAAACATTTTTCTTTTCTTTAAAACTTTTGTACATAATCAACAAAAACACAAAAAAGAATAAATACTTACTTAATTTCGCATTAAGTTAACATCTTGCATCACTTGTAAATAATCACATACACTTTCACAAATACTTTTGATACACTGCTTTTATTCTTATACATTGCTACATGTTACATTGAGAATGCAATTCGATTTGGTTGTAAATATATTTGGACAATACTATCCTGATAGGTCTCATCCCCACTTGTAAATATTTGTACCCCCATCCCCGGATACTTATTTGTAATAGTTTAGGACTTTAAATTCCCGCAATTTATCGCTTTCAATTATGCCATGCTTAGACTTAGGGTTTGTATGCCAATAAAATCAACCGCTAGATAACCTAATACAAGACAAATGCATGATAATCAATACACCATTCACACTTGCACCCTTAGGGTAATCCCGCTTGTTGCCTTCCAAAATGGGCCATGCTTGCATTTTGAGTTTCTTTGGCAAAACAAAACAAATCAAATGATCATAGTCCCTCGATGACGCTTTCGAAGTTGCCTAAACAAAATGATCATAGTCCCTTAAAGGAAAATTGCCAAAGACACTTGGCACCATTGCATTCATGGTCCATACGATGACCCGCGCCCGTCCCGTTAACATCCTAACACAAGATTGTCCACCAAATACAATGGTGGAACAATACTGTTAAAAGGGTTAAAACATAGGAAAGATCTTTGAGTAAATTTAGGGGTAGACAACTCTTGGTTACTTGATCAAACTTGCAAAACACACTTGCCTACTTTCAAAACACACTCCACAACACAAACTTCAAACAACTTTCAAAAACATTAAAATATCTTTTCAAAAAGACACACACCTTTGTAAAACATTCGAGTAAAGAATTGTTACAACGGTTGCCTAGACAAGGCATCTTTTTCAAAGCATTTTCAAAACCACACACACAAAGCACCATTTCAAGCAATTGAAAATCAAGGCAAGTGATCTAAAACAAGTAACTAAGAGCCCATGGATAACCATGGATAAGAAGGGTGCTAATACCTTCCCTTTTCATAATCTACCCCCCGAACCCACGAAAACATCTCAAAGGTTTTTCCTGTGCTTTTTAACCTTTCCTTTAGGATAAAATAAAAAGTCGGTGGCGACTCTTGCTAAACCGAACAAGTGCGAATACAAACGCAAAACCTCAAGTCAGTTCTCCCACCGTATCACAGTAAGGTTTGTATGTGTGTAGACTACATGGATTTAAATAGGGCGAGCCCCAAAGATGATTTCCCACTACCATATATTGATGTCTTAGTTGACAACACTGCTCAACACAAGGTATTCTCCTTCATGGATGGCTTCTCGGGTTATAACCAAATCAAAATGGCACTTGAAGACATGGAGAAAACTATTTTTGTCACACAATGGGGCACCTTCTGTTATAAGGTCATGCGTTTTGGGCTGAAGAATGCATGGGCAACTTATCAACGGGCTATAGTGGCTTTATTTCATGACATGATTCATCATGAGATAGAAGTCTATGTGGATGACATGATAGCGAGATCACAAACTGAGTAAGATCACCTTTTTCATTTGCAGAAACTGTTTGAAAGGCTGAAGAAATACAAGCTGAGGTTGAATCCCAACAATAGCACCTTCAGGGTAAGGTCTGGAAAACTCTTAGGTTTCGTCATCAGTGGCAAAGGAATTGAATTTGATCCTGCAAAAGTCAAAGCTATCCAAGAAATTCCAGCTCCCCGTACTAAGAAGGAGGTCATAAGCTTCTAAGGACGACTCAACTACATTGCCCGATTCATTTCTCACATGACTGCTACTTGTGAGCCACTCTTCAAGCTATTGAAAAAAGATCAAGTAGTAAAATGGAATGACGACTGTCAAATAGCTTTTGACAATATTAAAGAGTACCTTCAAGAACCTCTAATTCTGATGGCACCGGTTGAAGGAATATCTCTGATCATGTAATTAATCATGTTAGAGAATTCAATGGGGTGTGTGTCGGGGCAACATGGCGAGTCTGGTCAAAAGAGCATGCAATATACTACCTTAGAAAAAAATTTACCGACTGTGAAATAAGATATTCACTGCTTGAGAAAACTTGTTGTGCTTTGGCATGGGCTACTCGCCGACTAAGACAATATATGTTGACTCATACTACTCTATTGATCTCTACGATGGATCCTATCAAGTACATCTTTAAGAAGCCAACTCTCTCTGGAAGAATAGCTCGATGGCAAATGATTTTAACTGAATATAACATCCAGTACACTACTCAAAAAGCAATAAAATGAAGTGTACTGGAAGATTATTTGGCGCATCAAGTTGTGGATGACTACCAATCTATGAACTTTGAATTCCCAGATGAGAATATCATGTTGATTACAGATATTGAAAAGCCTGTACTGTATGAAGGACCTGGGCATGGATACCAATGGACTATGGTTTTTGATGGAACCTCCAACACACTGGGTAACGAAATTTGTGTTGTGATTATTTCCCCTGAAGGTTGCCATATGCCTTTCACTGCCAAACTTTGGTTTGACTGTACCAACAATATGGCCAAATATGAAGCGTACATCTTGGGTCTTAAGGCTGATATTGACCTAAGAATCAGATTCTTAAGTGTATACGGAGACTCAGCTTTAGTAATCAGTCAAGTTAAAGGAGAGTGGGATACAAAACATCCAAATATTATCCCTTACAAATAACTTGTGCTAACCTTGATCCCGTACTTTGAAGAGGTTACCTTTGAACATAGCTCGGGGGGGAGAAAATCAGTTGGCGGATGCCTTAGCTACCATGTCATCTATGTTCAAGGTCAAATGGGACAATGAAGCTCCCAGAATTACTGTTGAAAGATTTGACGAACAGGCACACTGCTATGAGATTAAAACTGATGGTGTAGAGGAGAAGCCTTGGTTTAATGAAGTGAAAAGATATCTCGAAGCTCAAGAGTATCCTGAAGAGGCGTCAATCAATGAAAAGAAATTCCTATGGAGGTTCTCAGCTAAGTTCTTCCTGAGCAATAGAATTTTGTACAGGCGCAACCATGATTTAACCTTGCTTCGTTGTATGGACAAGAAGGAAGCATAGAAAATTATGGAGGATATGCATGAAGGAATCTTTGGTAATCACTCTAGTGGATACACTATGGCCAAGAAGATTCTAAGAGCTGGTTACTATTGGTCGACTATGGAAACCGACTGCTATCACCACTCGAGAACTTGCCATAAGTGCCAGATCTATGCCGATAAAGTTCACGTACCTCCAGTTACTTTGAATGTCATGACTGCTCCTTGGCCATTTGCAATGTGGGGCATTGATATGTTCGGAGAAATAAAGCCTACTGCCTCTAATGGACATCATTTCATTCTTATCGCCATTGACTACTTTACCAAGTGGATTGAAGAAACTTCATTTGCTCAGTTACCAAGAACGTTGTGGCCCAGTTCATCAAGCATAACCTCATCTGTCAGTATGGTATCCCTGAGATAATCATCACTAACAATGGTACCGACCTCAACAACGCCATGATCACTGAACACTGCATATAGTTCAAGATCAAGCATCACAACTCTTCTCTATACAGACCTAAGATGAATGGCACAGTGGAAGCCGCAAATAAGAATATAAAGAAGATTGTGACAAAAATGGTGGTGACCTACAAGGACTGGCATGAGATGTTACCATTTTCTCTTTGTAATGCGGTGCGAGAGCTGACTGTTATACTGGTTTTTCATTTGTATTCACAAATGTTGCGGTTAGCAAGAGTCGCCACTGGCTTTTCTTTTATCCAACAAAGGAAAGGGTGAAAAGAACAGAAAAAGACCTTTCGAGATTATTTCTGAGTAAGGGGGTAGATTAAGAAAAGGGAAGGTGTTAGCATCCTTTTCATCTATAGTTATCTACGGGCTCTTAATCGCTTGCTCACTTTTTTTGTTTTGTGTGTGTGCTTTTGAAAATTTTTGAAATGCTAAATAGCAAGGCAGTTTTCTTTATGATAACTCTTGTATCAGTCCTCAAGAGTGTTGATAAAGCGTTTTGAAAATATTTTTGAAAGTGTGAGGTGTGAAAAAGTGTTTTAAGTTGTGAGAAAGCAATTAACAGTAACTACCCACTCAAGGTATTTCTTGTATTTTCCTCCTCCTTTGGATAGTGTTATCCATACTGTTGTACCCCAAAATTTGCCCTCCCATATTCTTCAAGATTTGCCAAGAGCATGCTTCAAAATCTCCCAAGGGTTGCACAGTCCAATGGCCTCCTAACAGTCAAAATTACAGTTTTGGTTCTGGCAAAGAAATTAAAGTTTCCAAGGGTCCAAACAAGTCCCATATGCCTACAAACATGGTCAAGCATCCATATGCTAAGTTTCAAGGCTCACAGCACAAAATTGCACAGTCAAAAACCCTAATTGCTCAACAGTCAACTGTAGGGGCAAAATGGTCATTTGACAGTCAAAAGTCAAGATTTTTTGGTCAACATCTTATTTTGAAGCCACAAACATCATTTGATCAATTCTTGATCATGATTCTTAAAGCATGGCTCAAAAAGTCTCAAGATGCAAAAGTTTCTATATTTGGACAGTTGAAAAAGTCAACTGCAAATTGACCAGGGCATAACTTCCACATGGTTTATCAGAAAAATTCCATCCAACGCTCATTTTGAAGATAATGACATTTCCTACAACTCCTCTTCACACTTCAAGTCCAAGAAATGCTCTCATAAAAAGTTATCAATCTCAACATTATAGGTCATTTTCAAAAGTCAACAAAAAGGCACTTTAAGTCAAAGACCATAACTTGAGATTGGTAAATCAAAATGACATGAGACCAAAGGCATTGGTTAGAGGACTCCAAGACCTTTCCAAAATGTCCAAGAACATGATCAAAGCTTAAAATTTGAGCAAGATATGCCTTATGGAAGTTGGGAAATTTTTGGGAATTTTGAAAAGTCAACTTTGCTTCAAATGCCTCAAAATTGCTAATGGGCCTCAATTTCTTCCAAGAATCATCACCCAAAAGCTATGCACGACCCATTGACCCAAAGGGGAGTTATTTTCTTATTTTTAATTAATTAATTGAGTTTTTAATCCTATTAATTCATTTAATTAAAATTAAATTTAAGAAAAATACTAAAACATGTTTTCCAAATCTTTTTGTGCAGCATATTCTCTCATTAAGGCCTAGGGATTTCGTGTACCACATCAAGAGGCAAGATCTTCCAAAATAGGCATGTTTTTCATGACAAAAAGATTGAAAAAGATGCTTGAAAAATCAAATATTGAAACATTGATTCAATGGATTTTGGGCTTTGTTTTTGACCTAGAATGATTCCACATATATGCAAGAACACAACTCTAATCAAAAACAACAAGAAAGCTGCGCCTCAAGCATAAGAAAAACTTGCATTTTTTTCACAAAATTCTGAAAACTGTTTTCCCACATAGAGCACGTTTCAAAGCAAAAGAACCATTCCACTACACTCCGGACACTACCAGGGAGCTTTTCCAATCGAGATCACGCCTCCATACTCAAAGAATTGGTAGATAGAAGCTTGACTTTTCTTTAAAATTTGCATATTCGTGTGTCACGTTTCATGCATGATTATTGTGTTTTAATGATTGGTTTACACTAACATGAACTCACTGAAGCTTTTGGTGTCTTTTAATTGAATTAATATTGCCTGTATAGAAAATTGCCATGGACGATAACTAGGGTTTCTGAAACCTCAAATTGGGGCTTTAGAAATATGGCAAAATTGGACCTTGAAACCAATATGAACAGAATCGTTGGGACATGACGAACAAAACCATACCATCGCGCTCAATTTATGATAAGGCATGCGCTAATCGCTATTATTCGTTGTGCTATTTAGTGGGTGTTTAAAACCCCCGTTACTTGTTTGATATTTTTGCAGAAAGAAGAAGATGATGCTTGCGTGTCTGGACGTGACTGGGAGATTCAAATCTTCGCGCTTAATTTTTGTTTTACACCAATAGCATTTGTTCTCATATACATTGATCAGGTTCCACTAAGTTAACAAATAAACGCACTAGCTCCATTGGCAAGCACGCTGGCATACAGGTATTGGGACCTGGGTTCGATTCCCAGGTCCCCCATATTTCTCTATATTTTTCCTTGTAATGCATTCAGGTACACTTGCCCTCCTGTGGTCCACCAAGCAGCCTCACCATCTAGCTTGCCACGCGCCCAGAAGCCTCCATCCAATGGCCAGGTCATGCACTCCACCATACACCCTCAGTCAACCATATGCAGACGCGCTGGAAAAGTCAAAGGGGCCCTGATTCAGTGGGCCAAGAATGCTCCAAACAAACCTCCATAATTGGGTCTACCACCCCCCATGTTTGCATTTTCTTTCTCTCTTTTTGCTCTTTTCTTTTATTCATTTTAATTATGTTAGTTGTTTTATTTAAATTCATAAAATAAATTTTATAACACAAAAAAAACCAGAAATTCATAAAAACAAAAAATATGTTTTATTAATATTAATTTCTATTAATTTTGTAAATAAATTGCAATAACCAAATCAGTTTAATTTTAGGTCTTCAACTTTAATGTTTTTTTTTCTTAAATAAATAAAATACATAAAAATTAGGTTTAGCATTTTCATTCTTTTTTTCAACAAATAAATTTTTATTCTTATTATTATTAACCATTAATTATTTTGTAAGTAAATATGTATATTAAATAATTAGTAAATTAGGTCAAACTTGAATCTCTTTTTTCTTTAATAATTAAAAATGCTTAGAATTAGGGTTTCAATTCCAATTAATTTTATTTATTTCTATTAAATACAAAAACATAAAAATAACTTCCTTTTCTCATTAAATCATTAATTAACCTTTAATTTTAATTTAATTTCTTTAAAGGGTCCAACGCCCTCGCACCTTCGATTATAATTCCTTTTCGAGCGTTTGCTTTTATTTTTCTTTTTTAATCTTATGTAATTGCCCCAAAGCCTTGTAATAGATAATTAGGACATTTATTTTCCGCACTTTATTTATTCAAATCGGGTTTTGTTAATTTGGCGATGTATAGACCCGCGCCTTGTAATAGCGTAGGACTTTTATTTTCCACATTTTAATTCCCGCACCTTTTTAACTGTTAATCACATGAAAGAATGTATACCCAAATAAAATCGAAGTGTAGCTCACCCAATGCATGACAAGACAAATAATAACTGAAAATGACACACAATTCACACACCACTCCTAGGGTACGCCTCACTGTTGCCTTGCCCCTCGAAACGTGGTCGTCGAGTATAGGACGTTTTAGTAAGTCCTTATGTCCATGAACATGGCATAAGGGTAGCTTCTAAGGTGTCCTATTATTGCTCTGGTGATCACACTGTTGCCTTGCCCCTCGAAACGTGGTCGTCGAGTATAGGACGTCTTAGTGAGTCCTTATGTTCCATTGATCTAGTTGCCTCGAAATGGTCGCCTCGAACAAGTTGCCTCGGAATAGTTACCTCGGAATAAAAAGATCGATGGCATAAGGGTAGCTTCTAAGGTGTCTTACTGTTGCTCGGTGGCCACACTGTCCCTGACCCTCGAATTGACCCGAACACCTCCAACGGTGGTGCTACCTACCTCTCAATGGTGGGATGGCACTATCTTAAGGACATTTACACAGACTAATTCCTTAGGGTAGGTAGATGACTCGTAGATACTTGCTCTAAATTCAAAACAAATCAAAACTTCTTTTTCACACCGATACTTTGCAAAAAGCTTTCAAAAACAACTTTTCAAACACTCTTGAGGACTGATACAAGAGTCGAACTGAAATTTTAAACGAAACTTTTTCAAACCCACTCACCTTGAAAAGCAAACAAACATTTTGAAAACACAAATGAGCAAGTATCTAAGAGCCCATGGATAACCATGGATAGAAAGGGTGCTAATACCTTCCCTTTCTATAAATCTACCTCCCGAACCGAGAGCTAATCTCAATAAGGAATTTTTATGTGCTTTTGTCCTTTCCATGTTGGAGAAAATAAAAGACGGTGGCGACTCTTGCTTCCGCGAAATTTCGCGAACCAGCGTTAAACAGTCAGTTCCAGATCCACCGATCACAGAACTGGCGACTCTGCTGGGGAATCTTATAAAGTGAGGTGTACCTTAGGATAGTTCATAACTGTGTTTTCAACTGTTTTGACTTGTTTGCTTTAAATTGTGGGTTGCATCGGAGTTACATAGATCCTAACCCGGATCTGGGGATACCCTGTTTAGGTAGCATAAGCTGTGAGGGACCTGTCCGGCGTAGACCGACATGGGTGAAGCAGTGGCTACGTTGGTGTGGCACCTTGGTCTGTACCGATATCCCTTGTGTTGCAATGAGGAGAATATGGGTCTTCTGAGGAGTCATTAAGCACCAACAGACCTTAGAACCTTAAATGACACAACTTGGCCAATAGAACAGTAGCAGTATGCTACGCCCATTGAGGCTAAACTCTCGTGATGGTTCTGGCCGCAAGAAAAGATTGCGATGTTGGAGTTATGACCGATTGAGGGTAGTCAATGATATTGGGATCCTCTAAGAACCCGGTTACTTTTGATAGGACAGGTATGAACCAACAAACTGAAAGAGGGTAATACCTAGACCTCATGCTGGCCTAAACTCTAAGGGCTTGTCTTGTGTGATTTGTGTGCCTTATCATGTTTGCCTTTGTAAATATTTGTGGTGTGCTTTATCATAACATCATGCCATCATGAGCATTGCATGCATCCTGCATAAAGACTAACCATTTCAAAGACAAGAGGGTTTCACCTTTGCTCTGTTTTGTAGGACATCATGATGCCTATGCAAAGGAATACTATTCGGTTCAACTTTGTTCACCCACCTGAGTTACTTGAAGAATTGGTTAGCAGAATTCCAAACACCACATCCTTCATCCAGGGGCATGGTTCTCTTCTCAGTTTAGTCACTACAAAGCGGGATCAACAGTTGATGAGTGTCCTGACCCAGTTCTATGACCCTCTGTACCAGTGTTTCACCTTTCAAGACTTCCAGTTTGTCCCTACCCTGGAAGAGTTCTCTGATTTGCTTGGTATCCCTATCTTGGATCAGACTTCTTACACTGGTTGGGAAAAGACCCTCAGGCTTGAGGAGGTTGCTGCAGCTCTTCCCTTGACCCATCAAGAAGTAATGGACAACTGGGTGACTAGAAGCGGAGTTAAGGGTTTCTTGCCCAAGTTTCTGATTGGTAAAGCTAACAGTTTCTGGAATGACTTGGACTTTAGGGCATATGAAGACATCCTGGCTCTCTTAATCTATGGTCTAGTCTTGTTCCCTAATCCTGACAACTTCATCAATGTCACTGCCATAGGGATCTTCATGTCTCAGAATCATGTGCCCACTCTCTTGGGTGATATCTGCAACAACTTTATGCTCGTACTGCCCGAAGACGAGGAACTCTGTGGTGTTGTATCCCTTTGTTGGTGAGGTGGTTTATTTCGCACCTCCCTAAGTTCGTGATGAAGAACCAAGAAGGAAGAGGTTGGGCTCATAGGTTAATGTCTCTCACTGACAAGGACATCATTTGGACTCTCAGAGGTTTGGATGAGATAGCTGTTATTGATCGTTGCGGAGAATACCCTAATGTTCCTTTGATTGGTACTCAAGGAGGAATCTCTTACAATCCATGTCTAGCGCTCCGTCAGTTTGGAAGGGCCAGAAGAGCAGGGCCTCATGAGATGTTGGTGCCTCACATCAGTTTTGAGTTTCAGGTGGATAGTGACGAGCTGCGTCGTAGGTTCATCAAGGCTTGGGACAGAGTTCATAAAACTGACCCACAAGAGTTGGGGCCAAAGACTTCTCTACCTATGGAAGCCTACTACAAATGGGTTCGCATCCGTGCTCAGAAGTTAGGTATGTCGTACGAAGCTGTCAGACCCATCATTCTTGAGTATCCTGACAAAGATGGGGTTCCCCCAACTGTTCTCCCTCCTCAGATACCTACTGATTATGAGACATTAAAGAGGTCTTGGGTGCAACTGCGAGAAGAACGGGATTCTTACCTGGAAAAGTTCAACGAGCAGGAATTGAAGATACAGAAGCTGACAAAGCAGTTGGAGAATGAGCGGGCCCTGAATGACTACATCCGTACTGAGAAGAGGAGACCCTGGGATCAATGAGGAGATTTGGATTTTCTTTTATAGTTTTATTTCCCTTTTCAATATTTCCATGTAACTCCTGAGGGAAATCTGTTGAACAATTTAAGTTTCAAAGTTGAATCTAATGAAGTGTGTTCCTTTTTGTTTACAAAGTTGATTCCCGATTGTCTTTGAAAACATAAATCATACGCATTCCATTCATCATGTGCATAACAGGTACTCTTCTTTTTAGGTTGCTTACTGTTCTTCGCTGTTTATTTCAGCATCATGAACCCTGAATCGTCTACCGAGATGTCTATCAAGGCCCTTCAGGTGCAGAACGCACAATTTCAGGAGCTGGTCATGGGTTTGGCTCAAGGTCAAGAAGAGCTGAAGGCTTTGCTCCTGAAGAAGGAGAAGAAGAAGAAGAGAACTGTTCTTTTCAACTCGGGCCGGAGATTTTGTAACACTCTGCAGAATGAGGAAGCTGGTTCTTCTGTAGGCAAAGATAGTCCCCAGGGGGGAAAGGCTCCAAGTCCGGTAGTCTCTGACAACGAGACTGATTTTAATGAGGAACAGTATCCTCTGGCTGAAGACCGGTACAAGCAGTTGGAAGACCGTCTGAACGCCATGGAGATCCAACAAGTGCCTGGTTTGGATTTCGGAGACTTGGGTTTATCTACTGGTGTGATTATCCCTCACAAGTTTAAAGCACCATCTTTCACCAAGTATGACGGGGCGTCCTGCCCTAAGCTACACCTCATATCTTATGTGCGGAAGATTCAACCGTACACAGTGGATAAGAACTTGTGGATCCACTTCTTCCAGGAGAGTCTTTCAGGGACTCATCTCGAATGGTTCTATCAGCTGGATGAGACCAAGGTTCGTAAATGGGAGGAGTTGGCTACTGCTTTTTACAAGCAGTATCAATATAATGCCGACCTTGCTCCTACACGTACCCAACTCCAGGGTATGTCGCTAGGATCAGGCGAAGGTTTTAAAGAGTATGCACAGAAGTGGAGGGATCTGGCTGGCAGGGTGCAGCCTCCGTTAACAGACTGTGAATTGGTGGATATGTTCTTGGGGACCCTATCTGGGCCATTTTTCAATCATCTTATCGGTCATTCATCTGCAGGGTTCACTGACCTTATTCTGACTGGGGAGAGGATAGAGGCTGGAATGAAGTCCGGTAAAATTCAGAAGGGTGCATCTTCAAGTTCTGAGAAGAAGCCTTTTAAGAAGGAGGCCAGTGCTGTGTATGGGCCTAGAAGACAAGATAAACCAGAACGCCGCCAATCTGTCAACGTTGTGGTGATTGTTAAGCCTGCTGCCGCTCCTCGGCAAACCAATCAACAAAGGGCTGAAAAACCCAGAAGAGAGTTTACCCGGCTAAGTATGACCTTGTCACAAATCTTGCCGCAGCTGCTATCAACCAACTTGGTGACTGTCAGGGAGGCCCCGAAGGTTGTGAATACTGCATCTCCCAAGTATAATCCAAATGCCCGCTGTGCTTATCATTCCGATAGCCCGGGGCATTCTACTGATGATTGTTGGGCCCTAAGGAATAAGGTGCAGGACCTTATTGATGCGAAGGAGATACAATTTGAGACGCCTGAGAGGCCAAACGTTGTGACTGCTCCTATGCCTCAGCATGGAGTGAATGCCGTTGATGAAGACTTGTATTCCGTTTCTGTGAACGATGTAGCTACCCCTCTGATGACTGTTAAGAGGAACCTACTGCTGGCCGGTTTATTTCCGGGTTGTAATAAGGGTTGCCTTTTGTGTGCTGTTACTCCTACTGGCTGTCCGTTGCTGAAGTTAGGCATCCAAAGCCTGATGGATAGCAAGGAGATTTTGTTCAAGAAGACCGTTGTTCCTTTTGTTCCTGTGGAAGAAGTATCTGTCGTTACAATTTTCAACAATCCAATCAAGGCTCCCCCGAGGAAGCCAGTTAAAATCATGACTGTCGCACCCATTGTTATTACTGTTCCGGGGCCCCTCCCCTATGAATCTGACAAGGCTGTCCCATGGCACTATGGGGCAGATGTATATGTACTTGGAATCAAGCAAGAGTTCAATACCGGTACCAGCGTCAGCAATATTACCGGTCCAGCTAAAGTAACTCGCAGTGGCAGGCTCTTCTCGCCTGACATTGTGCCACCAACTATTCGAAGACCTCTCATAATTACGCCTGCAAGTGCGCCTGTTTCCACTTCTGATCCAGTTGCTTCCCCTGCTGCCGAGTCATCTAATACTCGGGGCAAAGGGATTGATGATGAGCCTGCCCGGATGGAGACGCCAAAGTCTGTGAATGTTGAAGCCTCCCAGCAAGAGATGGAGGAAATTCTTAAAATAATCAAAAAGAGTGACTTTAATGTTGTTGAACAGCTGGGACATACCCCCTCCAAGATCTCTATGCTCTCCTTGCTGTTGTGCTCAGAGGCCCATGCTAAGGCCCTGATTTCATTTCTAAAGATGGCCCATGTGCCACAAGAGACCTCTGCAGATCAGTTTACTGATTGCGTAGCCAATTTGATAGCCGACAATGGTTTGGGTTTTTCGGATGCTGACCTTACCGCTAAGGGAAAGAACCACAATGATGCCCTGCGTGTCTCTATAGAATGCAGGGGCACTACTCTTGCGCACGTGTTGGTGGACACCGGTTCTTCCCTGAATGTGCTACCCAAAAAGGCCTTAGACCGGTTGGATTGTGAGGGCCTGGAGCTGAAACCTAGCAACATCATTGTCAGAGCCTTTGACGGTTCTAAAAGGATGGTTCATGGAGAGGTAGACATTCCTATTCGTGTGGGTTCTCAAGTATTCGACTCAACTTTCTATGTGATGGATATCCGTCCATCTTATTCTTGTTTACTGGGTCGACCTTGGATTCACAAAGCTGGGGCAGTGACCTCTACCCTACACCAAAAGCTCAAGTACCCCGTCAGAGGGAAGATTGTCACTGTGCATGGAGAGGAAGAGTATATGGTTAGTCACTTGAATTCCTTCCGGTATATCGAGATGGACGGGGAGTTTATTGAAACCCCCTTTCAGCATTTTGAAGAGGTACCTCCAACATTGGCAGCAGCAGAAACAGTGGTTGAAGAGGACTTTCCTTTGAAGATGGCTTCCTTGAAGGACGCCCGGGCTGTGATCGAGAAAGGTGAATGTGCTAACTGGGGCAGGCTCCCTGATTTTACTCCTAAGACTAATAAGTTTGGGCTGGGTTTTACTGCAGAGGCTCAGAGGGTTGTGCGCAAAGCTAAGACCGGAAGACCTCATGTGCTCATCACCAATCCAGGAGTGAATGCTATTGGGGATGAAGATGAAGTGGAAGAATCAGAGTTTGATAGTTGGATCTACCCGACGACTGACGGTGGATTGAACAATTGGACTGCCAAAGATCATACACCTGTTACTTTTGTTACGCAGTAATGAATTCCTTTGTTTTGTTATTTGTAATAAACAATGAATTAAAACTCTATGGCCCGGTGTCTTACCCGGGGCACCGTGGCTTCATTTGTGAGGGCATATTAATTGTCATTTCATATATCATGAATAAAGACCTTGGACGTTTTCTCGCACTTCAAATCTTATGCTCCTTTTCTTTCTTTCCTTTCTTTATATATTGCAAAACAGCTATATTTACACACACTCACTCATACAGGTTTCAATCCACTCTGGATCACGCTGGTAACGACTCTGCTACTGCCAGTTATGACTTCGAAAATCCGATCAACTTAGCCGAAGACGAAGGTGAAGATGATTGCGAAGTGCCTGGCGAGCTTGCAAGACTGTTACTCCAGGAAGAGAGGGCAATTCAACCACATGAAGAGCCGGTGGAAACGATAAATCTGGGTACTGAGACGGACAGAAAGGAGGTTAAGATTGGTGCCAATCTGGAGATTAGCGTGAAACAACGATTGACTAAGATGTTACATGATTATGTGGAGATCTTCGCCTGGTCCTACGAAGACATGCCTGGGTTGGATACCGACATTGTGGTCCATCATTTGCCTACCAAGGAAGACTGCCCTCCGGTTAAGCAAAAGGTCTGCCATATGCGTCCAGAGATGTCTGAGAAGATCAAAGCTGAGGTTATGAAGCAATTCGATGCCGGGTTTCTTGCAGTGACCTCTTACCCTCAGTGGGTTGCCAATGTGGTGCCGGTACCAAAGAAGGATGGTAAGGTCAGAATGTGTGTTGATTACAGGGATCTGAACAGGGCCAGCCCCAAAGATGACTTCCCCCTACCTCACATTGATGTCTTGGTTGACAATACTGCTCAGCACAAGGTGTTCTCTTTCATGGATGGTTTTTCAGGTTATAATCAGATCAAGATGGCTCCTGAAGACATGGAAAAGACTACCTTTGTTACTCAGTGGGGCACCTTCTGCTATAAGGTCATGTCATTCGGGTTGAAAAATGCTGGGGCAACCTACCAACGTGCCATGGTTGCTTTATTTCATGACATGATCCATCATGAGATTGAAGTGTATGTCGATGACATGATTGCAAGGTCTCAAACAGAGGAGGAACACCTTGATCATCTGCAGAAACTGTTTGACCGTTTGAAACTGTACAAGCTGAGGTTGAACCCGAACAAGTGCACCTTCGGGGTAAGATCTGGAAAGTTGTTAGGCTTCGTTGTAAGTGATAAGGGTATTCAAGTGGACCCTGCCAAGGTTAAAGCCATTCAAGAGATGCCAGTTCCTAAGACAGAGAAAGAGGTCAGAGGTTTTTTAGGACGCCTGAATTACATTGCTCGATTCATCTCGCACCTGACTGCTACCTGTGAGCCAATCTTCAAGCTGCTGAAGAAAGATCAGGTGGTACGTTGGAATGATGAATGTCAGGCCGCTTTTGACAGAATCAAAGAGTATCTCCAAGAACCACCCATTCTTATGCCACCGGTTGAAGGGAGACCTCTGATATTATACCTGACAGTACTTGACAACTCAATGGGGTGTGTGCTGGGGCAGCATGACGAGTCTGGCCGAAAAGAGCACGCCATTTATTACCTTAGCAAAAAGTTTACCGACTGTGAGACCCGATACTCACTGCTCGAGAAAACTTGTTGCGCTTTGGTATGGGCTGCTCGCCGGCTGAGACAGTATATGCTGACTCACACTACCTTGTTGATCTCAAAGATGGATCCAATAAAGTACATATTTGAAAAGCCTGCTCTGTCTGGGAGAATAGCAAGATGGCAAATGATCTTGACAGAATACGACATCTAGTACACAACTCAGAAAGCCATCAAAGGAAGTGTATTGGCGGACCACTTGGCACATCAGGCAGTAGACGACTATCAGTCAATGAACTTCGAGTTTCCAAACGAGAGTATCATGATAGTGACTGATTGCGAAGTACCTGGACCGGATGAAGGACCTGAGGAAGGATCCCGATGGTCTATGCACTTTTACAGAGCCTCCAACGCTTTGGGTAACGGTATCGGCGCTGTGATCATATCCCCTCAAGGCACTCATACTCCACTCACTGCCCGGCTATGTTTCAACTGCACCAACAACATGGCAGAGTATGAGGCATGCATCATGGGTCTCCAAGCTGCGATTGACTTAAGGATCAAGTTTCTGAGTGTCTTCGGAGATTCCGCTCTCGTGATCAATCAGATCAAAGGCGAGTGGGATACGAAACATCCGAATCTTATTCCTTACAAGGAGTGTGTGTTGACATTGATCCCCCACTTCACAGAGATAACCTTTGAACATTTCCCAAGAGAGGAGAATCAGTTGGCGGACGCGTTAGCTACGATGTCTTCCATGTTCAAAGTCAAATGGGACAATGAGGCTCCCCGGGTCATCATCTGGAAACTGGACGAACCGGCATACTGTTGTGATCTTGAGGCTGAGATAGTGACTGAGAAACCTTGGTACCACGAGGTGAAGAGATACTTGGAAGCTCAGGAATACCCTGAAGGTGCATCTGTCAATGATAAGAAGTTTCAGAGAAGGTTCGCTGCAAAGTTCTTCCTTAGCAACGGCATCCTGTACAAGTGAAACCATGATTCGACCTTACTGTGTTGTGTGGATAAGACCGAAGCAGAAAGGATCATGGAAGAGCTGCATGAGGGTACCTTCGGAACACATTCCAGTGGGCACACTATGGCAAAGAAGATCCTTCGGGCAGGGTATTTCTGGTCCACAATGGAAGCCGACTGTTACCAACATTCTCGGACATGTCATAAATGCCAGATTTATGCAGATAAGGTGCACGTTCCTCCAGTTCCTCTGAATGTCCTGACTACACCTTGGCCTTTTGCAATGTGGGGCATAGATATGATCGGCGAGATTAAACCTACAGCGTCCAATGGGCATCACTTCATCCTGGTAGCGATCGATTACTTCACGAAGTGGGTTGAAGTAGCTTCCTACGCTACAGCAACCAAGAACGTTGTGGCACGGTTCATTCGGCACAATCTGATCTGTCGATACGGCATCCCTGAAAGGATCATTACAGACAACGGTACCAATCTCAATAACAAGATGATCACTGAGCTCTGCGAAAAATTTAAGATACAGCACCACAACTCTTCTCCTTACCGGCCGAAGATGAATGGGGTTGTAGAAGCAGCGAATAAGAATATCAATAAAATCATGCAGAAGATGACAGTGACTTATAAAGATTGGCACGAGATGTTACCATTTGCTCTACATGGGTATCGTACCTCAGCACGGACGTCAACCGGGGCAACTCCTTTCTCCTTGGTCTACGGCATGGAGGCAGTCTTACCGATCGAAGTGCAGATACCCTCTCTCCGGATAACGAAGGATGCAGATCTGAGCGAAGATGATTGGATCCAGACACAACTTGATCAATTAAACTTAATTGACGAAAAGAGACTCACTGCTATTTGTCATGGTCAGACGTACCAAAAACGAATGATCAGGGCATTTAACAAGAAGGTCAGACCACAAGAGTATCAAGTCGGGGATCTGGTAATCAAACGCATCATCCTTCCTCAGAGTGATCCAAGGGGCAAATGGACCCCTACGTACGAAGGGCCATTTGTGGTTAAACATGTGTTCTCAGGAGGAGCCATGATTCTGACCACCATTGACAATGACGAGCTTCCTCACCCCGCCAATGCAGACATAGTAAAAAGATACTACGCATAATAAAGACCCGCTATGTTGACATACCTAGGCAAAAATTAGGGCTTCCCGACGAACCAAAAGGGTTCGGGAAAAATGAAAGGATGAAATGAAAAAAATCTGTACACCCGGCAAGTCGAAAACCTTAAAAGGCGGCTTGGGCAAAAATGGGTATCCCGGTGGACTGAAAACCCGAAAGGGCGGTCCAGGCAAAAGTTAGGGATTGAAGCGTAATGTTATGTCTCATTGGATCACTTTGCATCCAGAATCCGGTATCAACATCAAGTTTAGACGGCATCGATCAATCAGCTTCATCCTTGACTAGGTCATCAAGTGATGAGACGCTCGAAGATATAAAGGCGATAGCAGAGTTGGAACCCAGTGGGATTATTCTTTTCACATAGCTGTTTTGTTTTCCCTTTGTACAAATTGTATAAACTCTTTTGTTTGGCGGCGCTCTCTTACTAGGACGTCAGCCTCTTGTACATAAACGCCTATTTACAGGCAATTCAAAAATCAATATAAAAATCACCTTTCAGTTAAAATTGCCAATTATTTTTCCTTTTCTGTTTTGTTGTGCGAAGAACGTCCGAGGTTCAACTTGTGATATATGCATTTGACAATAACTGCTAACTCATAAATATTTGCATACGAAACAAAGGATTAATTACAGGTAACATTAGAAACAGGGGAAATAATGAGTTGTCTAAGCGATCTAATTGCTCTGTCCATCAAGGTACCAAGGTAGGTTCAGCTGAAGAACATAACCAGTATACCTTAACTCCCCAGAGAGTGAGTCAGCAAGTCAATACATTCTCCCCAAGCAGAATTATCCTGTCAGCCTTAAGGAAGTTGGATATCCTCCAGCAGATCTCAATATTCCTCAGCTCAATGTACGAATGTTCTTAACAAGCATCCCCGGCAGCCTTGATCTAAGATTGTTCCCCGGCGGTATATCAAACACTCAGTGGAGCCACTTCCCCAACATATCTCAAAATTTCCCCAGGAGAGTCCAGCATGGTTCAAGATTTCCCCAGGAGAGTCCAGCATGGTTCAAGATTTCCCCAGGACAGTTTGAATCATCTCCCCCAGCAGTAAGCTTATCCCCAGTAGATTCTGGAAGCATATCCCCTACAGAGCACGAACGCGTCCCCCGGCTTTATTCAAAGGTTATTTCCCTACCAGGATATAACTGGGTTATCCTCAGCCAAAAGCCATGGAAAGATTGTCCTCGGCGAAGTCTTCTTATCCCAAGCGGAATCTATTAATACTTCCAACACAACAATGGTATCCCCAGCGAAGTTACCATCAGCATCTCAACAACATACCTCTCTTCCCACAGAGTATTGTTCCCCAGCAAGATCGCTAGAATAGTTATTCCCCGCAGAGTAATCTATTCGCCAAAGTTTATTCCCCAACGGAGTTATCTTCTCCTACCAGTATTCTTGCAACCATCACTCCCCAGTGGAAACAAAGAATGCTATTCAACATCAGCCCAGGATGTGACTTCCCGGCACCCGTCAAGGATTTACTTTCCTAGACAAAAACATACATTCATAAACATCGCATTTCCATACATTATAGCATGCATATATGCATCATGAACATACGATCTCATTTATGTTGAGAACATCATGGCTTGATCCATATCATGCATTGCATATGACTGACCTTTACCTTTCAGGAAAGATCCAGTTAAGTTCTCAGCTATGTCCAAGACTTTAGTCTGATTCAGTTAAATCGACTCCTAAAGATTTTTCTGATTCTTATCCAGTTGAAGATATTCCAAGACTTTCGTCTGGTTCAGTTAAATCGATTCTAAGATTTTTCTGATTCTTATCCAGTCAAAGTTAATCCAAGACCTTCTCTGGTTTAGTCAGATCGACGCCAAGATCTCCCTGATTCTTATTCTAGTTGAAGATTCCAAGACCTTGCCTGGTTTAGTTAAATCGACTCCTAAAGATTTTTCTGATGCCAATCCAGTCAAAGGCCTTCTCTGGTTCAGTCAGATCGACGCTAAGATCTCCCTGATTCTTATTCCAGTTGAAGATTCCAAGACCTTGCCTAGTTCAGTTAAATCGACTCCTAAAGATTTTTCTGATGCCGATCCAGTCAAAGGCCTTCTCTGGTTCAGTCAGATCGACCCTAAGATCTCTCTGATTCTTATTCCAGTTGAAGATTCCAAGACCTTGCCTGGTTCAGTTAAATCGACTCCTAAAGATTTTTCTAATGCCGATCCAGTCAAAGGCCTCCTCTGGTTCAGTCAGATCGACCCTAAGATCTCCCTGATTCTTATTCCAGTTGAAGATTCCAAGACCTTGCTTGGTTCAGTTAAATCGACTCCTAAAGATTTTTCTGATGCCGATCCAGTCAAAGGCCTTCTCTGGTTCAGTTAAATCGATTCCTAAAGATTTTCCTGATGAAGACTCAGTAGAAGACATCCAAGATTCTCTCACCGTTACTGTTGAGGTAGTAATCGCCCCAGATTCTCTCACTGTTACTGTTGAGGTAGTAATCGCCCCAGGTTCTCTCATCGTTACTGTTGAGGTAGTAATCGCCCCAGGTTCTCTCATCGTTACTGTTGAGGTAGTAATCGTCCAAGGTTCTCTCATCGTCCCGTTGAGGTAGTAACCATCCCTGATTCATTCATCACCTTTTGAAACTCCAGACTCGACTCCTGTATCTCGCCAGGGCACGTCTGAAGAGGTTTAAGGATTCAATTCCTGTAACCAGTCAGAGCACATCTACACAAAGAGTTTGAAGACCAACTCCTGTAACAGGTCAGGTAATCATCTTTCTTTTTCAGGTACGCAAGTTCTCGCTAAGGAATCTCTTACGCGATCGACACCCAGATGGCATCTATAAGCCCATCCACCTATCCATCACCTCTCAACATGGCATCTGTAAGCCCATCTTCCTATCCATCAATCTCCAAATGGCATCTGTAAGCCCATTCCCACCATCACACTGCTAACATGCGAGCGCAAATTTCTGGGCACTCTAGTGTTCAATCATCTTCCACCTTCGGATTACGAAAGCCACGCCAGCCAATCTACATCCTCATGTTTAAGAAGATTGAACAGGGGCAACTGTTGTACCCCAAAATTTTCCCTCCCATATTCTTCAAGATTTGCCAAGAGCATGCTTCAAAATCTCCCAAGGGTTGTACGGTCCAATGGCCTCCTAACAGTCAAAATTAGGGTTTTGGTTCTGGCAAAGAAATTGAAGTTTCCAAGGGTCCAAACAAGTCCCACATGCCTACAAACATGGTCAAGCATCCATATGCTAAGTTTCAAGGCTCACAGCACAAAATTGCACAGTCAAAAACCCTAATTGCTCAACAGTCAACTGCAGGGGCAAAATGGTCATTTGACAGTCAAAAGTCAAGATTTTTTGGTCAACATATTATTTTGAAGCCACAAACATCATTTGATCAATTCTTGATCATGATTCTCAAAGCATGGCTCAAAAAGTCTCAAGATGCAAAAGTTTCTATATTTGGACAGTTGAAAAAGTCAACTGCAAATTGACCAGGGCATAACTTCCACATGGTTTATCAGAAAAATTCCATCCAAAGCTCATTTTTAAGATAATGACATTTCCTACAACTCCTCTTCACACTTCAAGTCCAAGAAATGCTCTCATAAAAAGTTATCAATCTCAACATTATAGGTCATTTTCAAAAGTCAACAAAAAGGCACTTTAAGTCAAAGACCATAACTTGAGATTGGTAAATAAAAATGACATGAGACCAAATGCATTGGTTAGAGGACTCCAAGACCTTTCCAAAATGTCCAAGAACATGATCAAAGCTTAAAAATTGAGCAAGATATGCCTTGTGGAAGTTGGGAAATTTTTGGGAATTTTGAAAAGTCAACTTTGCTTCAAATGCCTCAAAATTGCTAATGGGCCTCAATTTCTTCCAAGAATCATCACCCAAAAGCTATGCACGACCCATTGACCCAAAGGGGAGTTATTTTCTTATTTTTAATTAATTAATTGAGTTTTTAATCCTATTAATTCATTTAATTAAAATTAAATTTAAGAAAAATACTAAAACATGTTTTCCAAATCTTTTTGTGCAACATATTCTCTCATTAAGGCCTAGGGATTTCGTGTACCACATCAAGAGGCAAGATCTTCCAAAATAGGCATGTTTTTCATGACAAAAAGATTGAAAAAGATGCTTGAAAAATCAAATATTGAAACATTGATTCAATGGATTTTGGGCTTTATTTTGACCTAGAATGATTCCACATATATGCAAGAACACAACCCTAATCAAAAACAACAAGAAAGCTGCGCCTCAAGCATAAGAAAAACTTGCATTTTTTTCACAAAATTATGAAAACTGTTTTCTCACATAGAGCACGTTTCAAAGCAAAAGAACCATTCCACTACACTCCTGACACTACCAGGGAGCTTTTCCAATCGAGATCACGCCTCCATACTCAAAGAATTGGTAGATAGAAGCTTGACTTTTCTTTAAATTTTGCATATTCGTGTGTCACGTTTCATGCATGATTATTGTGTTTTAATGATTGGTTTACACTAACATGAACTCACTGAAGCTTTTGGTGTCTTTTAATTGAATTAATATTTCCTGTATAGAAAATTTCCATGGACGACAACTAGGGTTTCTGAAACCTCAAATTGGGGCTTTAGGCATATGGCAAAATTGGACCTTGAAACCAATATGAACAGAATCGTTGTGACATGACGAACAAAACCATACCATCGCGCTCAATTTATGATAAGGAATGCGCTAATCGCTATTATTCGCTGTGCTATTTAGTGGGGGTTTAAAACCCCCGCTACTTGTTTGATATTTTTGCAGAAAGAAGAAGATGATGCTTGCGTGTCTGGACGTGACTGGGAGATTCAAATCTTCGCGCTTAATTTTTGTTTTACACCAATAGCATTTGTTCTCATATACATTGATCAGGTTCCACTAAGTTAACAAATAAACGCACTAGCTCCATTGGCAAGCACGCTGGCATACAGGTATTGGGACCTGGGTTCGATTCCCAGGTCCCCCATATTTCTCTATATTTTTCCTTGTAATGCATTCAGGTACACTTGCCCTCCTGTGGTCCACCAAGGAGCCTCACCATCTAGCTTGCCACGCGCCCAGAAGCCTCCATCCAATGGCCAGGTCATGCACTCCACCATACACCCTCAGTCAACCATATGCAGACGCGCTGGAAAAGTCAAAGGGGCCCTGATTCAGTGGGCCAAGAATGCTCCAAACAAACCTCCATAATTAGGTCTACCACCCCCATGTTTGCATTTTCTTTCTCTCTTTTTGCTCTTTTCTTTTATTCATTTTAATTATGTTAGTTGTTTTATTTAAATTCATAAAATAAATTTTATAACACAAAAAAAAAACCAGAAATTCATAAAAACAAAAAATATGTTTTATTAATATTAATTTCTATTAATTTTGTAAATAAATTGCAATAACCAAATCAGTTTAATTTTAGGTCTTCAACTTTAATATTTTTTTTTTCTTAAATAAATAAAATACATAAAAATTAGGTTTAGCATTTTCATTCTTTTTTTCAACAAATAAATTTTTATTCTTATTATTATTAACCATTAATTATTTTGTAAGTAAATATGTATATTAAATAATTAGTAAATTAGGTCAAACTTGAATCTTTTTTTTCTTTAATAATTAAAAATGCTTAGAATTAGGGTTTCAATTCCAATTAATTTTCTTTATTTCTATTAAATACAAAAACATAAAAATAACTTCCTTTTCTCATTAAATCATTAATTAACCTTTAATTTTAATTTAATTTCTTTAAAGGGTCCAACGCCCTCGCACCTTCGATTATAATTCCTTTTCGCGCGTTTGCTTTTATTTTTCTTTTTTAATCTTATGTAATTGCCCCAAAGCCTTGTAATAGATAATTAGGACATTTATTTTCCGCACTTTATTTATTCAAATCGGGTTTTGTTAATTTGGCGATGTATAGACCCGCGCCTTGTAATAGCGTAGGACTTTTATTTTCCGCATTTTAATTCCCGCACCTTTTTAACTGTTAATCACATGAAAGAATGTATACCCAAATAAAATCGAAGCGTAGCTCACCCAATGCATGACAAGACAAATAATAACTGAAAATGACACACAATTCACACACCACTCCTAGGGTACACCTCACTGTTGCCTTGCCCCTCGAAACGTGGTCGTCGAGTATAGGACGTTTTAGTAAGTCCTTATGTCCATGAACATGGCATAAGGGTAGCTTCTAAGGTGTCCTACTATTGCTCTGGTGATCACACTGTTGCCTTGCCCCTCGAAATGTGGTCGTCGAGTATAGGACGTCTTAGTGAGTCCTTATGTTCCATTGATCTAGTTGCCTCGAAATGGTCGCCTCGAACAAGTTGCCTCGGAATAGTTACCTCGGAATAAAAAGATCGATGGCATAAGGGTAGCTTCTAAGGTGTCTTACTGTTGCTCGGTGGCCACACTGTCCCTGACCCTCGAATTGACCCGAACACCTCCAACGGTGGTGCTTCCTACCTCTCAATGGTGGGATGACACTATCTTAAGGACATTTACACAGACTAATTCCTTAGGGTAGGTAGATGACTCGTAGATACTTGCTCTAAATTCAAAACAAATCAAAACTTCTTTTTCACACCGACACTTTGCAAAAAGCTTTCAAAAACAACTTTTCAAACACTCTTGAGGACTGATACAAGAGTCGAACTGAAATTTTAAACGAAACTTTTTCAAACCCACTCACCTTGAAAAGAAAACAAACATTTTGAAAACACAAATTAGCAAGTATCTAAGAGCCCATGGATAACCATGGATAGAAAGGGTGCTAATACCTTCCCTTTCTATAAATCTACCTCCCGAACCGAGAGCTAATCTCAATAAGGAATTTTTCTGTGCTTTTGTCCTTTCCATGTTGGAGAAAATAAAAGACGGTGGCGACTCTTGCTATCGCGACATTTCGCGAACCAGCGTTAAACAGTCAGTTCCAGATCCACCGATCACACATACCATTAGTTAGTAGGAAGCCCTATCTTTAGATGTTTGAGGGTCATTCGAAGGGACGTTTATACAGTCACAAAGGCAACTGGGCAAGAAACTTTAGTAACTACCCTAGGGTTTTAAGATCATTTTACTGAGGCAACATCGAGAGGGTCATCGAGGGACTTATGATCTTTAAACCGGAGGGTAGCCACTAAAATCTCTCACGGTTCGAGAGGTGTGACTGTTTTTCCGAAGGCAACAGAAGTGGAATACCCTAGAGGTGCGCATGTGCAATTGTGTTATATTCAGTTATTTTTGTCTTTTTTTATTAGGTTTGCTAGCATTTTGCTTGTTATTCTTGCCATACAATCCTAATTAGCATACATCTAAATAGTTAATAATTTGCAGTAATTAAAAGTGCAGAAATATAAATCTAGCTATTACAAAGCTTCGAGGAGGGGGATTATTACAAATCCAAAACTTTGGGGAAATAAAGAAAAACAGTAAAAGAGTCCTAATTAATTCTATTACAAACCAGGAAGCAGGTACAATAATATGAAAATGATAAAAATAAAACCGTGCGTGAATTAAAAAAAAAGACGTCCAAACCCTAAAATATTGCTAGGCCTAAAGAAAATCTTTTGTTATTTTTGTATATTTAAAAAAAAGAATAAATTGAATTAAATCTAATTAGTTAACTAAAAAGGAAAATAAAATTAAAAAAAATCTAACATTTTTTACTAATAAAAGGAATATTGAAAATTTACCCTAATTCTAATTATTATTATTATTTTGGAATTTTTATTATGAAAAGAAAATGAATTAACCTAAATCTATTTACTTTTAATTTATGAAAAGAAACCAAAATAATTAATTAAACTAATTTATGAAAATTAAAAGTGAATAAAATAAAACCTAAATCTAAGTTTTTATATTTTCTGATTTTATGATTAAAAAAATGATTTGAAAATAAAACAATTAAATAAACAAAAATAAAATAGAGAAAAGAAATTGAATGGGCTTTGTATGGAAGCTGCAAGAGGGGGGTGCGATTTGGAATTTGCTAGGCCCAAATATTCAGCAAGCCCAAGCCATGTTGGGATCCAGTGAGGAGGCGTCTAAAGGGTCCATGGTAAGGCTACATGTTAAAGGCGTTGGATCTAGGTCAACTGAGACCTGATGGTGTGGATCTGATGGCCTATGGTGCGCGCGCTTGACCCTGGAACACTGGATCAGTAAGAATAATTTGGAAAAAGAATATGCAAGAGGCAGGAATCGAACCTCTGCCCTTGCACACACATAACACCTTAACACACACTCACTCAACTGTTGGGACGACTTTACATCCGTTAATGTAAATACAACAAAATATACATAATGCAAGACAAGTGCAAATGTTGATTTGGCAGACATGCGTGCTCCAGTGGGTCCCCCTGTGTTTGTAATAACCAATCAAAGTATTACCTTCTGCCACGCTATGGTCCACGCTGGTCAAGCCACCGGGGGTGGTGGCTCCAGTCATCCCCTCCGGTTGGCCAAAATGTCCATCCTGCGAAATATCAAGAAAACGAAAACGAAAATGATATTACCCCCCTAATTTGGGGTCTACGAATTCAATGGTGGTGGCTATTTTGCCTGAGATGGCCTGTATTGTCATGTTCGTGTCTTGGCTATTTCAAAACCCTAACAATGGCAAATCCCTAAATCTGCATGCATTCTCTCATGCTTTATGTTAGAACAAATCAAGACAATGATATAAACATGAATATGTGCATTGAACTTGTTAAAATTGCATGTATTGAAAGTTTGAGATCAAGAAAAAGTTATCGATCGAAGTGATAATGGGAGGGTGCTCTGGCGTATGTTGGGCTTGTCTCATGAATGGGGAAGGCTTCTGGGACCTCCAGGAAGAAGATATGATGCATGCTTTTGATTGAGGAGGCTTAGATCGTATGATATGAGTTTTAACCTTTCTTTGAATTTTTGAGAATTTTCTAGGGCTTCTTGGAGGCAGGTTGTGCGTTCCCTTTAGGTATGATTTTGTTGTATATATGTAGTGGGCAAGATTAGGTCAGAAAATCCATTCATGAGATCAAATATAATCATGCTTTTAAAGACATGAAGATTTGATCCAAAATTTCTAAAACAAGAAGATATTTCCCTCCTCTTGCCTTGTGCATTTTTGACAGCTATTTGTGAGCTTTTGGGCCTCCAACATGATCAAGTCTCCAGCTTTACACACATCATACATTAATCTTGCATTTATTTAATTTATTTTGATTTTATTTAGATAAAAATAAAAAATAAATTAAAAAAAATCAAACTCATGCATGGGTGAGTTTATAGGCTCTTGGACATGTCATGAATATGTTTAAGTCTAAAAAATTATGCCCATTAACCTAAAAACACAAATTTGCTCAATGTGCATATCTTGAAATTTCTCTATATTTCCCAATTTGTGCAAGCCATAACTTATTTAATTTTTAGCTTTTGAAGATGATCTTTGAATTTTTGGAAACCCCAAGATGTCCTCTTCAATCCCTCTTTAGATTAATTTTGCATTTGAAAACTTTACCTTGATGTAAATGGTCTTGGCAAAAAGTGTATTTTGTTGACTTTCTGAAAATGACCTGTAATGTATGATCTTATATCTTTCAAATGGTGCATTTCTTGATCTTGAGGGAAAAAGAGGAGTTGTAGGGAACTGGATTCTCTTCAAAATGAACTTTCGTTGAGGAAAAATGGATGAAGTATGTGAAAGTTATGCCTAGTCAAAGTTTAGTTGATTTTTCCTATAGAAACCCTAATTTAGCAACTCTATACTTTTGATAGATTAGGAGCATTTCTTGAGGAATCATGATCAACCCTTGATCAATTGATGTATATCACTCTAAAATGTTGATGTTGACAAACAATATTGAAGTTTGACTGTATATAGGCCACAATTGACTTTTGACCTAGTATAGTTGATTTTCAAACCTTTGAGACATTGATTGAGCAAACTTGTAGTGTAAGGCATGAAACTTGGTGTGGATAATCTTGAAGACATATTAGGACCATGGAAAACATTTGAGACCTTTGGAGCTCACACATCTTGGTGAAAAGTGAAACCCTATTTAGAGGTTCATTGCTTAGGAGGAGAATTTGTCTGGTCAATTCTTGGTCATCCTTGAGCAATTGAAGACCTCAATGAGCATGTCTTGAGTAAAATGGGAGGGAAAATTTTGGGGTACAACAGTTTCCCCTGTTCAATCTTCTTAAACCTGAGGATTTAGATGGGCTCGTCTGCCTTTCGTAATCTGAAGGTGGAATATGATTGAATACTAGAGTGCCCAGAAATTTGCACTCGCATGAAGTAACATTGTTGGTTGATGATATCGAGAATGGGCTTACAGATGCCATTTGAAGAAGAAGACATAGAATTGTCGGAGATGGGCTTAAATATGCCATCCAAAGTAGATGCTGACTTCATAGGAGGTCTCTTTATGGGGATTCATGTTCCTGTTGTTTGAGGAGGTCTCTGCTGGGGAATATTGGTTTCTGTTTGGGGAATAGAGTCTAGGAGATTTAGTTGTCCATTACTCTACCGGGGATGTCATCTCTTGACTGTAGGGATGAAATTTAACTGTTATCTGGTTAAAATCTAGGTTTCACAGCAACTTACTGAAGATCATAAAGTTGACTGTTATTTGGTCGTATTCCAGGCTTTACAGTAACTAACTCGAGAATATGAAATTAACTGTTATCTTGTCAATCTCCAGGCTTCATAGTAATTTTCTTAAGGTTAAGTTGTTATCTGGTCGTATACAGGCTTTAGTGACTTGAACTATTATCTGGTCAGGTCTAGGCTTTAGTGATTTGAACTGTTATCTGGTCGGGTCCAAGCTTTAGTGATTTGAAGAAATTAAGTTGTTATCTGGTCGAATCCAGGCTTCAACTTGAATTTGAGGCATATTATCATCTGGTCGGGCCCCGAATTCATAGTAATTGATAAAATAAACTGCTATCTGGTTGAACTTCAGGCTTCGCAGTGATTTGACATAGTAAAATGCTATCTGGTTGTATTCCAGGCTTCGCAGTAACTTATACTATTATCTGGTCGGGTCTAGGTTTCACAGTGTCTTGACTTGTAGATTAAGTGTTATCCGGTCGGATTCTGGGCTTCAGCAATGACGTTGACTGCTATTTGGTCGGATCCAGGCTTCGCAGTGTTGTAAACTACTATCTGGTCAGATTCCAGGCTTCATAGTGTTGTAAACTACTATGTGGTCGGGTCCAGGCTTCGTAGTAACTGATGAGCTATTACTTCAGATAGTTGACCTGTCTTGTTTCAGGAATTAATCTGGAACGTGTTGGAAATTGATGATGGTATTTGTTTGTTGATTTTCCCTGAAAAGGTAAAGAATTATCTGTATGCAATGTCATGATGTATGTAATGCATTGCGTGATGCCACTCTCAAAATAAATGAGATTGTGTTATATGTATTATGTATGCATATGCTATGATGCTTGTAACATGATGTATGAATGTAATGTGTGAGCTGATCAACTATTCTTTGTAACGTCGTTAAATTGAGGGAAAATAAATCCCTGACTGCTGCTGGGGATGAATAATGTGATTCCTCATTAATTGTTAAAGTTGACTTGCTGGGAGATGGATTTCCGTGGTTAGAGAAATAAACTCCACTGGGGAAAGAAAAAATTCGTAAACTGCTTGGGGATTTTTATAAACCCTTGTTGGGAGACCCAAGATGTTTGTGAACCAGGCTGGGGAATTCTTTAAGATGCCGGGGAAATAATTGGAGATTATTGCTTTGTCGGGTATATCAGAAACTTTGACATCATTAGGCTGTATACTGAGGATATGGTTGTGACTTTGTAGTAGGATGTCTCTGCCTCTGTACCTGCTGGAGAAAGTATTTGCGGGGATTTGCAGATGGCTTTTTTAGACACTGTTTCGTTTCTTAAAGCCATTAGTAAATGTCTTTCTGTTTTTTTATGTGTGTATTTGTAAACAGTAATCACATTCAGATGCATATGTTCAAAAATAATTACTGGACATTTTTGCAAGCAAAACAGAAAAATAAAAACAAATAGTTTTGCACTTTCAAAGAGATAGTTTTGTATTAATCTGAAGAAGTCTGCCTATAACAGGTGTTTTTGTACAAAGAGACATACATTCTAGTAAGAGAATGTCGTCGTAAGAATGAAAACTATACAAAAATAGTATACTAAGAAAAACAGCTATATGAAACGATCCCATTGGGTTCCCATTTGAACTTTGACACTTGTTACTGAAGTCTGCCTGTAAGGTGACTGGATTGATTAGTACCATTTAAACTCGACACTTGTTACCGAAGTCTGTCTGTAAGGTGATCTGACGGGACATAGTTATACGCTTTTAATCCCTAACTTTTCCTGGACCGCCCTTTCGGGTTTTCAGTCCACCGAGATACCCTTTTTTTCCCAAGCCGCCTTTTCAGGTTTTCAACTTGCCGGATGTACATATTTTTTCATATATGTATCCCTAACTTTTGCCCGAACATTTTGGTTCGCCGGGAGGCCCTTATTTTTACCTAGGCCAGTCGACCTAGCGGGTCTTTTCTCATGTGTAGTATCTTTTAACTATGTTCGCGTTTACAGGGTGCAGAAGTTCGTCACTGTCCATAGCGGTTAAGATCATAGCTCCACTAGAAAATATGTTCTTGATCACAAATGGCCCTTCGTATGTGGGAGTCCATTTTCCCTTGGGATCACCTTGCGGTAGGATAATGCGCTTGATTACTAGGTCACTAACCTGATATACCTGACGTCTGACCTTTTTGTTAAAAGCTTTAATCATACATTTTTGGTACATCTGACCATGACAGACAGCCGAGAGCCTCTTTTGGTCAATCAGGTTCAACTGGTCAAGTCGGGTCTAGACCCATTCGTCTTTATTCAAACCTGCATCCTTTATGACTCAAGGAGGGATCTGGACTTTGATGGGTAGGACAACTTCCATACCGTATACCAGAGAGAAAGGAGTTGCCCCTGTTGACGTACGTACTGAGGTACGGTAACCATGAAGAGCAAATGGTAACATCTCATGCTAGTCTTTGTATGTCACTGTCATCTTCTGTATGATCTTCTTGATGTTTTTATTAGCAGCCTCTATAATGCCATTCTTCTTTGGTCGGTAAGGTGAAGAGTTATGATGTTGAACTTTGAATTATGTATAGAGTTCAGTGATCATAGTATTATTAAGATTGGTACAATTATCTATAATGATTCTTTCTGGAATACCATACCGACATATAAGGTTATGTCTGATGAACCGGGCCACAATGTTCTTGGTAACAGAAGCAAATGAAGTTGCCTCGATCCACTTTGTAAAGTAATCAATGGAAACTAGGATGAAGCAATGCCCATTATAAGTGATAGGTCTAATCTCTCCGATCATATCAGTGCCCCACATGGCAAAAGGCCAGGGAGCAGTCAAGACGTTCAAAGGAACCAGAGGCACATGTACTTTGTCAGCATAGATTTGGCACTTGTGACAAGTTCGGGAATGCTGATAACAGTCTGCTTCCATAGTGGACCAGTAGTACCCTGCTCTCATAATCTTCTTATCCATTGTGTGCCCACTAGAATGGGTTCCAAAGGTACCTTCGTGCATGTATGCCATAATCTTCTCTGCTTCACTCTTGTCTACATACCGAAGCAAAGTAGAATCATGTTTGCACCTGTAGAGGATTCCATTACTGAGGAAAAAATAGGCAGAGAACCTTCTTAGGAACTTTTTGTACCCCAAAATTTTCCGTCCCATATTTCTCAACATTTCAAGAATGATACTCAAGTTGCTCAAGGTAGTCCAAGGGTTGACCAGACAAGCTCTCTCCTAAGAAAGTCTACCTCAAATTAGGGTTTCATGTTGCATCAAGACACTTGAGTCCAAGTGATCCCAAATTCTCAACATTGTCCTAATATGTTCTCAAGATCATCCATGTCAAGTTTCCAGCCCTTCAGAGGAAGTTTGCTCAGTCAATTGCTCAAATGCCCAAAAATCGATTGTGCTAGGGCAAAAGTCAATTGTGGCCCACATACAGTCAAACTTCAAGATTTTTGGTCAACATCCTCATTTTGAAGTATATTTCATCATTTTATCAAGGGTTGATCATGATTCATCAAGTATTGCTCATAATTCATCAAGACTCAAAAGTTGCTAAATTAGGGTTTTGCAGGAAAAGTCAACTCAACTTTTACCAAGCATAAATTTCTCATACTTTATGAGAAATAACCCATACAAAGCTCATTTTGAATAGGATGCAATTCCCTACAATCCATCTTCAGCTCCCAAGTTCAAAATATGCACTCACAAGAAGTTATGAATTTGGACATTATAGGTCATTTTGAAAAGTTAACAAAAACACCTTTTTTGTCAAAGCTTCATACATGAGCATGGTATATCAAATTTATATGAGACATAAAGTGTTGATTAGAGGACATCTCAAGCTTTCTAAAAAGTCCAAGAACACCTCCAAAGAGTCAAAATTGAGGAAGTTATGCATTGGTGAAGTTGACCTTTTTTGCAAAATTGCCAAAAGTCACTTGTTTTAAGTTGCCAACATGGTCCACGAGCTCTAGCCCTTTCCACTTGTCATTATCATGTTTTTATTATTTTTTTTTATTTTTATTTGATTTAAATCAATTTTAATCAAAATAAATCATGAGAAAATCCAAAATATTGAAAACAAAAGATTTTGTGCTTGTTTCAGGTTTTAAACTACAGCTAGCATCAAATCAAACTTGTGTAAAGGCTTGGTGTGCATAAAAAGATTGGATTTAGGACATTTTTGGAAAGATTTTAAGGTGAATCAAATCAAGATCAAACTCATTGATAGAGGAAGATTGAGTGCATTCTTTCAACCCTAATTTACTCCTCAATACATAAGGAGTGTGCGCAGACCTAAAGAGGCTAGAGAAGGAAGCGCAACATCAAGAACAGAACTTGAAAAAATCAAGAAAAAGTGCAAACACGATTTCATTGTTCCAGGTCAATTCAAGACTCTTTACCCATTCCAATCGATTCCTGGGAGTGTAGGCAAGCAGAAGCAATCAAGAACAAAGCCTTTCTAGTACCAAAAAGCGATGTAAGTCATCCACGACATCCATGAATTTTTGAATTCGGTTTGCACGATTTAGGCATTGTTAGCATGAATTAACCATATATTATTGATCCATAGAACATTTGCAAGCTCTCTGTATTCTTTGATTGGATTTTCATGGTTTGTGCTGGATTTCACCATGGCTAGGGTTTACAGCTTCGATTTAGGAGTTTTCTGTGCAGGTGAAATTAGGCCATGAAAGGGCCACCATTACACTTAGGAGGTCCAGGCGAATCAATTGGTGGCCCTAGTTTTTATTTATTTTGCTCATAGTTTATTTTGAGAATACACAGGTCTGTAGTGACGGACAAACGTCCGTAGGTAAAAGTGTTTCACTTTTACCAACGGTGCAAGGAGGGAGACGAAGACGTGGCTTCATCTAATTCGTCCATTTGAATTTTCGCACAAATATTTTATTGTTTCGCTTGTTTTATATATAATAATTCTTGTTTATATTATGTACAACAAACACAAGTGATGCAGTGGTAGCCAGGCAAGCGTTAAGGCGTTGGAAAGCTTGAGGTCAGGGGTTCGACCCCTGCCTCCAACGTTTGTTATTTTTCTTAATTCCTTTCAGGCAATCCAGCATGCACCAAGGACTAAGGACCATCATGTACTCTCACATCCAATCTGCCAAGTGGCCAGATGGCCATCATCTGGAGGAGCCCCATAAGCCACAGTCAGCGTGCAACACTGAATCCAAAAAAGTCAAACAGACCTCACTCTTCTTGGGCCCAGAATCACAGTTTGCACCCTCCAAATACTTTTCAGGCCGATTCTCTCTTTCTATTTTCTTTTATATTTTATTTTATTTCATTTAATTTATATTTATTTATTTACTAACCAATCAACTATTTTCTTTTTTATCAAAAAATCACAAAAATATTACTTTTCATAAATTAGGTTTAGATTTTATTTTTATTAAAAAATTAATTAATTTAATTAGGTTTGTTAATTTAGATAACTTTAATTTCTTTTTTGTACATAATTAAAATTAATTAAAACAAATAGGTTTTTATTTCTAATTTAATTATATTTTCTTTTTCCTAAAAATAACCAAAACATAAAAAATAGGTCATGTAATTATTTTTATTAATTAATCTAATTAAACTAATTATTTGTATATTTAATTTTAAAACCTAATCTATTTTTTTTCTTAAAAATAATTAAAAACAACAAAAAAAACATTTTTCTTTTGATTAGGTTAGAAGGGTCAAAATCCTAATTTCTTACCGATCTTAATTTTTCTCGCGCGCTTTATTTTTATTATTTATCATATTGATGTAACTGCCTACAATTTGTAATAGTTTAATTAGGACGTTTATTTCCATTTATCGCTTTATTTTCAAAGGGTTTGTTTTTGACTATGTAAATACTCGAAGCCTTGTAATAGCGTAGTTTAATTTTCGCATTTTAAATTCCGCAAATTATTAAACTGTTGGATGTATGATATAGGGATGCATGACAAGAATGTATGTTAAACTTTAAAACAGTTAGATAACCCTAAAATGTGCAAAGATAATAAATCTGAAACTGAATCACTCGCACATGCGCACTCCTAGGGTACACTCCCACTTGGTTGCCTTCGGTAAACGGTCATTGAGTATAGGGTGCTTTAGTGGCCGTCCTTTTGTCCAAAGATCAAAGTTGCCTCGGAATGGTTGCCTCAGATATTGTTGCCTCGGATAATTGATCTAAGACATTAGGGTTACTACTAAGACATCCTAACATTGCTTTAGTGCCTGTACGTCCCTTTTCGAATTAACTCTCAAAACTCCAACGACGGTGCTACCTACTCACTAATAGTGGGATAGCATTGTCTAAAGGAAACGAACATAGAACAATTCTTTTTTCGAGTAGGTAGATTAGCTCTTAAGTACTTGCTTAATTCAAACAAAAATTTTCACACTTACACTCCTTTACAAACAAAGTTTTCAAAAACACTTCATTACACTCTTGAAGACAGAAGCAAGAGTTAAATCGAAGTCAAAACAAAAACTTTTCAAAGCACACAAACACAAAGAAAACAATTTTGAAAATGATGAGAAAGTACCTAAGAGCCTGTAGGTAACTACGGATAGAAAGGGTGCTAATACCTTCCTTTTCTATAATCTACCCCCCGTATTCAGAAATATCTCGAAAAAGGAATTTTTCTGTGCTTTTTTCCTTTCCTTGTTGGATAAAATAAAAGTCAGTGGCGACTCTTGCTTACCGCAACATTTTGCGAACACAAACGCAAAACACAAACCAACATTCCTAAAAATAGTCTCGGTTCTGGCCACCGTATCACGGAACTTCTTATCATTGATGGAAGCCCCCTCAAGATACTCTTAAGCTTCGAGATATCTTTTCACTTCAATGGACCAAGGTTTTTCCACTACTTCTTCAGTATCAACCTCATAACAGTATGTTGGTTCGTCTAATGTCTCAACAGTGATATGAGGAGCTTCATTATACCATCTGACTTTGAACATGGATGACATGGTAGCTAGCGTATCTGCTAACTGATTTTCTTCTCAGGGAATATGTTCAAAGGTGATCTCTTCAAAGTATGGAATCAATGTCAGCAAATGCTCCCGATAAGGGATTAGATTAGGATGCTTCGTGTCCCATTCTCCTTTGATTTGACTGATTACCAGGGCCGAGTCTCCATATACGCTTAGGACTTTGATTCTCAAATAGATAGCATCCTTGAGACCCATGACATATGCTTCATATTCAGCCATATTATTGGTACAATTGAAACATAACCTGGCAGTGAATGATGTATGACAGCCTTCGGGGGAGATAATCACAACACTGATTCCATTTCCAAGTGCGTTAGAAGCTCCGTCAAAAACCATAGTCCATCGGGATCCCTTTTCGGGTCCTTCATTTGGTCCAGGTTTTTCACAATCAGTCACTAACATGATGTTCTCGTCCGGGAATTCAAAATTCATGGATTGGTAGTCGTCCACAACTTGATGAGTCAAATGATCAGCTAATACACTTACCTTGATTGCTTTTTGGATTGTGTACCGAATATCATATTTAGTTAGGACCATTTGCCATCTTGCTATTCTTCCCGAGAGAGCGGGCTTCTCAAAGATGTAATTGATAAGATCCATTTTAGATATCAACAAGGTAGTGTGAGTCAACATATACTGTCTTAGTCGACGAGTAGCTCATGCCAAAGCGCAACAAGTTTTCTCGAGCAGTGAGTATCTTGTTTCACAATCTGTAAACTTTTTTCTAAGGTAGTATATTGCATGCTCTTTTCAACCAGACTCGTCATGTTGCCCCATCATACACCCCATTGAATTCTCTAATACTGTTAAGTACATGATCAGAGGTCTTCCTTCAACCTGCGGCATCAAAATTGGAAGCTTTTAAATACATTCTTTGATTTTGTCAAAGTCGGTCTGGCAGTCGTCATTCCACTTCACTGCTTGATCTTTCTTCAGTAATTTGAAGACGGGTTCACAAGTAGCAGTTAGATGGGAAATGAATTTGGAAATGTAATTTAGACATCCCAAGAATCCCCTGACCTCCTTCTCAGCGCGGGGAGTTGGCATTTCTTGTATAGCTTTAACCTTTGCAGGGTCTACTTCAATACCTTTGCCGCTGACAACGAAGCCTAAGAGCTTACCAGATCTTACTCCAAAGGTGCACTTATTCGAGTTCAGTCTCAGCTTGTACTTCTTCAGTCTTTCAAACAGTTTTTGCAAGTGATCAAGGTTCTCTTCTTCAGTCTGAGACCTGGCTATGATGTCGTCCATATAGACCTCTATCTCATGATGGATCATATCGTGAAACAAAGCTACCATAGCTCGCTGAGAGGTTTCCCCATTGTTCTTCAATCCAAATGGCATGACTTTATAATAGAAGGTACCCCACTGTGTAACAAAGTTTGTTTTCTCCATATATTCAGGTATTATTTTGATCTGATTATAACCAGAGAAACCGTCCATGAAGGAGAATATCTTATGTTGTGCGGTGTTGTCAACCAGAACATCAATATGGGTAAGCGAGAATTCATCCTTGGGGCTTGCCCTATTCAAGTCTCTGTAATCCATACACATATGTACCTTACCGTATTTCTTAGGTACCGGAACAACATTAGCAACCCATTATGGATAAGAGGTAACAGCTAAGAAACCGGTGTTGAACTGTTTCATAACTTCAGCCTTGATCTTTTCTGACATCTCAGGACGCATACGATGAACCTTTTGCTTCACTGGAGAGCAGTCTTCTTTCGTTGGCAGACCATGAACCACAATATCAGTGTCTAGCCCCGGCATGTCTTCGTATGACCAGGAAAAGATCTCAACATAATCATGTAACATCTAAATTAATCGTTCTTTGACGATATGCTCCAAGTTGGCACATATCTTGACTTCCTTTTTATCCTCTTCAATACCCAAGTTTATTGTATCAACCGGCTATTCATGAGGATGTATTGCCCTTTCCTCCTATTGTAACAGTCTGGCAAGTTCTCCTGGTACTTCGCAATCTTCCTCACCTTTGTCCTCGACTTGGTAGATTGGATTTTCAAAGTCATAATTGGCAATAGCAGAACCATTATCAATGGGATCTAGAGTGGATGTGGATCTGTAGTTTGATATGTGGGTGTGTGTAAGAGAGCATAGCTATTTTGATCAAGTAAAAGCAAAAAAGAAAGACAGAGAGCATACAATTTGTATGCAAAATGTCCAATGATTTATTAATGACATATGAAGATGAAGCAATAACCCTCACAAATATACCATTGTGCCTCGGTTAAAGCACAAGGCTTTAGAGTTTAAATCGTTCAAATATTACATATTCCAAAAAACAAAAAGACAATTACTCCTGGATAAAAGTAATGGGAACAAAGTATTTAGCTGTCCAATTATTTAGTCCACCTCTGGTAGTTGGGAAGATCTAATTGTCCATGTCGCAGTCACTATCACTGTCCTCCAAAGCATTGATTCCATGGTTGCTGATGCATAGTGGTAGCCCTCCGGCGCGAGCATAACGAACAACTCTTTGGGCTCATGAAGTAAAACCCAAACCAAACTTGTCAGATTTGTAAGGGATATCAGGGAGTTGGCCCCAAATGGTACGAACACCTTCTTCGACTACTGCTTTGGCATCCTTTAGAGAAGCCATCTTTAATGGAGGCCTGGTAATCTTTGGAACATTAGTAGCAGTCTTGGTTATAACAATCGTCTAAGGAACCTCTTCAAAATTCTGGAAGGGGGTTTTAATGAACTCGTCGTCCATCTCAACATACCTGAAAGAGTTCAGATGGATCACCATATATTCTTCCTTGCCATGGACGGTAACAATATTTCCATTAACTAGATACTTCAGCATTTGATGTAGAGTAGAAGTAACAGCACCGGCACCATGGATCCAAGGGTGACCCAAAAAATAAGAGTAAGACGGGCGAATGTCCATCATGTAGAAGGTGGAGTCAAAAGTATGAGAACCAACTTTAATATGGATGTCCACCTCCCTGTGTACCATTCTCTTGGAACCATCAAAATCCCTCACCACAATGTTACTGGGTTTCAAAGTCAGTCCTTCACAGTCCAATCTATCTAAAGCATTCTTAGGTAAGACATTTAATGATGACCCTGTATCCACCAGAACATGAGCTAGGGTAGTGCCCCTGCATTCAATAAAGACTGCAGGGAATCATTATGCTTTCTTCCTTTGGACGTTAAATCCACATCGGAGAAACCGAGTCCACTGTCAGCAGTCAGACTAGTAACACAGTTCTCAAATTGGTCGGCAGAAGTCTCTTGAGGCACATGAGCAGACTTCAGGAACTTCACCAAAGCCTTAGCATGGGCTTCAGAGCATAACAGTAAGGCCAGCATTGAAATTTTTGAAGGGGTTTGCCCCAATTGTTCCACCATATTGTAATCACTTTTCCGTATGATTTTCAGTATCTCTTCCATTTCTTTTTTAGAAGCTTCAGGAACAGCTTCTTTATGCGCCTTCGTCCGGGAAGGCTCAACCAGTACCTCTTTTCCCCAAGTCTTAGCTGACTCAGTAGCATGGATAATAATAGGAATGACAGTAGGCGTAGCAACATGAGTAACAAGAGTAGTAACAAGAACATTAGCGGGAATAACCAAAGGAGTGGCAATAGTATTTGGAGAGATCTCAGGAGATAAGATCCTTCCGCTTCTGGTAATTTTATTGGTCCCAATAATGTTGTCGATGTTAGGATCATTATCTTCATCAACTTCATCTTTGATAGCCAATAGGTCTTGCTTGACGCCATGGTAGTAGACGTCAGCTCCATAGTTCCAAGGAACGGCCTTATCAGAGGAATATGGTATCAGCCCAGGAAAAGTGATAATTAAAGGAGCAACCTTAGGAGCGGATGCAATCCTGACGGGTCTTTTGGAGGAGACCCTGGGAGGATTATCGAAAATGGTAATTATTGATATATCTTCACACAGACTTCTTGTAGAGGGAGTATTCTCGAACATAATTTCTTTGTTGTTCATCAGGCGCTAAACACCTATCTTCAACAACAAACAATCGTTGGATAAAGACGTACACAAGAGGCAACCTTCATCACAACCTAGAAATAAACCAGCTCGCAAGAGATTTTTTTTAACAATCGGAAGAGGAGTAGCTAGTTCATCAACAGAAGAAACAAACAGGTCATCATCAACAACATTAACACCATGGCCATGCTCGGGCATTGGTGCAGTTATCACATTAGGAGTCTCAGGAGGGTCAAATTCAATCTCCTTTGCCTTAATGAGATCTTTCACTTTGTTCTTCAGAGCCCAACAATCATTTGTATCATGCCCTAGACTGTCGGAGTGGTAGGCACATCGAGCATTTGGGTTGTAGCGGGGAGATGTAGTATTTGGATTTTTTAGAAGCCTCCCTCATAGTGACCATATTAGACTTCAACAAGTGTGGCAAAACCTGAGATAAGGACATGTTAATCCGGGTGAACTATCTTCTGGATGCATCCTGTATGTGCTGATTGTTTTGTTGTTGATTTGACGCAAGGTTGGAGATCATCACAGCTCCTACCATTGGATGGTGTTCAACTTTTCTTTGATTCCTCTGACCGTAAGCAACACTTACTTCCTTCTTCCCAGAGAATGGTTTCTTCAATATACTTGAAGATGTATCTCTCTGAATCTTACCGCTCTTGATACCAACTTCTACTTGTTCACCAGTCAATATCATCACAGTAAACCCAATTGAAGAGCTTCCAATCAACTGGTTGAAAAATGAACCAGACAAAGTACCCAAGAACATGTCTACCAACTCTCTATCAGACAGAGGAGGATGGAATCTTCCTGCAATATCTCTCCACTTCTGAGCGTAATCTTTGAAGCCCTTGCTATAACCCATAGACATGCTTTGAAGTTGAGTATGGATTGGAGCGAGGTCAGCATTGTATTGGTATTGCTTGTAGAAAGCAGCAGTCAGATCCTCCCAGTTGCGGATGTTGGTTCCCTCCAGCTGATAGAACCATTCCAACTGGGTCCCTGATAAGCTCTCCTGGAAGAAATGCACCCATAAATTCCTATCAGCAGTGTGAGGTTGGATCTTCCTGACATAAGATCTTAGATGTAGCTTAGAACATGAAATCCCGTCATATTTAGAAAATACGGGAACCTTGAACGTTGGTGGAATGAACACTCCAGAAACCATCCCTAATTCTTCGAAATCCAGACCAGGTACTCTCTGAATTTCCATGGCATTAAGACGATCCTTCAGCTGCTTGTATTTGTCATCAGCATGGGGATATTGTTTCTCAAAGTAATAAACATCTTCTTCATCATCCCCTGGGTTGTTGTCTTCTTCTTTTGTTTTTTCTTCCTAATTGTCCCCCTCATTTGAAGGAGTTGCAAAGTCTATAGTTCGCTTTGCTGGTCCTCTGAATCTCCTTCCCATATTCAGGACATCCACTGGTTTCTTTGTCTTCTTCTTCTTGTCTTTGAGAATCAGAGCCTTCAGGTCTTCTTACCCCTTAGCCAGAGCCAGGAACATCTGCTGGAATTGAGCATTTTGTGCTTGAAGATCCTTAACTATTTGTTCAAGATCCATTTCTTTTTGCTGAAATAAAGAGCGAAAAGATAAGAAACTTGTCTTGAAATACCTGCTTATGTGATGATATGCATGATATGCTTATGCAATGTTTTCAAGGACCTCGTAGTATTTAAACCCTTTTAATCAAAGCATAGACAAAGACTTTTTATTAGTAAGTTTAAATGAAATCAAAGTTTACAAAGAAATAATAATTAAAATTTCTAAAACTTCTAGGTTTACCATGGACGCTTTCTTTTGCTGAAGAAGTTGCTTCGTCAGTTTCGACACTTTCTTCTCACTGGCATAGAATCGGGTCTCAAAGGTATATCGTTCTTCCTTGAGCTGGATCCAAGACTTTTGCAATTCTTCAAAGTTTGTCGACATATTAGGATGAAGAATGATGCGAGACTCGTCCCCTTGAACAATAGGCTCTGAGATCACTGGTAGGACAACAGTATATGGCATCATAAGACTTTGAGCACGAGCTCGCACCCATTTGAGGTAAGGCTCCAAAGGGATGGAGTTCTTGCGCCCTAAAGTCTTACTATCAGTCTTCTTAACCATGCCCCAAGCACGGATGAACCTCTGGTGATAACCTTGCAGATCATTTGAATAGTCGAACATAATACCCTGGATGAGCATATTATGAGGACCATCTCTTCGGGTGTAACCAAACTGACGTAGGTCTAAAGAGGGGTTGTAGGTGATGCCTTCTCTAATGCTAAGGAGTGGCACATTAGGAAATTCTCTGCAGCGATCAATAAAAGAGATATCTTTTTGAGAGTGAGGGCACCAATATATATCAGAGTGAGAAAGAGACATTAACCATTGGTTCCACCTTAAGCCTAACTCGATCTTCATTATTGACCGAGGAAGGTCCGAAATAAACCACCTATAGAGCAAAGGCGTACAACACATAAGAGTTCCTCGCTTCTTCATAGTACGGGTGTGGAGTGAATGCATATCCCTGAGCAATATAGGCACTGGATTGTGAGCAAGGAAGATGTTGATGGCACTGACATCTATAAACTAGTCTGAATTGGGGAACAACACCAACCCATAGATCAAGAGAGCTAAGACATCTTAAAAGGCATGGTAACTCATAATGTCTAGGAATAGCCAACTTTCTTCATTATAAAATTTTCAAGAAGGCCCTTAACTTTACTTCTTCTTTCCCAATTAGACTCAATGTCAGGCGGTTTCAAATGCAAGGCTACGACAACATTTTCAGAAGTTGGATCTTTTTCTAAACCGGTGAAAGGTACCTGTTCCAATATAGGAAAACCAAGTATTTTGGAGAATTCTTCCAGCGCAGGCACCAACTGATAATCTGGAAATGTGAAGCAATGGTGCTTAGGATCGAAGAACTGGAATATGACGCTCATCAAACCTTCGTCAAAACCGGTAGTAACCAAACTCAGCAAGTGACCATATCTTTTGTTAAATGATGAGCTCTCAGGAACTTTTAAGACCATTTCCTTGAGTTTGGGAGGAATTTCTGCGAAGTTAATCCGGATGGTTTTTCTACGAACTGAATCCATAACCTACAAAACAGAGAAGAGATAAATCCATAGGTCCTTGAAATGGTTAGTGTACATGACATGTTATGATGTTATGATGTTTATGATGTTATGATGTTATGATGTTTATGATGTTATTATTATGCTTGAAATCACAGATATAACAAATATAAGCAAGTCACATAAAGACCTTAGGTTTAAAGGCTTGCATGAGTTTTAAAGGTAAGTACCCTCTTAAAGTTTCAGTTGGCTCAAACTGTCCTATTAATAGTAACCGGGTTCTAAAGAGTCTCATATTACTGACCTTTCTTTTAGGCATTGTTTTATCTCAAGCACCGAAGTATTGCGGCCAAAATATCCCAAAAGTCCAATCTCAATGAGTTTAGCATCGAGTATCAACCAATCTTCGGTCGGAACCAAAGCCGGCCATCTCACTACTTTCTAATGGCTTAAGATGAGTCAATTAAAGGTTCTAAAGGTCAGTTAGCGCTTAATGAGACTATAAGGAAGCCTAATGTTATCCTTGACTGACTCAAGGAACATTAGTACAAGCCAGAGTATCACACTAACATAGCTATCACTTCGTCCATATCGGTATATGTCGTACATCCTCCATGATTTATTTCTACTTGCCTAAAAATTTGCCCCAGATCCGGGTATACGATCTTTAACAGTAACCCAAACAACCCTTTAAAAATAAAGCATACAAAACACACAATGTAAAGAAAATTTAAAATGATCTAACTCTAAGGTAACCCCACTTTATAAGTATAATTCCCCAGCAGAGTCGCCACTTCTGTAATGCGGTGGGAGAACTGACTGTTATACTGGTTTTGTGTTTGTATTCGCAAATGTTACGGTTAGCAAGAGTCGCCACCGACTTTTATTTTATCCAACAAAGGAAAGGGTGAAAAGAAAAGAAAAAGACCTTTCAAGATTATTTATGAGTAAGGGGGGTAGATTATGAAAAAGGAAGGTGTTAGCACCCTTTTCATCTGTAGTTATCTACGGGCTCTTAATCGCTTGCTCACTTTATTTGTTTTGTTTGTGTGCTTTTGAAAAAGTTTTGAAATGCCAAATAGCAAGGCATTTTTCTTTATGATAACTCTTGTATCAGTCCTCAAGTGTGTTGATAAAGCGCTTTGAAAATGTTTTTGAAAGTGTGAGGTGTGAAAAAGTGTTTTCAGTTGTGAGCAAGCAATTAACAGTAACTACTCACTCAAGGTCTTTCTTGTATTTTTCCTCCTCCTTTGGATAATGTTATCCATGCCATTAGTTAGCAGGAATCCATATCTTTGGATGTTTGAGGGTCATTCGAAGGGACGTTTATACAGTCACAATGGCAACTGGGCAAGAAACTTTAGTAACTACCCTAGGGTTTTAAGATCATTTTACCGAGGCAACATCGAGAGGGTCATCGAGGGACTTATGATCTTTAAACCGGAGGATAGCCACTAAAATCTCTCATGTTTCGAGAGGTGTGACTATTTTTCCAAAGGCAACCGAAGTGGGATACCCTAGAGGTGCGCATGTGCAATTATGTTATATTCAGTTATTTTTGTCTTTTTTATTAGGGTTGCTAGCATTTTGCTTGTTATTCTTGCCATACAATCCTAATTAGCATACATCTAAACAATTAATAATTTACAGTAATTAAAAGTGCGGAAATGTAAATCTAGCTATTACAAAGCTTTGGAGAGGGGGATTATTACAAGTACAAAACTTTGGGGAAATAAAGAAAAATAGTAAAAGGGTCCTAATTAATTCTATTACAAACCAGGAAGCAGGTACAATAATATGAAAATGATAAAATAAAATCGCGCGCGAATTAAAGAAAGACGCCCAAACCCTAAAATATTGCTAGGTCTAAAGAAAATCTTTTGTTATTTTTGTTTATTTTTAAAAAATAATAAATTGAATTAAATCTAATTAGTTAACTAAAAAGGAAAATAAAATTAAAAATAAATCTAACATTTTTTACTAATAAAAGAAATATTGAAAATTTACCCTAATTCTAATTTTTTTTTGGAATTTTTATTATGAAAATAAAATGAATTAACCTAAATCTATTTAATTTTAATTTATGAAAAGAAACCAAAATAATTAGTTAAACTAATTTATGAAAATTAAAAGTGAATAAAATAAAACCTAAATCTAAGTTTTTATATTTTTTAATTTTATGATTAAAAAAATGATTTGAAAATAAAACAATTAAATAAACAAATAAAATAGAGAAAAGAAATTGAATGGGTCAGGTATGGGAAGCTGCAAGAGAGGGTGTGATTTGGAATTTGCTAGACCCAAATATTGAGCAAACCCAAGCCATGTTGGGATCTGGTGAGAAGGCGTCTGGAGGGACCATAGTAAGGCTACATGTTGAAGGTGTTGGATCCAGGTCAACTGAGACCTGATGGTGTGGATCTGATGGCCTATGGTGCACGCGCTTGACCCTGGAACACTGGATCTGCAAGAATAATTTGGAAAAATAATATGCAAGAGGCATGGATTGAACCCTTGCCCTTGCACACACATAACACTTTAACACACACTCACCCAACCGTTGGGACGACTTTACATCCGTTAATGTAAATACAACAAAATATACATAATGCAAGACAAGTGCAAATGATGATTTGGCAGACACACGCGCTCCAATGGGTCCTGCTGTGTTTGAAATAACCAATCAAAGCATTGCCTTCTGCCATGCTATGGTCCATGCTGGTCAAGCCACCGGGGGTGGTGGCTCCGATCATCATATCCGGTTGGCCAAAATGTCCATCCTGCGAAATATCAAGAAAATGAAAACAACAATGACACTACCCCCCTAATTTGGGGTCTACGAATTCAATGGTGGTGGCTATTTGGCCTGAGACGGCCTATATTGTCCTGTTTGTGTCTTAGCTGTTTTAAAACCTAAACAATGGCAAATCCCTAAATTTGCACCCATTCTCTCATGCTTTACGTTAAAACAAATCAAGATAATAATATAAACATGAATATGTGCATTGAACTTGTTAAAACTTCATGTATTGAAAGTTTGAGATCAAGAAAAAGTTACCGATCAGAGTGATAATAGAAGGGTGCTCTGGCGTGCGTTGGGCTTGTCTCACGAATGAGGAAGGCTTTTGGGACCTTCAGGAAGAAGATAAGATGCTTGCTTTTGATTGAGGAGGCCTGGATCGTATGATATGAGTTTTAACCTTTCTTTGGATTTTTGAGAATTTTCTAGGGCTTATTGGAGGCAGGTTGTGCGTGCCCTTTAGGTATGATTTTGTTGTATATATATATGTAGTGGGCAAGATTAGGTCAGAAAAGCCATTCATGAGATCAAATATAATCATGCTTTTAAAGACATGAAAATTTGATCCAAAATTTCTAAAATAAGAAGATATTTCCCTCCTCTTGCATTATGCGTTTTTTACAGTTGTTTGTGAGATTTTTGGGCCTCCAACATGATCAAATCTCCAGCTTTACACACCCCATACATTAATCTTGAATTTATTTAATTTATTTTGATTTTATTTTGATAAAGATAAAAAATAAATAAAATAAAAATCAAACTCATGCATGGGTGATTTTATAGGCTCTTAGACATGTCATGAATATGTTTAAGTTTCAAAAATTAGGTCCATTAACCTAAAAATACAAATTTGCTCAATGTGCATTTCTTGAAATTTCTCTATATTTCCCAATTTGTACAAGCCATAACTTATTCAATTTTTAGCCTTTGAAGATGATCTTGGACTTTTTGGAAATTCCAAGATGTCCTCTTCAATCCCTCTTTTGATCAATTTTGAATTTGAAAACTTTACCTTGATGTAAATGGTCTTGGAAAAAAGTGCCTTTTGTTGACTTTCTGAAAATGACTTGTAATGTATGAGCATGTATCTTTCAAATGGTGCATTTCTTCATCTTGATGGATGAATATAAGTTGTAGGGAATTGGATTCTATTCAAAATGAGCTTTGGTTGGGGAAAAATGGATTAAGGAAGTGAAAGTTATGCCTAGTCAAAGTTCAGTTGACTTTTCCTATAGAAACCCTAATTTAGAAACTCTTGACTTTTGATATATTAGGAGCATTTCTTGAGGAATCATGATCAACCCTTGATAAAATGATGGATATCACTCTAAAATGTTTATGTTGACAAAAAATATTGAAGTTTGACTGTATATAGGCCATAGTTGACTTTTGACCTAATACTGTTGATTTTCAAACCTTTGAGCCATTAATTGAGCAAACTTGTAGTGTAAGGAATGAAACTTGGTGTGGATAATATTGAATACATATTAGGACCATGGAAAACATTTGAGACCTTTGGAGCTCACACATCTTGGTGAAAATTGAAACCCTAGTTACAGGTTCATTGCTTAGGAGGAGAATTTATCTGGTCAATTCTTGGTCATCCTTGAGCAATTGAAGACCTCAATAAGCATGTATTGAGTAAAATGGGAGGGAAAATTTTGGGGTAAAACACTCTTCATGGTTATCGTACTTCGGCGCGAACATCAACTGGGGCAACCCCATTCTCTTTAGTCTACAGTATGGAAGTTGTCATGCCTATCGAAGTCCAAATCCCTTGTGTAAGGATTATGAAAGAAGTGGACTTAAATGAAGACGAGTGGATTCATACTAGGTTGGATCAGTTGAATTTGATTGACGAGAAAAGGCTAGAGACTGTCTGTCATGGTCAGATGTATCAAAAACGTATGATCAAGGCATTCAATAATAAGATCAAGCATCGAGTATACCAGGATGGTGACTTGGTAATAAAGAGCATCATTCTACAACAAGGCGATCCTAGGGGAAAATGGACTCCCACCTACGAAGGGCCATTTGTTATCAAGAAAGTATTCTCGGGAAGTGCTATGATGCTAATCACTATGGACGGTGAAGATTTTCCGCACCCTGTGAACGCGGGCATAGTCAAAAAATACTACGCATAAGAATGACCCGCTAGGTTGACATACCTAGGAAAAAATAAGGGCATCCCGGCGAACCAAAAGGGTTCGGGAAAAAATTAGGGATATATGCAAAAGATTATACATCTGGAAAGTCGAAAACCTGAAAAGGCGGCTTGGGCAAAAAAGGGTATCCTGGTGGACTGAAAACCTGAAAGGGAGGTCCAGGAAAAAATTAAGGATTAAAAGCATATGACTATGTCCCGTGGGATCACTTACATGCAAGCTTTATTACCAAAGTCAAAAGTTCAAATGGTTCAATTAACTTCTTTCGATGGCAAGAGACGAGATGTTCGAAGACATAGGGGCAATAGTAGAGTTTGGAATCCAATGAGATCACTTCCACATGGATATATATAATTGTTTTCACTTTGTACTCTTTTCATTTCACGACGACTTCCTCTTACTAGGATTTCCGTCTCTTTGTACAAAATCACATGTTTATAGGCAAATTATCAATACAAATACATCTTAAAGTTCATAATTTTGGTTTTTTCTGTTTTGTTTGTAAAAACGTCCAATGACTAAATTAAATGAATATATGCATATGAATATGATTAACTGTTAACAAATATATGCATAAGAACAGGAATAAGCATTTACTCAAAAAACTCTAGGAGTTGGGATGACACTCGAGTTGTCCATAAATCCCCACAGAGTTACTTCCATGAGATTATCCCCACAGAAAAATCTTCAAAGGATACATTCCCTGCAATTTTCCTACGGAGTTCCAATCAATGCACTTCATGGAAATTATCTTCCCCAACTGAGTTTGAAAACTGTAAAACCCCTGATTTCTTCTCTCTAGCAAAATCTAATTCCCCAAGAGAGTTTGTTTCCTCAATAGAATTTTCTAACAGGGTTTATTTCCCCAACAGACTACAATTTCCCCAACTCGAGTCTATTCCTCAGACTACTATAAATCACTGACGGGATTCTTCTCCCTAGTAAAATTTCCACTATCCCCATAAACTTGCTGCAAAAACTGGAATCGAACTAATATCAGTTAGCCTCATCTTCCCCAGACAAGTCGGAAGATTATCTATCTCTTTTATCCCAATTCGGGGTATGTAAGAATTATCTTCCCCAAACGAGTTGGAAGGTTATCCATCTCTTTTATCCCCAGTCAGGATATATGAAAAAAACTCCCCAGTAGAGCAACAGACGACCAAGGTTCTTAAACTCTACTCCCCAAACAGAAATCAATACATCCCCTGCAGAGTTTCCCCAAGAAAGTAAGCAGGAATCCCCAACGAAAGCATTCTAGACAAGATTGAAGATACACATACTCTTCAGCCCCAACAATAGTAAGAGATTTATTTTCCCAGACAAAGATACTGCACGGGATTACAAATACATTTCAACATTTTACATTCATCGTAGCATATGCATAAGAAACGCATATAGCACTGTCTCATTTATTCTGAGAACATCATTACGCAATGTATTTCATACATCATGACATTGCATACAGTTAATTCTTTACCTTTTCAGGAAGAATCAATCGACAAACCGATATCATCAACAAATCCTTAAAACATATTGTAAATCATTCCCTAAAACAAGACAAGGAAAATATCTACATGATGAACACTCCTTTCAAACATCTGCTAGCTCAGATTAAATCAACCAAAGATTTATTCTGATGATTCTCCCAGTTAAAGATTTAAAGACCTCTGCTGGTTCATATTAAATCGACCAAAGATTTATTCTGATACTTCTTCCAGTAGACCTTTTCTGGCTCAGCTTAAATTGACCAAAGATTTATTCTGATAATTCTCCCAGTTAAATATTTAAAGACCTATACTGGCTCAGATTAAATCGACCAAAGATTTATTCTGATACTTCTCTCAGTAGACCTTTTATGGCTTAGATTAAATCGACCAAAGATTTATTCTGATACTTCTCCCAATTAAAAATTTAAAGACATCTGCTGACTCAGATTAAATCGACCAAAGATTTATTCTGATACTTCACTTAATAGACCTTTCTGGCTCAGATTAAATCGGCCAAAGATTTATTCTGATACTTCTCTCAGTAGACCTTTTCTGGTTCAGATTAAATCGACCAAAGATTTATTTTGATACTTCTCCTAGTTAAAGATTTAAAGACCTCTGCTGGCTCAGATTAAATGACCAAATATTTATTCTGATACTTCTCTCAGTAGACCTTTTCAGGCTCAGATTAAATCGACCAAAGATTTATTCTAATACTTCTCCCAATTAAAGATTTAAAGACCTCTGTTGGCTCAAATTAAATTGACTAAAGATTTATTCTGATACTTCTCTCAATAGACCTTTCCTGGCTCATATTAAATCGACTAAAGATTTATTCTGATACTTCTCCCAGTTAAAGACTTAAAGACCTCTGCTGGCTCAGATTAAATCGACTAAAGATTTATTCTGATACTTCTCTCAGTAGACCTTTCTTGGATCAGATTAAATCGACCAAAGATTTATTCTGATACTTCTCCCAGTTAAAGACTTAAAGACCTTTGTTGGCTCAGATTAAATCGACTAAAGATTTATTTTGATACTTCTCTCAGTAGACCTTTTATGGCTCAGATTAAATCAACCAAAGATTTATTATGATATTTCCTCCAATTAAAGACGGATGCAGACATCTTTTGGCTCAGATTAAATCAACCAAAGATTTATTCTGATGCTTCTTCTAGTAGACATTTTCTGGCTCGGATTAAAGTCGAGCGTATACTTAGTCTAATTTCTCTATCAATAGTTGCTTTGGATGGCATCTATAAGACCATCTCCATCAACTCTTCATTACCTCTCCAAATGGCATCTATAATCCCATTCCTAATATAATAAACAAACAAATTTACTTCATGCACAAGCGAGTGCAAATTTCTGGGCACTCAAGTGTTCAATCCTCTTCTACCCTCAAATCACAAATGGAGGACAAGCCAATATAACTCTTCAGGTTTAAGAAGATTGAATAGGGGCAGCTGTTGTACCCCAAAATATTCCCTCCCTTTTCTTTAAGACATTTCCCACAAAAGATCTCAAATGCTCAAGGATGCTTAAGAGTTGATCAGACAAGCTCATCTCCTAAGCATTGAGACCACAAATTAGGGTTTTGTTTTTCACAAGGAAAGTTGGACTTTTAATACCTCAAATGACTTTCATGGTTCATCATATATCTCCAAGGAGGCTCATGCCAAGTTTCAAGTCTTGCATCTCAAAATTTCTCAATCAATTGATCAGATGACTGGAAATCAACTATATTGGGTAAAAAGTCAACTGTGGTCAACATACAGTCAAAATTCATGATTTTTGACCAACATCAACATTTTTATGTCATATTCATCAATTTATCAAGGTTTGATCACAATTCCTCAAGAAAAGCATTCAAATCATCAAAGGGGCAAATTTGTCAAAATTAGGGTTTTGACTGAGAATGAGTGATCATTGACTTTTGACCTAGTACATGACCTAATGGCTTGAAGCATGATCTTAAGGAATCAAACACAACATATTGACCTAATTTCATGGCTCAAATCATCTCAATGATCAAGTGATTGATAGTTGAAATTTGGATCAACTGATGAAAAGTCAACTGATACACAAAAGTCAAACTTTGACTTTTTTGTCAACATTGAATTTCAAAGATAAAAATCCATCAAGACATTCAAAAATATCAAACTTGTTCATCAAGAATCAAGAAAGTCAATAAAAGTCAACAAAATTCAAGATTTTCAATACATAGAAAAATTCTAAGTGTTTTTTGACCTTGATAATTTCACTACTTCATGACAATTTTTCACCAAGATACAAGATGATTCAAGGAAAATTTTCAACATGAAAGTTGTAGATCTTGATGAACTCTACAACTTTGTCCTTGAGGGTGGATGTCCAAAAAATGCTTATATATGGAGATATAGGCCCATAAAGTCAAGACATTTTTAACAAAACACTTAGTGAAATTTTCAACAAGTTTGGTCAGATTTTTGTCCCAACTTCTTGGAAATTTTTCACCAAGTTCCAAGTTGATTTAGCCAAAGTGGTCAACATGAAGGTTGTATACAATGTTTCTATCTTTCCAAAATGTCCAAGAACTTGAAGATATCATGCTTGAGCTAGAAGTTTCGAAGAGATGAAGACGGCATCACAAACTTGAATTTTAGGTCACTTTGTGATGAGCCTTATGATCCAATCTTCAAGCATGCTGCATAATCTTGCTTTGCAGGCCTTCAAACTTGAAAATCACTTAATAATTAAATGTTTACACAACTGATTAAGTCATTATCCAAGTGCTTGAGCCATTGCCCAAGTGATCATTCCATTTTTGGCACAAAGTTATCACCTCCATTCTTGTAAAGTGGATTTAAACACAATTTCAACTTCTTGAGCCTCTCACTTGCTCCCTATACATACACTAAACATGTATGCTTAGAAGAAACCATCTAAAGTCTGTTAACCACCCTACAAGCCCTTTTACTTTGCATTGGAACAATGTATGCCAAGTTTGCTTCAAAATCAAGTCACATAACCATAACATGTGATCTTGGATTTCTGTTACTCAAGACTCTAAAAAATTTTCTCTATAAATAGAGAGGTTATTTGAAATTCTTAGCACGATGGGATAAGCCTTGAAACACTCACAAACTCCCCGAAATTATATTTTTCATCCAAAGCTCCATTGTTTTCCATTTCTGACTTTGAACACCAAACTCACAATCCACTCGTGCGTTTTCCATTTTAATCAATCAAATATCATATATACACCATATATAAGTGATCCAACCACTTGAGACACTTTTGTAATCCCTCCATCACCATCCACCATTTTCAAAACTCAGCTCTGCAACTTAACTTCTCTAGAGGAATCCAGCCACTCTCAACCCAAAGCAAGCTTTGCATTATCTTCCTAGGAGTTCAGTGAAGCTATCCAGATCATCACAACACCTCCAGGAGTGCCCAAACTCTAAACATTACTTCCAATTTTGAGGTAAGTTTTCTCCACTTTGAACTCCTTATACAAGCATCTTTAATAGTTACTTTGTGAATGAAAAATGTACACATCATTGCCCTGAAGCTAACCATGCCATTAGTTTTCATTTATGTTAACTGTGCATGGAGAATTTTGAAGTTGAACTTTCAGAAAAATTAGGTTTAAATTTGGTACCAACAAAAACTCATGTTCATCTTTGATTTATAGCCTAAATTATTTATATGTTTGAATTCGTGGTGAAAAATGGATCAACTTTCATGTTTACATTTTTGAAAATGGTTGAGAAATGAGCAAGTTGAAAATTCAAAAATGGTGTTGGAGATGCTTGCGCGGGGAAGAAGATGAAGTTATAATCAGGAATGGATTTATTTTAAATTTATTGCAACTTGTTCTACCACCAGATGTAACAGTCACCCTAGTGGTAGAGCGCATGCGTATAAGTCATTCCTCTGCCTTGTCCTGGGTTCGACTTAGGCGTGAGGCATTTTTATTTTCTAACATTTCCTCTACATACTCAATACATGCCAAGCATATGCATGCACCATGTGTCTCTCATCCACACCATCTGATCATTATACAATTAGATCAAGCGTCCCAGAATAAATGTACATGATACACCTCCAAAAATCCAGCCACATGGAATCCCATAACAAGGGCTTGACTCCTTAACTTGGGTCTCATTCTTTTTTTGTTTTTGCTTTCTCACCCCCCTTTTACTAAAACAACACGGACCCATTTTTCTTTTTTATTTTCATTTCTGATTTTAAACAAATTTATATTTGGGCCTTTTTGTAATTTTTAACACCCTTTTTACTTTTTAACACACAGGCCCAATATTTTTTACATTCTTCATATTTTCTTATTTTTATTTCCTTATTTATTTTCATTTAACCAAAAAAATACAAAAATATATATTTTAAAATAAATTAAATTAAAAATATTTTAATTTAAACATTTTATTTATTTATTTTAATTAAATTAGATTTTATTACTCTTTTTACATTATAAAAACATTTTCTTTCCAAATTAACATTAACATTCAAATTATTTTCTAAACAGATTATTTAGACTTAGGTCTTATTTTCTTCTTAAATTCAATTAACTTAGATTTTAGGTTTTTTTTATAAATAAAATTAATTAATTTCTCTTGTAACTAAAACTAATTAATTTGATTAGGTTAATTATAAAACTTTTTCAACCAAAAACCACAAAAAACAATTTTCTTCTTCATCTTTATATTTTGTGCATTTTATTATTATTCATGTTCATTGGTTTATAATAGATAATTAAGGTTTATTGCTTTCTTCCACTCATTCACAAAAATTGTATCCCCCACTCCCAAAGCGTTGTAATAGCGTAGGAAATTTAAATTCCGCAATTTATCACTTCCTTATTATTGCTAATAATTAGGGTTTGCATGACAAGATTAAAATCAAAACATTAGACAACCCTAATTTCAAGATAAATATTTGAATCAAACACACTTTGCACACATGCACCTCTAGGATAACCCAAACTTGTTTCCTCAGATTAAAACAGTCGTGTCCCTCGAATGTGGGATGTTTTAGCAAAGACCCTCGATTACAAGATCGTAGTCCCTCGATGACCCTCTGATGTTGGCTTCGATAAACGACCTTAGTCCCTTACAATAAACTTCTAAAGCATTTTACAAGTTGCCTTCTATGATTGTACGATGACCCACACTTGTCCCTCACATCCAATGATAAAGCTCTCTACCAATCAATGGTAAATTAGCACTATCTAAAGGATGAGGAAAAGAATAAATACTTTTTGAGTAGGTAGATTGCTCGTAATTGCTTGCTCACAAACAAAACCATTTCCACACTTCAGACTTTCAAAATACTTTTCAAATAAACATTTTATATACATTCTCAACGATACGAGAATCATTATAAAATTTCCTTACATTAGCATCTTCAAAACATATTTCCAATCACTCCTTTTCAAACAAATATTTTCAAAACCAATGCTTTATATACATTCTCAACGATACGAGAATCATTGCAAAGTTTGTTGAACGAAGGTGTTTTTTTCAAACTTACACAAACATAAAGCATTTCAAAGTGAGCTAGCAATTAAGAGCCCGTAGATAACTACGGATGAAAAGGGTGCTAACACCTTCCCTTTTCATAACCTACCCCCCGAACTCAAAAATTCTCAAAAGGTCTTTCCTGTTCTTTTCACCCTTTCCTTTATTGGATAAAAGAAAAGTCGGTGGTGACTCTTGCTATCCGCAACATTTGCAATAAAATGCAAAACACCCAAGTCAGTTCTCCCACCGTATTACACCCTCTCAAACTCTCCCAAGTCAGAATTATACACAAAACCTCCATTATTTACAATTTCTGACCTTGAACTCTAAACACCTAATCCACTTGTGCCTTTTCATTCTAAATCATTCACAAAGCTTCTATACCTCTTATAGAACCTATCCAAAGTCTTGTTTCCTCACTGTAACACCAACTTCATCATCTTCCATTTTCAAAAACAGAGCTTTGCAACTTGACTTGTCCAGAAAGGTTCAGACAATTTCAGTACAAAGTAAGCATTGCAAAAGCTTCTTGGAAGTTCAGTGAAGCTATCCAGATCATCACAACATCTCCAAGAGTGCTCTAACTTCAAACTCGATTCTCACTTCAGAGGTAAGTTTTCTAAACTTGGAAATCCTTATTTAAGCATCATTTGCATATGCTTTTAAAATATAAAATGTATATATCATGTCTGTGAAGCTAACCATGTCCTTAGTTTTCATTTAATATTGGCTTTGTGATGTGAATTTTGGAAATGAAGTTTCTGAAAAAACTAGGGTTCATTTTGGTACCAACATAAATTCATTTTAATCTTTGAGTTTTAGCTTAAGTTAATGGCATGTTTGAGTTCGTGGTGAAATTTGGAACAACTTTTATGTTTACATTTTCCAATTTGGTTGAAAAATGAGCATTTTCATAAACTAAAAAATTTGTTCATGGCTACTGGCGTGAGGAAGAAGATGAAGTATATTCTGAAATGAGTTTATTTTATATTTAATAGTTGTTGTATAATGACCGGATGAAACAGCCACCCCAATGGTAAAGGAAGCGCGCGTATGACCATAGAGACCTGGGTTCGAGCCCCAGTGGTACCCTTTTATTTGTTTCATATTTTCTTGTTTCAGATTCAATACAAACAAGTTCCACAAGCGCATGGTGCACCTCATTTTCTCACCACCTGATTATCACATGGCCAGATCCAACGTGCCACATGAGATCCAGCATAATACTGGGTTTTTATTTTGGGCCTAATGACTTTGCTTTTTCCATACCCCCCTTTTGCTTACTAACACAAGCCCATTTCTTTTATTTTATTTCTATTTTCTGTTTCAAACACAAAAAAACTGAATATTTGGGCCTAATGTTTTCTGTTTCTCACACCCCTCCCAATAACTTCACAACTCAGGCCCATCTTTTTCTTTTTATTTTATTTTATTTCAATTTATTTTCTTTAATATAATAAATCAAATTAATGTTTCTATTAAAATTAACTTGATCTCTTTTTGTAATTAAATTAATTGAAATAATTAATCTAGTTTTCTCTAGGGTTTTTAGTAATTAAATTCTTTTCTAAATTAAAAAAATTGAAATCAATCAAGATTTAGTTTTTTTTTTTAAATTTAGTTAAATATATAAATAAAAATTTTCATTTAATCATACATTACTTCATTTTATTAATTAGGTTGTAAAATATTTGATTTAAGGTTTATTACTTTAATTATTTTGTCTATACAAAACATCAAAAATATTTTTATAAACAATTAGTTTCCTTTTTTAAAGTTAATTTAGACCTAGGTTTTTCTTCAATTAAATTAATTTTACTTTTAATTAAATTAATCATCAAACCTTTTTTTCTATCAAAAGTCACAAACAAAACATTTTCTTTTCTCTTTTACTTATTTTTTGTCTTTGCGTATTTTTATTACTTCACATTATTGCAACTATTCAAATGGTCTCTAATAGATAATTAGAGTTTATTGCTTTCCTCCACATTCACAAATTTGTATTCCCCGTTCCCAAAGCATTGTAATAGCATAAGATATTTAATTTCCGTAATTTATCGCTTTCCATATTTCTGTTAATAATTAGGGTTTGTATGACAAGATTAAAATCAATCATAGCAAAACCCTAATTCAAGATAAAATAATCGAATCAAACATACTTTGCAAACTTACACCTCTAGGGAAACCTCACTTGTTGCCTCGAATAAAAATAGCCATTTCCCTCAAACGTGAGATGCTTTAGCAAATACCCTTGATTAAAAGATTGTAGTCCCTCGATGACCCTTCAATGTTGTCTTCGGTAAACGATCTTAGTCCCTTACGACAATTGCTATGGCGTCTTACAAGTTGCCTTCTATGACTGTACCATGACCCACGCCTGTCCCCCACATCCAATGATAAGGCTTCCTACTAACTAATGGTAGGATATCACTATCTAAAGGAGGAGGAAAAGAACAAAGATTTTTTTGAGTAGGTAGATCGTTCGTAACCGCTTGCTCACAAACTAAAACAATTTCCACACTTCACACTTTCAAAACTTCTATCTTCAAAACACTTTTCAAAACAAACATTTTGTATACATTCTCAACGATACAAGAATCATTACAAAATTGCCTTACATTGGCATTTTCAAAACATCTTTTCAAAACAACACTTCCTTTCACAAGTATTTTCAAAATAAACATTTTGTATACATTTTCAACGATACGAGAATCATTGCAAAATTGACATACTTAGGCATTTTCAAAATATTTTCAAACATACACAAACACAAATCATTTCAAAAAGTGATCAAGCGATTAAGAGTCCGTAGATAACTATGAATGAAAAGGGTGCTAACACCTTCCCTTTTCATAATTTACCCTCCGAACTCAATAAAATTCTCAAAATGTCTTTCTTGTTCTTTTCATCCTTTCCTTTATTGGACAAAAGAAAAGTTGGTGGCGACTCTTGCTATTTGCAACATTTGCGATAAAAATGCAAAACCCTAAAGTCAGTTCTCCCACTGTATTACAGAACTGGAGACCCTGTTGGGGAGAGATAAACTAAAAGTGGGGTTACCTTAGAGCTAGATCACATTTAAAAATGCTTTAGTTTCTTGATTTGTATGATTTACATTTTGGGGTTATGATTGGGTTTATTTCTTGTATAGATCCTATACCCGGATCTGGGGCATTTTAGGTAAGTAGCAATAGATCGTAAAGACTGTACGGCATAGACCGATATGGTTGAAACAATAGCTACGTTAGTGTGACACATTTGTTGGTACCAGTGTCCCTTGAGTTAAGTCAATGAGAATATAGAGTCGTTGTGTGGTATCATAAAGCACTAACTGACCGTAGAACCTTAGTTGATATAGCTTAGCCATTAGAAAGTAGTGAGATAACTGGCTTTGGTGCAGACTAAAGTTGGTTGATACTCAATACTACACTCATTAAGATTGTACTTTCGGGATATTTCGATCGTAATTTAGATGCTTGTGCTGAAACAATGCCTGAGAAGAAAGATAAGTGATATTGAGGCTCCTAGAACCCGTTTACTTCTTTAAGGATAGGTTGAGCCAACTAAAACTTCAAGAGGATACTTACCTGTAAACTCCATGCAAGCCTAAAACTAAGGCTTTGTGTGTCTTGATTGTGTTTGATTAATTATTCGAACACGACATCATAACATCATGACATCATACGATATCATTTTCACTAACCATTTCAAGGACCTAGGGATTTATCTTTGTTCTGTTTTGCAGGTTATGACTTCCATTCGCAGAAACACTATCTGAATCAGTTTTGTGAGGATACCTTCTCAACTTAAGGAGTTAGTCTCAAGGGTTCCCGAAGGTTTTCCATTCATCAAGAGGCATGGTTGACTACTTAGTTTGGTTACCTCGGGTTTTGAAGAAGACATGATGAGTGTTCTATTCCAATTCTTTGACCCTGTGCATCATTGCTTCACTTTTCTCGATTATCAGTTGATGCCCATAATGGAGGAGTTTTCTCAATTACTGGGAGTGCCTGTTCTCAATCAAATACCCTTCACCGGTTTAGAGAAAGCGCCACAATGTGAAAAAATTGCATCAGCCTTACATTTGAAGTGGTCTGATGTTGTAGCTAATTGGGAAACAAGGAGTGGAGTCAAGGGTTTCCTAGCTAAATTTATGTTAGAGAAGGCTCGACTGTTTTTGGATGCTATGAGTTTTCAAGATTTCAAAGAAATATTGGCCTTACTAATCTATGGGTTGGTGCTATTCCCTAATCCAGACTAACTCATAGATGTGAATACCATCAAACTATTTCTTTCTCGCAACCCTGTACCTACTTTTCTCAGAGACATTCTGCATTCACTTCACTCTCGTACAACTAAGAAGCGAGGAGCCCTTATGTGTTGCGTACCTCTTCTATCTAGGTGGTTTATTTTGCACCTTCCCCGATCGGTATTGAAGAATGAACAAGGTTTAAGGTGGTCTCAAAGGATGATGTCGCTCTCTCATTCAGATATTTATTGTTGCTCTCGATCTCTAGAGGATGTTACTATCATTAACCGCTATGGGGAATTCCCTAATGTCCCACTCCTTGGCATTAGGGGAGGTATTACTTACAACCCTTCTCTATCTTTATGCCAATTTGGTTATGCTCGAAGAGATGGTCATCATGACGCACTTATCCAGGGTATTGAGTTTGACTACAAGAACAATTTTCAAGGTTATCGTCAAAGGTTTATACAAGCTTGGGGCGTGGTAAACAAGATTGATAGCAAGAGTTTAGGACATAAGAATTATATCCCTTTGGAGCCATATCTCAAGTGGGTACGATCTCATGCTCAAAACCTTATGATGCCTTATCCCGCTGTCTTACCAATGATTGTGAAGCCTGTGGCTGAGGGGGATATTCATTATATCATTCTTCACCTGGAGATGCCTACTGACGTCAAAGAATTGCAAAAATCCTGGATTCAACTCAAGGAAGAACGAGACACCTTTGAAGCTCAATTCTATGCCAATGAAAATAAAGTGTTGGAGCTCACAAAGAAACTGCATGAAGAGCAGAGTCTTAATGCATACCTCGACATGAAGAGGAAGCGTATGTGGGAGACTTGAGTCTTAACTTTTAGGAGTTTGTATTGTTGTCTCTTTGAGACCCTTTTTGCTTTTTCATTGCAAGCCCAAGGGGCAATTGTAATTTTTTAATTTATTAATGCAATCTTTGTTTCTGTTTCCTTTTTGGATAGAAAATTTAAATCTCCTAAGGTCCTTAAAAACACTGCATCCACATTCATGCATCATTTTGTAAGAAGGTTTTTAAATACATGTTTTCTCATCTATTTACTGTTTATTTCAGTATAAGATGTCTCTCGAGAAAACCGTCAAATATCTGCAAACTCAACATGCACAGTTTCAAGAGACTCTCCTGAACCTAGCCAAAGGGAAACAAGAGATGATTGCGCTCCTCGTCATGAAAAAGAAGACTAAGAAGCGGGTTGTTATCCTCAACACAGGGAGAAGGTTCAAGGTCCTGCCCGGCTGTCTTAAGTAGAAGATGTTTCCTCCGAGGAAAAATACAATCAAGAAGAGGATGTTAGAAGCACCAGGGCTGGGGGTGGAAATAACCAGAATTCTGAGGATGAATACTACTCCAAGGAGAAATACCCTCCTGCGTATGACAAATACAAGCCGTTAGAAGACCGACTTAAAGCCGTGGAAATTCAAAAAGTGCCCGAATTAGACTTTGGGGACTTAGGTTTGATCCTAGGGGTAATCATCCCCCATAAGTTCAAGGTCCCTGTCTTTGCTAAATATGATGGGGTCTCTTGTCCCAAACTCCATTTGAGGTCGTATGTTCGAAAGATTCAACCCCATACTATCGGCCAGAAACTGTGGGTCCACTTCTTTCAAGAAAGTTTACCGGTACTCAACTTGAATGGTTTTACCAGTTGGAAGGAACCAATATTCGCACATGGGAGGACTTGGCTATTGCCTTCTACAAACAATACCAATATAATGCTGACCTTGCACCAACTCGCGTGCAATTACAGAGTATGACTATGGGCTCGAACAAAGGCTTTAAGGAGTATGCCCAGAAGTGGAGAGATTTGGCTGGAAGGGTGCAACCTCCTCTGACTGGCCAGGAATTGGTGGACATGTTCACGGGCACTCTGACGGGTCCATTCTTTAACTTGTTGATTGGGAGTTCTTTATCAGGGTTTATTGAGCTAATTTTGACTGGCGAACGAGTTGAAAGTGGTATCAAGAGCGGGAAGATTCATATGGCTGCATTCTCTAGTACCGTGAAGAAACCATTCATTAGAAAGAAAGAAACCAACATTGTCTATAGCCAGAGGAGCCGTAGTAAGAATAATCGTCATCAGTCTTTAGGGGCAGTGTTAATCTTTAATCCAACACTTGTTCGACCATAACAACCGGGAAATAAACGTAGGTCAGATACTCCGAGGAGACAGTTCACCAGGATTAATATGCCATTGGTTCAAGCATTACAACATCTGTTGAAAGCACAATTGATAACACTACGGGATCCTCCTCAGAATCCCAACACATCCTCTCTAAAGTATAATCCCAATGCAAGGTGTGCATACCATTCCAATAGTATTGAGCATGGCACAAACGATTTCTGGGCCCTAAAAAGCAAAATCCAAGACATGATTGATGCAAAGGAAATTGAATTTGATCCTCCCGAGACCCCAAATGTGATTACTGCGCCCATGCCCAATCATGGTAAAGGTGTTAATGTTATTGACGATATTTCATATGTCTCCACTATAAGTGACTAGACCACTCCCTTGATGACCGTTAAGAAGAATCTGTTACGAACCGGTTTATTTCCTAGTTATCCTAAAAATTGTTACCATTGTGCTTCCCAAACTAATGGTTGTGTGTGGCTGAAGAAGGGTATTCAACGCTTGATCGATAGCCATGAAATTCAGTTCGAGAAAACTCCATCCATGAAGAGTTTGCATGAAAGTATATCTCAAGAGCTGAGACTTGAAGATGTTTCTATAATCACAATTTCCAATACTCCTATAAGGATCACCTCTAGAGGTCCTATAAGTATTCCTACCGAGCTGAGGGTGACTCCCCTAATCATCACTACATCGGGACCAGTCCCTTATTCCTCTAACAAGGTTGTTCCCTGGAACTATGGGGCAGAATTTTATTATCATGGTGTTAGGCAAGAGCCATGGATTACTGAAGATGAATATTCTAAAGTTACCAATCTCAATAAAATTGTCGGAACTAGTAAATTTACCCGAACAAGGAGGATCTTCTCCCCAGAGATCTTTCCTCCAAAAACTATCATAACGTCTGTTCATATTCCTGCTGTTGGCTCAACTGCTGAAGCCCAGGGATAAGAAAAAGTGATTGAGCCTGCCCATATGGAGGCACCCTCAAAAGATGTTACGATTGAAGACTCCTCTAAAAAAGAGATGTAAGAGATACTAAAGATCATTCGTAAAAGTGACTACAAAATAGTTGAACAATTCGGGAAGACACCCTCCAAGATATCCATATTGTCCTTTTTATTATGCTCTGAAGCCCATGCTCATGATTTGTTGAAATTTCTGAAGAATGCTCATGTCCCACAAGAGACCTATGTTGATCAGTTTGAGAATTATGTTACATGCCTAACAGTTGATAATGGTTTAGGTTTTTCTGATGCCGACCTAACTCCGGTAGCAAAGAATCATAACAAGGACTTGCACATCTCTATTGAGTGTAAGGGAACTACTTTGGTGCATGTGTTAGTTGATACAAGTTCCTCCCTGAATGTATCACCAAAAGGTGCTCTGGTTAGATTGGGCTGTGAAGGGCTGGTCCTGAAACCCAGCGATTTTGTGGTAAGAGCCTTTAATGGGTCAAAAAGAATGATCCACGAAGAAGTTGATCTTCCGATCAAGGTGGGATCTCAAGTTTTCAACTCCACTTTTTATGTAATGGATATTCGCCCGACCTATTCCAGTTTGCTAGGATGCCCCTGGATTCATGGGGCAGGCGCTGTCACCTCTACCTTACATCAAAAATTTAAGTATTCGGTAAAAGGGAAGATTGTTACAGTCTGTGGAGAAGAAGAATATGTGGTTAGCCATTTGAATTCTTTCAAATATGTTGAAATGGATGGTGAATTCATTAAAACTCCCTGCCAAACATTTGAAGTAATCTGTCTGATGATTGTTGTTGCTAAAGCTACTCTTGCTACTCCTAAGATCATCAAAGACACACAAAGAATGGTTTCTCTGAAGGATGCTAGGACTGTGATAGAAGAAGGAAGTTGTACTGTTTAGGGTCAGCTTCCTGATATCCCTTACAAATCTGACAAGTTTGGTCTGGAATTTACTGCAAAGGGTCAAAAGGCTGTTCGTCGCGCTCGAGCTAGAAAACCTCCATTCCATATCACCAATAATGGATTCAACGCAATAGAAGACACTGATAGTGACGGTGACCTGAACAACTGGATATTCCCTACTGTTGGCAGTAGACTTAACAAGTGGAAGGCTAAATACTTTGTATCAATCTCCTTTAGTCAAGAGTAATTGCTATTTCCTATTTTTATTGCTTTAAGGAGTCTGGTTGTGTAATTTATTTTAAGACAATGACTTTAAACCTTGTGTCTTTCTCGGGGCACAATGGTCTATTTGTTAAGGGTTGTCATTTCATATGTCACATTTTCATTTAATGAAAACATTAGACGTTTTGCATTCAAATTTTGTGTTCTCTGTCTTTCTTTTACCTTATTACACTTTCAAATAGCTATGTGACCTTACACATACCCACGCACTACATTGCAGATCCCTATCCACTCCGGGTCTCGTTGATAACGATTCTGCTATTGCCGTTTATGACTTTGAAAATCCAATCTACCAAGCCGAAGACGAAGGTGAGGAAGATTTTGAGATACCTGGAGAACTTGCCAGACTCTTGATGCAAGAATAAAAGGCTATCCAACCACATGAAGAGCCGTTCGAGGTGGTAAACTTGGGTTCTGAGACAAATAGGAAGGAAGTCAAGATTGGCGCCAATCTGGAAGACAATGTCAAGAGAAGATTAATTCAGATGTTGCACGACTATGTTAAGGTATTTGCTTGGTCATACGAAGACAAGCCAGGGCTCAATATAGATATTGTGGTTCACCGTCTGCCAATGAAAGAAGGTTGTCCTCCAATTAAACAAAAGGTTTGTCGCATGCATCCTGAAATGTCAGAGAAAATCAAGGTTGAGGTTATGAAACAATTCAATGCATGTTTCTTTGTAGTGACGTCATATCCTTAATGGGTTGCTAACGTTGTTTCGGTACTGAAAAAAGATGGTAAGGTACGTATGTGTGTAGATTGCAGGGATCTAAACAAGGCAAGCCCCAAAGACGATTTTCCACTTCCACATATTGATGTCCTGGTCGACAACACCTCTCAACATAAGGTATTCTCCTTCATGGATGGTTTTTCGGGTTATAACAGATCAAGATGGCGCCTGAGGACATGGAGAAAACTACTTTCGTCACACAGTGAGGCACATTCTGTTACAAGGTCATGCCTTTTGAGTTGAAGAACGCATGTGCAACTTATCAACGTGGCATGGTAGCTTTATTTCATGACATGATTCACCATGAGATAGAAGTCTACGTTGACGAAATGATAGCCAGATCACAAACTGAGGAAGAACATCTTGATCATCTGCACAAGTTATTTAAAAGGTTGAAGAAGTACAAACTAAGGCTGAATCCAAACAAATGTGCCTTTAGGGTGTGCCTGGAAAACTCCTAGGTCTCATTGTTAGTGGTAAAGGTATTGAAGTCGATCCTGCAAAAGTTAAAGCTATTCAAGAAATTCCAGCTCCCCGTACCAAGAAGGAAGTCAAAGGTTTCTTAGGACGACTAAACTACATTTCCCAGTGTATCTCTTATTTGACTGCTACTTGTGAACCAATCTTCAAACTACTGAAGAAAGATCAAGTAGTCAAGTGGAACGATGGATGTCAAATGGATTTTGATAAAATCAAGGAGTACTTACTAGAGCCTCCGATTCTGATGCCACCAGTTGAAGGGAGACCTCTAATAATTTACCTAACAGTACTAGAGAACTCAATGGGGTGTGTGCTGGGGCAGCATGACGAGTCTGGTCGAAAAGAGCATGCAATATACTACCTTAGCAAAAAATTTACCGATTATGAAATACGATATTCACTGCTCGAGAAAACTTGATGCACTTTGGCATGGGTTTCTCCCCGACTAAGACAGTATATCTTGACTCATACTACTCTATTGATCTCTAAAATGGATCCCATCAAGTACATATTCGAGAAGCCAACTCTCTCTGGAAGAATAGCCCGATGGCAAATGATCTTAACGGAATACGACATTCAGTACACCACTCAAAAAGCAATCAAAGGAAGTGTATTGGAAGATCATTTGGCACATCAAGCTGTAAACGATTACCAATCTATAAAATTCAAATTCCCGGACGAGAAGATCATGCTAATTACAGATTGTGAGAAACTTGGACCGTATGAAGGACCTGAGCTAGGATCCCGATGGACTATGGTTTTTGATGGAGCTTCTAATGCACTTGGAAACAAAATCAGTGATGTGATCATCTCTCCCACAGGTTTCCATACGCCTTTCACTGCCAGGCATTACTTTAAATGCAGAAACAATATGGCTGAGTATGAAGTGTGCATCTTGGGTCTTAAAGCTGCTATTGACTTAAGAATCAAATTCCTGGGCGTATATGGGGATTCAGCATTGGTAATCAGTCAGGTCAAGGGAGAATAGGACATGAAACATCTGAATCTTATCCATTATCGAGAACATGTGCTAACCTTGATTTCATACTTCGAAGAGATTACTTTTGAGCACATCTCAAGGCAAGAAAATCAGTTGGCGGACGCTTTGGCTACCATGTCATCCATGTTCAAGCTCAGATGGGACAGCGAGGCTCCCAAAATTACCATTGAAAGATTCGACGAACCTACACACTTCTACGAAATTGATATTGATGGAGTAGAAGAGAAGCCTTTGTTTTATGAAGTAAAAAGATATCTTGATGCTCAAGAATACCCTGAAGGAGCATCTATCGATAACAAGAAATTCCTGCGGAGGTTTTCAGCTAAATTCTTCTTGAGCAATGGAGTTTTATACAAGCGTAATCATGATTCAACTCTGCTCTGTTGTGTGGACAAGAAGGAAGCATAGAAAATCATGGAGTATATACACGAAGGCATCTTTGGTACTCATTCCTGTGGACATACTATGGCTAAAAAGATTTTGAGAGCATGTTACTATTGGTCGACAATGGAAACTGATTACCACCACCACTCGAGAACTTGTCATAAATGTTAGATCTATGCTGATAAGGTTCATGTGCCTCCAGATCCTATGAACATCATGACTGCTCCTTGGCCATTCGCAATGTGGGGCATTGATATGATCAGAGAAATCAATCCTACTGCTTCCAATGGACATTGTTTCGTTTTCGTCGCCATTGACTACTTCACAAAATGGGTTGAAGCAGCTTCGTTCGCCTCTGTTACCAAGGATGTGGTTGCTCGGTTCATCAAACATAACCTCATCTGCCGGTACAACATCTCTAAGAGGATCATCAATGACAATGGTACCAACCTCAACAACACTATGATCACTAAACTATGCATGCAGTTTAAGATCAAGCACCACAACTCTTCTCCATACAGACAAAAGATGAATGGTACAGTGGAAGCCGCCAATAAGAACATAAAGAAGATTGTGCAAAAGATGGTTGTGACCTACAAAGACTGGCACAAAATGTTACCATTTTATCTTCATGGCTATCGCACTTCAGCGCGAACATCAAATGGGGCAACCCCATTCTCTTTGGTCTATGGTATGGAAGCCGTTCTACCTATCAAAATTTAAATTCCTTCTCTGAGAATTATGAAAGATGAAGATTTAGACGAAGACGAGTGGATTCAGACTAGGTTGGATCAGTTGAATCTAATTGATGAAAAGAGGCTTGCGGTTGTCTGTCACGGTCAGATGTATCAGAAACGTATGATCAAGACATTCAATAAGAAAATCAAGCATCATGCATATCAAGATGGTGACTTGGTAATAAAGTGCATCATTATTCCGCAAGGTGATCCCAGGGGAAAATGGACTCCCATCTACGAAGGGCCATTTGTTGTCAAAAAAGTATTTTCGGGCGGTGCTATGATACTAACCACCATGGATGGTGAAGATTTCCCACACCCTGTGAACACGAACATAGTCAAAAGATACTACACATGAAAACGACATGCTAGGTTGACTGGCCTAGGCAAAAATAAGGGCATCCCAGCAAACCAAAAAGGTTCGAGAAAAAATTAGGGATATATATAAAAGATTGTACACCCGGCAAGTCAAAAATCTTAAAAGGCGACTTAGGCAAGAAAGGGTATCCCGATGGACTGAAAACCTGAAAGGGAGATCCAGGAAAAAATTAGGGACTAAAGCATACGACTATGTCCCGTTAGATCACTTACCGCAAGCTTTATCACCAAAGTCAAAAGTTCAGATGATATAGATCATCTCAATCAGCTTCTCCCAATATTAAAGGATGAGTTGTTCAAAGACATAGGGGCAATAGTGGAGTTAGAACTCAACGAGATCATTTCCACATAGCTATATATTTTATTTTCAATTTGTACTCTTTTCATTTCACGACGTCTTCATCTTACTAGGATTTCCGTCTCTTTGTACAAAGTCGTCTATTTGTAGGCAAATTATTAATACAAATACACCTTATAGTTCAAACTTTTTTGTTTTTGTTGTTTTGCTTTCAAAAACGTCCAATGACTAAAATTGAATGAACATATGCATAAGAATATGATTAACTGTTAACAAATATATGAACAAGAACAAGGATAAGCATTTACTCAGGATTCTAGGAATTGGGATGACGTTTAAGCTGTCCGTAAATCCCCACAGAGCCACTTCTATGAGATTATCCCCGCAGAGTAATCTTCACAAATTCATCCCCAATAAGGATACATTCCCCGCAATTTTCCCAACCTACGGAGTTCCAATCAGTACAATTAATTGAAATTCTCTTCCCCATCCGAGTTTATTCTTTTAAAACTGTAAAAACCATGCAGATTCAATTTCCCCCAGGAGAGCTTGTTTCCTCAGCAGAGTATTTCTCCATTAACAAGGTTTATTTCCCGAACAGATTAAAGTCTCCCCAACTTGATTCTATCCCTCATATGGCTATGAATCACCGGAAAAATTCCTCTTCCCAATGAAATTACCACTATCCCCAGAGAGTTGCTATGAAACATGGAACTAGACCAAATATCGATCAACTTTATTCTCCCCAGACGAGTCGGAAGGTTATCCATCTCTTTTATCCCGAGTCAGGGTATATAAGAATTATCCTCCCCGGACAAGGAGGAGGGTTGTTCATCTCTTTCATCCCCAGTTAGGGTATATAAGAATTAAATCCCCCAGTAGAGAAATGAACAACCAATGTTCCTGAACTCGTCTCCCCAAAATCAGAAGTCAATATTCCCCAGTGGAGTTTCCTCAAACAGAAGACGGGAATCCCCAGCGGAAGCATTCTAGACAATATTGAAGATACACATACTCTTCATCCCCAATAATAGTCAGGGATTTATTTTCCCAGACAAAATACAACACGAGCTTACAAATACACTTCATAATATTTCACATTCATACATCATATCATATGCGTACGAACCACATATAGTACAATCTCGTTTATTTTTTAGAATATCATTACGCAATGCATTTCATACATCATGACATTGCATACAACTAACTCTTTACCTTTTCAGGAAAGATCAATCAACAAACAAATATCATCACCAATAGGTCCAAGATTAATTCCCGAAACAAGACGGGGCGAATATCTACATGTTGAACACTTCCTTCAAACATCTCCTGGCTCAGATTAAATCGACCAAAGATTTATTCTGATAGTTCTTCCAGTAGAACTTTCTTGGCTCAGATTAAATCGACCAAAGATTTATTATGATACTTCTTCCAGTTAAAGACAAAAAGACCTTTTCTGGCTCAGATTAAATCGACCAAAGATTTATTTTGATACTTCTTCCAGTAGACATTTTCTGGCTCAGATTAAATCAACCAAATATTTTTTCTAATACTTCTTCCAGTATACATTTTCTAGCTCAGATTAAATCGACCAGAGATTTGTTCTGATACTTCTTCCAGTAGACATTTTCTGGCTCAGATTAAATCGACCAAAGATTTGTTCTAATACTTCTTCTAGTAGACATTTTCTGGATCAGATTAAATCGACCAAAGATTTATTCTGATACTTCTTCCAGTAGATATTTCCTGGATCATATTAAATCGACCAAAGATTTATTCTAATACTTCTTCCAGATACTTCTTCCAGTTAAAATACAGACGTATACATTTTCTGGCTCAGGTTAAGTCGACCAAAGATTTATTCTGATACTTCTCCCAGTTAAAGTCGAGCATAGACTTACTCTAATTTCTCTATCAACAGTTACTTTGGATGGCATCTATAAGCCCATCTTTGACGAATCTCCGTCACATTTCTAAATGGCATCTATAAGCCCATTCCTGGTATAATCAACCAACAATGTTACTTCAGACACAAGCAAGTGCAAATTTCCGGGTACTTAAGTGTTCGATCATCTTCTACCTTGAAGTCAAAAATGGCGGACGAGCCAATCTAAATCTCCAGGTTTAAGAAGATTGAACAGGGGCATATGTTGTACCCCAAAATTTTCCCTTCCTTTTTCTCAAGACATTTCTTACAAAAGTGCTAAAATGCTCAAGGATTCTTAAGAGTTGATCAGACAAGCTCACCTCTTAAGCACTGGGTCCACAACTAGGGTTTTGGTTTTCTCAAGGAAAATTGGACTTCTAATGCCTCAAGTTACTTTCATGTTTCATCATAGGTCTCCAAGAATGCTCATACCAAGTTTCAAGTCTTGTATCACAAATTTACTCAATCAATTGCTTAGATGAATAAAAATCAACTGTATTGGGTAAAAAGTCAATTGTGGTCAACATATAGTCAAACTTCAATATTTTTGGTCAACATAAACATTTTGAAGTCATATTCATCATTTGATCAAGGGTTGATCATAATTCCTCAAGAAAAGCCCTCAGATCATCAAAGGGGCAAAATTGTCAAAATTAGGGTTTTGACTGAGAATGATTGATCATTGACTTTTGACCTAGTACATGACCTAATGAATTGAAGCATGATATCAAGGGCTCAAATATAATATCTTGACCTAATTACACGGTTCAAAACATTTCTAAATATAAAATGATTGAAAGTTGAAATTTAAATCAATTGATAAAACGTCAACAGACACACAAAAAGTCAAACTTTGACTTTTTGGTCAAACACTGAGCTTCAAAGATCAAGAATCATCAAGACATTAAAAATTATCAATCTTGATCAACAATAATCAACAAAGTCAAGAAAAGTCAATAAAAATTATCATCATGACATTTTTATCTAACACTTAGTAAAATTATCAACAAGTTTTGGTCAGTTTTTCATCTCAACTTATTGGCCAATTTTCACCAAGTTCCCATTTGATTTAGTCAAAATGGTCAATACGAAAGTTGTAGACAGTGTTTCAAGCTTTCCAAAATGTCCAAGAACATATTTTTATCATGCTTGAGCTAGGAGATTCAAAGAGATGAAGTTGGGCATCCATTCTTGAATTATAGGTCATATTTGTGAAGAGCTCAAGAACAAATTTTCATGGCATGTTGCATAATATTTCTTTGCAGGACTCTTAACTTGAAAATCTCACCATAATTAATTTTTTATACAAGTGATTGAACCATTACCCAAGTGTTTGAGCTATTATCCAAATCGTTTTTCCATTTTGGGAAGAAAGGCACCATTTGCATGATTGTAAAGCAAGCTTTTTGAAAAAGTCCACTCCTTGAGCTTCTCACTTACTCCCTCTGCACACACTTAAAATGTATTCTCATAAGCAACATGTTTAAAGTGCCTAACCGCCCTATGAGCTATTGTACCATACATTGGAACTTTGATTTCTAAAAAAAAAATCACAAGTTATGTTTTAACCAAACCATAACTCTTCAACTTGATAATCTGATCAGCTCCTTCACTCCAAAAATTTTCTATAAATAAAGAGGTCCATTTGCAAGCTAGTACACGAGTTCATAAGCCCTCTAACACTCTCAAAATATCCCAAGTCAGAATTGTACACAAAACCTCCATTATTTGCAATTTCTGACCTTGAACTCCAAACACCTAAACCACTCGTGCGTTTTGATTTTAAATCATTCATAAAGCTTCTATAACTCACATAGAACCTATCCAAAGTCTTGTTTCCTCATTGTAACACCAACTTCATCATCTTCGATTTTCAAAAACAGAGCTTTGCAACTTAACTTGTCTGGAAAGGTTCAGACACTTTCAACACAAAGTAAGCATTGCAAAAGCTTCCTGGAAGTTCATAGAAGCTATCCAGATCATCACAACATCTCCAGGAGTGCTCTAACTTCAAACTAGATTCTCACTTCAGAGGTAAGTTTTCTAAACTTGGAAATCTTTATTTAAGCATCATTTGCATCTGCTTTTAAAAGATAAAATGTAGATATCATGTCTATAAAGCTAACCATGTCCTTAGTTTTCATTTATATTGGCTTTGTGATGTGAATTTTGGAAATGGAGTTTCTGAAAAATTAGGGTTCATTTTGGTACCAACATAAATTCATTTTAATCTTTGATTTTTAGCTTAAGTTAATGGCATGGTTGAATTCATGGTGAAATTTGGAACAACTTTGATGTTTATATTTTCCAATTTGGTTGAGAAATGAGCATTTTCAAAAATTCAAAAATTTGTTCATGGCTACTGGCGCGAGGAAGAAGATGAAGTATATTAAAAAATGAGTTCATTTTATATTTAATAGTTCTTATATAATGATCGGATGAAACAACCACCCCAGTGGTAAAGGAAGCGCGCGTATGACCATAGGGACCTGAGTTCGAGCCCTAGTGGTACCCTTTTATTTATTTCATATTTTCTTGTTTCAGATTCAATACAAACAAGTTCCACAAGCGCATGGTGCACCTCATTTTCTCACCGCCTGATCATCACATGGCAAGATCCAACGTGCCAAGATTGCTAATCCATGCTACACCATCACAATACAGCCACATGAGATCCAGCGCAATACTGGGTTTTTATTTTGGGCCTAATGACTTTGCTTTTTCCATACCCCCCCTTTTGCTTACTAACATAGGCCTATTGCTTTTATTTTATTTCTATTTTTTTTAAAAACACAAAAAACTGATTATTTGGGCCTAATGTTTTCTATTTCTCACACCCCTCCCAATTACTTTCACAACTCAGGCCCGTCTTTTTCTTTTTATTTTATTTTATTTATTTTATTTAAATTTATTTTCTTTAATATAATAAATCAAATTAATCTTTCTATTAAAATTAACTTGATCTCTTTTTGTAATTAAATTAATTGAAATAATTAATCTAGTTTTCTCTAGGGTTTTTTTAGTAATTAAATTCTTTTCTAAATTAAAAAAATTTGAAATCAATCAAGACATAGGTTTTTTTAATTTAATTAAATCTTTAAATAACAATTTTCATTTAATCATACTTTACTTCATTTTATTAATAAGGTTGTAAAATATTTGATTTAGGGCTTATTACTTTAATTATTTTTTCTATACAAAACATCAAAAATATTTTTCTAAACAATTAGTTTCCTTTCTAAGTTAATTTAGACCTAGGTTTTTCTTTAATTAAATTAATTTTCCTTTTAATTAAATTAATTATCAAACCTTTTTTTCTATAAAAAATCACAAACAAAACATTTTCTTTTTTCTTTTACTTATTTTTGTCTTTGCGTATTTTTATTACATCGCATTATTGTAACTACTCAAATGGTCTGTAATAGATAATTAGGGTTTATTGCTTTCCTACCTATTCACAAATTTGTATTCCCCATTCCCAAAGCATTGTAATAGCGGAGGATATTTAATTTTCTGTAATTTATCGCTTTCTATATTTCTGTTAATAATTAGGGTTTGTATGACAAGATTAAAATCAATCATAGAAAAATCCTAATTCAAGATAAAATAATCAAATCAAACACACTTTGCACACTTACACCTCTAGGGAAACCTCACTTGTTTCCTCGAATAAAAACAGCCATGTCCCTCGAACGTGGGATGCTATAGCAAAGACCCTTGATTAAAAGATTGTGGTCCCTCGATGACCTTTCAATGTTGTCTTCGGTAAACGATCTTAGTCCCTTACGACAATTTCTAAAGCGTCTTACAAGGTGCCTTCTATGACTGTACGATGACCCACGCCTGTCCCCCACATCCAATGATATGGCTTCCTACTAACTAATTGTAGGATAACAATATCTAAAGGAGGAGGAAAAGAACAAAGACTTTTTTGAGTAGGTAGATCGTTTGTAATCGCTTGCTAACAAACTAAAACAATTTCCATACTTCACACTTTCAAAACTACCATCTTCAAGACACTTTTCAAAATAAACATTTTGTATACATTCTCAACGATACGAGAATCATTACAAAATTTTCCTACATTGGCATTTTCAAAACATCTTTCAAAAACAACACTTCCTTTCACAAGTATTTTCAAAACAAACATTTTGTATACATTCTCAATGATACGAGAATCATTGAAAAATTGTCATACTTAGGCATTTTCAAAATATTTCCAAACATACACAAACACAAAGCATTTCAGAAAGTGATCAAGCGATTAAGAGCCCGTAAATAACTACTAATGAAAAGGGTGCTAACACCTTTCCTTTTCATAATTTACCCCCTGAACTCAAGAAAATTCTCAAAAGGTCTTTCCTGTTCTTTTCACTCTTTCCTTTATTGTATAAAAGAAAAGTCAGTGGCGACTCTTGCTATCCGCAACATTTTCGATAAAAACACAAATCAGTATTACAGAAGCAAATCAGTAAAAGTTCTCCAGCAACAAGGAGAAGTGAATCAATTCGCCTAGCGAATCGGGCCTTCACTTAGCGAAACAAGGCAGTTAAAAAAGACTTCAGGCTGAAGAAAGAAACTTTTCTAAGCGATTATCTCTTTACTTAGTGAAACACGGAGGTCAAGAAAAGATATTTTGAAGACTTCAAGCTGAAGAAAGCAACTTCACTAAGCGAGCCTGACCTCGCTTAGCGAATTCTGGCGGTTTATGGAAAATATTTGAAAAAACTTAAGGATAAAGAAATCAACTTCGCTAAGCGAGCCAAACTTCACTTAGAGAACTTTGGCGGTCTCAAGTTTCCAAGTTGATTTGAAAACTTATCTCAGAAGCAAGGACTTCGCTTAGCAAACTCAGGCGGCCAGAACAACTATAAATAGGACAACAACTCAGTTCAACATATAATTCAAGTTTTTATCATCATAGTATCATATATTATCATCTGTAATAGTAATAGAGTAGAAATATAGGATATTGTAAGGAGAAGGATGTGGATTCTCATTAAGAGTCGGAAAATCATCGTTGATGTTGTTTCAACTCGATTCCCCATTTTTGCTTCAAGCTACCATGAGTAGCTAAAACCCTCTCTTGTTGGGATTAGTCGTAGTTCACCGAAATAGTGTGTATTTACTTTGATCATGGCGTTATATGAAATTTATGTTTGAATCATTATCGCTGTTATCTTTGTTTTACCGTTTATTTTTTGGATATAATTGATATTGACAAATACAGTTATAATCTCGATCCAAGATAACAACTATTAAACTCTAAATGCTAGACATAGATTTAGGTTTAATATTCACTAAAGTATCAAATCTTAATGCTACCGTATTGTTTAATAGGATGAGAAATCGTCGATAAACCATAAGGTAGAAATCGCATCAAAGTTTAGACATGAATTTTGTTTGTATGTGATATGTGATGATGATGAAACAAGCATTTACTGTGTATAACTAATATGAGTTTTGCATATCACATCGGTGAATGAAAACCAATTTCCAACAAGTCTATTCCACTGAAACTTATCTTTCGGAGTTTACACATTTTACTTTTTGTCACTTATAAGCCAAACAAATCTTGAAACTTATGCTTAAAAATATAGAAATCATTGAACGATTTTGATATCGCTCCAATCCATGCAGATACGATAAAATAATACTTTCATTTGATTGTACTCAACATCAATTACCTTGGTTTGGTTACTTATTGTTCCTTGCAAAAGATTTTTTTCCTTTGTCTTTTCAAAAGTTTTTCTTAGTACTTTTCTTTTACCCCCTGGTTTTTGTCTCTTGGTTTTCAATGTACTTTCTCTATTTAAACTATTTTTTTGTTTTCTATTTTTGCATCCCATCTCAAAAAAAACCAATTGTCTTCTTTTTCAAAACCTTCCTCTATTGTCTTTTGTATCAACATGAGATGACATCTAAAATCAACCTTGGCATGAGAAACCAACTGGTTGTCATTAATGAAAGGGTTGTCAACTTTGAAGAAATGAGTACATGTAGATATGATCTTTAAAGGTATGTTTCTAAACAAGGTTGGGTTGGCTGTTTTTAAATAATCTCTGGTCATACTTATTCATGTTTGATCAAAGAGTTCTGGATCAATGCTTCTTTTGAACTTGAACAAAAAAATTCTATCCTCTGTGAAGCTTCTGATGTATATTTTACCACCATCTCAGCCACTATTTCTAAAGCAAAAGACTGTGAAGTTGATGAACTTACTCTAGATGTCTATGTTTGTAAACAAATTTAGTGTGTCTCTGGGGATACCTCTGGTCTATGGAAAATATCTAATCTTGGTTCTTTAAAAATAGTTTGGAATCAACTCCTGATGGGAAACTCCTTGAGAACCCAGATTTATCGAGAAATATATCTCTTGCCTCTTCTCTACTCAAGATTAGAAGACATATCATCTTCAGGTTTTAAATCTGGATGAAGTTTCTTCCAGTATAAGGATAGAAGTTGTTAGATGACATCAATGTGATATCTTGGATTGGATCTTCCAAATGTATAACTTTAGGATCTGCCTTGTGTTTAAGATCGACATACAAAGTCTTCCAATCCTTTTTTTTAGCTCTTTGAGAAGTTTTTATTCTAAGATGTAATGATTATGATATTTCTTCTTATTGGAATATAAGACTTGAATAGAATCTTCAATAAATAAATATATATTATAATGCATTATTTCAGAAGAATTCATTGTCTCTAAGTTTTTCTTTTTCTTGCTTAAAATGTGTATGTTTTGATTCCTAGATAAATTTGATGTATTCTTAGCCTCTGATTGTTCAAACAAAGTAATGGTTAAATAAATGTATCAATTAGATATTCTGAATATACTAAGATTTGTTGGAAATCCACCAATAGTCTATGATGAATTTCGACCACCACTGATGATTAGTTATGAGACAAACAAAGAAAAGACAATAGAGATATTTCTGCAGAGTTTCTCTCTGCCCACAAACTGTGGAAATTTTATTATTCACTTTGCAACTGCAAAATACTGTGAATGACTTGCTTGACTTGCTTACAAAATAGGGGTTACTCCCTCTATTTATAGATTTAGGTTAGCTTGCTTCCTAAGCTAAAACCCAAGCCCAAAATATCTTTTTACTAAATCAAATCTAATCAAATCTATTCTAGACTTAAATTCAAATCTATTCAAATCTATTTAAATCTAAAACAAAATCAAATCTAATTTTGACACATATGAATTACAATTTAACACACCACCTAATTCATTGTGTCTAAACTGTCTATGTTCATCATGGCCCTTATCTTTCTGAATACTTCGACTTGCACTCCCTTCGTCATGATGTCTGCAATCTGATTCTCAGTTCTGCAGTGTTCCAAATTCATCTTCCCATCTGCTACCTGCTCTCGAAGATAATGGAACCTCATTTCGATGTGCTTACTTCGACCATGTGCTATTGGGTTCTTCGCCAGATTAATAGCTGACATGCTGTCTATCTTCATGGTAATTGCTCCATGATTTTTCCCTGTTATCTCTTCGACCAAGCTCATCATCCAAGTTGCTTGACATGCACAAAGAGAAGCAGCTATGTATTCTGCTTCACATGATGATAAGGCCACTACTGGTTCCTTTCTTGAATTCCAAGCAATTGGTGCACCACCTAGCATAAACACATATCCTGTTGTTGACTTTTGATCTTCAGCATCACTACACCAACTTGAATCAGTGTATCCCACTAACTTGCATTCTTTTCCTTTATCAACTGCAGGAAACAAAATGCCATAATCAAAAGTTCCTTTGAGATACCTTAGTATCCTCTTCACTACTGCTAGTTGTGATACCTTTGGCTTCTGCATGAATCTACTTACCATACCTACATTGTATGCTAAGTCAGGCCTTGTATGACAAAGATATCTTAATGATCCAATAAGTCTTCTGTATTGGGTTGGATCAACATCATCTTCATCTTCATCTTTCGACAGTTGCAGTCTTGGTTCTGCAGGTGTCGAAGTTGAGTTGCATTCTTCCATCTCAAACCTCTTGAGAATTTCTCCTGCATATCTTCTTTGATGCATCATCAAACCTCTACTGCTCTTGTAGAATTCGATACCAAGGAAATATGAGATCTCACCCAAATCAGACATTTCGAATTCCTTGCTGAGATCACCTTTGAAGTCTTCGATCTCACTCTTGCAGCTACCTGTTATCAACAAATCATCTACATAGAGACATAGTATAAGCAATTTACTCTTGCTTCTTCTTACATATACTCCATGTTCAGTTATGCACTTCACAAATTCCTTCTCCCTTAGAAAACTATCAATTTTATTATTCCAAGCCCTTGGAGCTTGTTTAAATCCATACAGGGCTTTATGTAGCCTGTACACCTTTCTTTCTTCATCATGTTTCACAAACCCAACTGGTTGTTTAACATAGACTTCTTCATCTAAGGGTCCATTTAGGAATGCACACTTCACGTCCATCTGACATATGTGCCAACTGTTGATTTCTGCTAGACCAACAACCATCCTGATTGCTTCGATCCTAGCAACAGGTGCAAAGACTTCGTCGAAGTCTATTCCTTCTTTCTGTAGAAATCCTTTCGCCACAAGTCTTGCTTTGTGTCGAGTTACTTCACCTTTCGAATTCGTCTTCACTTTGTATATCCACTTGACATCAATTGCCTTCTTTCCTTGAGGCAATTCGACAAGTGACCAAGTGTTGTTGTCTTCGATAGATTTTACTTCATCGTTCATTGCTTTTACCCACTTCGAATCCTTTAATGCTTCAGCTGCATTAACAGGTTCGACATCTGCATAGAAAGCATAATGTACCAGCTCACCTTCATCATCTATTACATCATCTGATGTAATCACACAATCTTGCAATCTTGCAGGCATGCGTCTTGTTCTTTGAGGCCTGCTTGTACTTGGTATATCTGCTGGTTTCTCTTGTCGAACTTCTCTTTCGACTTGAGTTTCTGGCTCTTCGAATAAGATTCCCACTGAATCTTTCTTGACATTTGCAGTCCAATCCCATTCTTTGAACTCATCTATGATCACGTCCCTGCTGGTCACAATCTTCTTGTTCTCTGGATCGAACAACTTGTAGCCTCCCGTCGAATGATATCCAACTAGGATCATTTGACTTGACTTGTCATCAAGTTTTTTTCTCAACTGATCTGGCACATGTCTATGTGCAATAGATCCAAATACCTTCAGATGACTTAAGCTAGGCTTCACACCAGACCATCATTCTTCTGGAGTAATTCCTTCTAGCTTCTTTGTAGGACATCTGTTCAAAATATAAGTTGCAGTCGAAACAGCTTCACCCCAGAACTCTTTAGGTAAATTCTTGCCTTTCAACATACTTCTCACCATATTCATGATGGTTCGATTTTTCCTTTCTGCAATTCCATTTTGCTGTGGAGTATAGGGTGGCACCACCTTATGCACAATCCCTTCCTTTTCACATAATCTGTCGAAGTCTTTCGACACATATTCTCCACCACCATCAGTTCTCAAAACTTTGAGCTTTCTACCACTTTGTCTTTCGACCATGGACTTAAACTTGGTAAATACTTCGATCACTTCACTTTTCTTGTTGATCAGGTAAGTCCATAGCTTTCGACTGAAATCATCTATGAATGTAACAAAGTATTTGTTACCTCCCATCGAATCCACCTGGATTGGTCCACATACATCAGAGTATATGACTTCGAGACTAGCCTTCGATCTGCTTCCTGCATCCTTGCTGAAGCTATTCTTGTGTTGCTTCGCCTGCACACATTCTTCACATACTTCATTTGGAATGTCAATTTCAGGCAATCCTGAAACCATATTTCTTCTCTTCAAATATCTGATGTCTCTGAAGTTGAGATGACCTAGTCTATAATGCCATATCCATTCATCTCTGCTAGCTGCAGTCGAAAGGCACTTGTGCTCCATCATATTTAGTTCAATCTTGAAGGTTCGATTCTGAGACATAGGAGCCTTCAAGATTACTCTCCCATTTGCATCAACAACTCTCATCAACTTATCTTCGATTGAAACTTTATAATTCTTTTCGACCAACTGCCCTATACTGAGCAAATTGCTCTTCATGCCTGGTATGTACAATACATTTGAAATTACTGACTTCTTGCCATCTTTCCTCATGATCATAACATCACCAATACCTTCAGCTGCTAGGGTGTTGTCATTTGAAAATTTTACCATATTTTTCGTTGAGGGTTTTATATTGACGAACCAGTCTTTCCTTCCAGACATATGTGATGAACATCCTGAATCCAAGTACCATTGGTCCTTGAATCTATCTTCATCTTTTGTTGTGACCATCAGCATCATCTTTTCTTCTTCTTCATGTTTTGCAAGCTTTGCATCACTTTCTTGATTCTTTCGTTTTTTTGGACAATCACTCGAATAGTGTCCATATTTCTGACAATTGTAACATTGACTGTGACTCTTATCAGGTTTTCGACCACCACCTCTTCCTCTGTTTGCAGCACCACCTCTTTGGTTGCCTTGGTGTGGTCTTCTTTGATTCGACACGTCTCCTTCGATTTGGTTTCCTCTACCATTCGATTTGTTGTAGCCACCTCTACTTCTATCGAAATACTTTCCTTTGCCTTTGGTCTCTTTTGTTGAATGTGCTTGTAAGGCCACATCACTCTTCGATTTTCCTGCAGCTCTTTCGTTCATTCTTTGTTCATGAGATTCGAGCGTCCCTTGAAGCTCTTCCTTTGTCAATTTTGACAAGTCTTTCCCCTCTTCGATCGCCACCACTATATGGTCGAACTTAGGAGCTAAAGCTCTCAAGATCTTCGAAACAACAACTCTTGTTGTTAATGTTTCTCCACATGCTTTGATTTGATTCACTAGTTTTGTAACTCTAGTGAAGAAATCAGATATGTTTTCACTGTCTTCCATCTGAAGCAGTTCACAGGTCCTTTTGTGAGTTTGTAACCTCACTTCTTTCACCTTCTCAGCGCCTCCAAAAGACTTCTCAAGGATCTCCCAAGCTTCTTTTGCAGATTCTAAATCACTAATCTTTTCGAAATTGTCTGGGCTGACACATTGATGAATTATAAATAATGCTTTATAACTCTGCTTCTCAGATTCTGTATATTTCTTCTTTTCTTCTTCTGAAGCGTTTTCGCCAAGCGCTTCGACTCCACCTTTTACAAGGTCCCAAAGGCCTTGACACCTTAATAGGACTTTCATCTGTTTGCACCAATTCTCATAGTTGTAAACTTTCAGAATTGGCAGCGTTGCTGGATAGTTTGCATTCCCATAACTTGTCATCGTGAATTCTTCAATCATTCTTGATTGACACTTCCCTTGAATCGAAACACAAGCTCTTGATACCAGATGTTGGAAATCCACCAATACTCTATGATGAATTTCGACCACCACTGATGATTAGTTATGAGACAAACAAAGAAAAGACAATAGAGATATTTCTGCAGAGTTTCTCTCTGCCCACAAACTGTGGAAATTTTATTATTCACTTTGCAACTGCAAAATACTGTGAATGACTTGCTTGACTTGCTTACATAATAGGAGTTACTCCATCTATTTATAGATTTAGGTTAGCTTGTTCGCTAAGCTAAAACCCAAGCCCAAAATATCTTTTTACTAAATCAAATCTAATCAAATCTATTCTAGACTTAAATTCAAATCTATTTAAATCTAAAACAAAATCAAATCTAATTTTGACACATATGAATTACAATTTAACAAGATTAAAGCATCATGTTTTGGATTCTGGACTTCTTAATTAGTTGACATTAAATGAAACAATTATGATTAATAGTAAGGTATACAAAAATTGAAAAACTAGAGAAACTTCATTAAGTAAAAGGAATGGTTACAAAAATATGTCCATTACATTATCCTAATCATTCATAGATATCAAAGCGTGAAATAATTTCCCCCAGTCTAAATCCAATTCTTCTTCTTCATCTAAATTGAAATGAATTACTTCTCTTAATCTTCTTCTTCTATTGAACTTCTTCTTTTTACTAATCTTCTTATTTGGCTTCAGTGTCTGAGGAAGAAAGGTTGTGTAAATTTCTTCAGAAGGTTTATCCCTCTGATTAGAATTTACTTTAGAGACTATGAAAGTATATGAAACAATATGAGTAGTAGATTGTTCAGAAGTGGTTTTCATCCTGAATAAGATGTATATTAAATAGATGAGGATTTGTGATTTGGCTTAAAATAATTTTATGCTTTTATAGAAAAATGTTGAAAGATCAATCACCCTGCATGTATCGGTTTCTGATCTTTTGAAATTCTCAAGCAAATCACCAATTAAAGCATTCCATACAAAGTCATATATATTTTTTGGAAACGGAATGTAATAATTTATCACAATAAGAAGCAAAGAATCTCTTAATCTCGGTGTCTTCTCCTCCTCTTTTGTGAAAAGGCTTTTAAGTGTGTTAATTTCCTTAAAATTAAACTATTTCATTTTCCTTCTTTAAAAATGAATTTATGTGTTTTAAACTCTTTTAATAGGTTTTAATCCTGAATTGATTTTTCTTTTTAAATTCTTTTAAATAGTTTTTAAATATCTTTGGGAAAATCGCTTTAAAAATTTTTACTTTTCTCAATTCATCTGGTAATTCTTTTAAAACGTTCTGCTAATATTCTGTCTATCTTTTTGTTGATGATAAAGGGGGAGAAAATAGATATGATATATTTAAGAGAAGTGCATGACATTTAAGGAGAGGTTAATATATATATATATATATATATATATATATATATATATATATATATATATATATATATATATATATATATATATATATATATATATATATATATATATATATATATATATATATATATATATATATATATATATATATATATATATATATATATATATATATATATGAAAACCATCTAAACCTGAACTCTTAGAAGATTGTGAGTCATTTAAACTATGAATGAATTTAATTTGTTTTGAGCTTAAAGATAAACTTAATTAACTAAGAAAGGACTTAAGGAGAGCTTATAAACCTCACCTTAATGGACTGCTTAACTTAGGGGAGCTTACAAACCTCAAATCTTGGTGTTAGACTACATTAATTAAGATTATAAGATTAAAATAACATAGATAATAACTTAAGGAAAGCTTACAAACCTTACATCAATGAATTATCAGACTTGATGGGAGCTTACAAACCTAACCTTAATGGACTATCCAACTTATAGGGAGCTACAAAACTCAGACTCTAATGTTATATTGTGTTAATTAAATCATCACCCATTGCTCTTAAATACATTTGTTTGTCATCATGTAAATGGGGGAGATTGTTATAACAAGATTTATTTAGACCATTAAAAGGTTTTGATGATAACAAAGTATTTAAAGAGCAATAGGGTTTTACAAATGATTGTTCAAGTGTGTAGGATCAAAAGACATTAACCTTGATAATAATCAAGATAATCACTTAAAAGAATCATTAAGGGTTATGCAAAGCTGTTATGAATCTAAAGGATACTAATTGAGCTTTCATACTCTGGAGAAGTCAAACTCAAGTCTTTCAGATGTTGAGATAAAATTTTACTTGGAATTCTAAAGATCACCAATATCTGAAAATTGGAGTCATTTGAAGCTAGCAGATGTTGTCATAAGGAATGACTCTGCAATTTCTGAATAGGCTCCATTAACTTTTCTGAAGTCCATGCTTCAAAGGATTATTATCTATATCAATTCAACAACTCTGAAAGTATTCATCCAGAGTAGTTATGATCAAGACTATGATAAAGGCAAGATCAGAACATGTGAACTCAAGACTCTAAAGACTCATTCTAACCAGGTTCTGAAAACATACTCTAACTTTTGATCAAGCTTGAACTAATTCTATAAAAAGCATCTGATTCAATAAGTTAAGTATAAAAGATAAGAATGACTCTAATTAAGTTTCAACAAACGTTTACAAGAAGTCTCCAATCAGAAGTTATCTAAAGAAGATCACGTGACAACATACAACTACTTTATGTCTAATCAAGAAAAGTAACATTATCAAGATCTTGTGTCTTCAACCTTTTTGTAAACTCTACTCTTCTCACCTCAACGTCTTTATGCTACCTAAGTTTAAACTTCACTTTACATGTTCTAGCTAAAGACCTCCAATGACTACTTGTACTATGGGAAGTTTCAATCTTCAACAACTACATGTACTATAGGAAGTCTCAATCTTCAACATATATTTTTTCATAATCTATAAAAGGAGAAAAATATTGAAGAAGAAGTGTGTGTATGTGTGAGTTTGTGTGATGGTGTACACAAGTCTGTGACACCAGAACATGCCATGGGGATTGAGAGAAAAAACCTTGTTTCACATAACACACAAATGAGAGAAACAAACAAAGAGAAGAAATATAACCAGAAAGGTTAATGTGTGTTAAGAGAGAAGAAAGTAGAGTGAAATATATTCACATATGAATAGAAGAGTAAAAAATAAAGAATATGTGAATATGATCAACAGATCAACAGAACTGTAAGGCACATCAATAAAGATCATCTGTGTATAAGAAGAAGAGAAAGAATAAAGAATTCATTCTTATACACTTAGGAGTTACGTAACTAATAGTTTGCTCAAAGTGTAAAACCTTGTGTATCTGCTTAACTAAGAAGCACACATGTAAGCACAAGGTTAATAACATATTTCCTTGTTAATAAAATCTGGAGCACAAGTCTGTCTCTAGTTTGATTGAGAAAATAGTCCTGGAGTGAGGTTTAGATAAGGAAGTCTCTTACTTGAGAGCTTGAGCATGAAGTCTCGATATTGAGGGATTGAGCAAGTAAATATCTTGTCTGAGGACTCGAGTAGGAAGCCCTAAATTATAGGCTTAGGCAAGGAAGTCTCTTGCTTGATGGCTTGAGCATGAAGTTTCGATCTTGATGGATTGAGCTAGGAAGTCTCTTGTCTGAGGACTTGATCAGGAATTCCTAAACTATATATTTAGGCAAGGAAGTGTCTTGCAAGAGTGCGTGAGCAAAGAAGTCTCATTCTAGTGTGATTGAGCAAATTGTAATCAGAATGATTATAGTGAAAATCTCTTGTGCTGCAAGAGGACTAGACTACTCTCAGTTTGAGAGGAACTAGTATATATGTGTGTTTCACTTTATTTATTTCTGCGTTTATTTATTCTATTATGCTGTGAAATCTGAAGACAGGCTCGAGTCTAACTTAGTTCTTCTTGACTCAGAATCTAACCTCTTCTATTTGTATCTGAATCATGATTCAAAAAGAAGTAAACTCTGATATACGCAATTCAACCCCCATTCTTGTATATTTTTCTCACTTCACATAACACTTAGTAACTTTTAGTACAATCTAAAAGTACACATTCCTATTTTCAAAGCCAGAGTTAAAGCTTCCCATCTAACTCATATCTATGATAGATTTTTAGATAAATTACCTTCTTGGAAGGGTTCTTTATTTTCTATGGCTGGGAGACTAATCCTTCTCAATTCCATAGTTTAGGATATGCTTTACTACACCATGTCTATTGACTCATGGCCGATGTCTCTACTCAGGTCTATGGAAAAAGCTTGTAGGAATTTTATTGGTCTGGTAACATTCATAATATGAAGCTGTGTATGGTTGTATGGAAGAAGACTTACAATCATTTTCAAAATGGTTGTCTTGTTCTCTAATTGCAGCTGGTTAGATTAAATGAGGCTACTAATCTCAAGTTAATGTGGAAGTTGCTCACCAGTCAAGAATCTTGGGCTACTCCTCTAGAGAAGAGAATTTTCAAAGTAGGGTTCTGATTGAATATCACATTTTATCAACCATTTGGACTACAAACAAGTATGAATTCAATATCTTCACAACAATTCTTGTTGGTCTATTGTTTAGGGTAAAAACATCAAATTTTGGACCAAAGCTTGGGCAGGTGATCCTCTTATTCACCTAACTTCTTTGGACTTCCTTCATTCTAAGGGTATGGATTTCAATTATAATGTTTCAGATTTCTTTTTAGAGGGTTAATGGCATTTCCCTCATTGTTGGTCCATGTGGTTTCCTTTTTTTCTAACAAGATTATTAGCGACATCCTTCTGCAGAATAATCTCCAGGACACTCGAGAAGCATATTATCTCTGGAGACCTTTCTACCAAAGATGCATATGCCTTTAAAGATGGAATTTTCCTTAAACCTCCATGGGCGAACCTTATTTGGTGTGGTGGCATTCTACACACCAAATCAATGATGTCTTAGAGATTATTACATGATAACGAATCACCTGGTCATGTCAAGAGGAATTCCCCTGGCCTCGATGTGTGGCCTCTGTAATTCTGGTTGAGATAACTTCACGTCTATTCTTTCATTGCATATTTCCTACTTCTCTTTGGCAGTGGATCAAAAGGAAGCTCAGTTTTCTGTCAATCCCTTAATCTTTTCCAAATTGGTATAGTTTATGCAATACAAGCAATTCATCACAAGATGGTGTGATTATGAAAGCATCTTTTATTTTCATCCTCAACCATATTTGGACTGCTAAGAATAAATTGAAGCATCAAAACCTCAACAAAACTTACAGAAATGCTATCAATTGGATATCTACTCAAACTCAACTGGTTGGAAACAACACAGCTAATTTATTTACGATCTCTATTTCTGTTTATGTGCTTATAAAGGTTTTTGGTGTGACAGTTCATAATCCAAGGGCTCCCAACATCAAAGAAGTCTTATGGCTCCCTCCATCTGTGGGTTGGTTCAAGTGCAATTGTGACAAAGCTTACAATTCGGACCTCAATGCGAGTGGTTGTGGCAGTATCTTCAAAAATGAGCATCGTGACTTTGTTTTAGCTTTTGCAGAAAAAATTTCTTCTGCCTATGCTTTAGTTGCTGAATTTTATGTTGTGATTGTTGATATAGGTTTAGCGCTTAGCGTGCTTGGAGTAAGTTTTGGATTAAAACAGTTTGCGCTTTGGTTGTCAAAGCCTTCTCCAACCCAAGTTTAGTTCCAATGGGGCTTATAAGCATATGACTCTTCAACACACATCCATATAACATATATAAATTATTCATTACATGTATTTATAGGAGAGGAAACTCATGTGTGGGCTTTTATTTTTGTAAATATAGGTCTCAACGCCAATTCTAAAATGTTTTTTGACTCAATCCCTATTAAAATTATGAGTGATTTTGTAAAGAATATGTTAAATATACAATTATTTAGATTCTCTTCTTTTTGATTGGGTGATTTGAGTTTTTTTTTGTTGAAATATTATATTAGACTTGATCAGGTTAGATTAGATTTAATATTTAATTATAATCCAAGTTGTGTAACTCCAAGCCCAATTAGGATTGTATATAAATAGTCATAGTGTGTATCCTTATTTTGTACAATAAAAGTCAAGTGAATAATAAAACCCTTATTTCCTTATTATTCTCTCTTTATCTCCTTATTAAAAGTGTCTCGTGCACTAAAATATTGGTATCCAAAGCTTTCAGTTATTATTCTTGATCATGTTTTCAAGAATTTCACATCAGAGATCGTGTTTCCAGGGCAAGTGAATCAACCGCTGCAAAGATGACTGGTGATAAAGGTATTCCAAGTTCTCTTCCAATGCTTGACGACAAGAATTGGATATGATGGAAAAAACAGATGCAATCCTTGTTTGACTTCCATGATACCCTAGAAGTAGTTACCGAAATCGTTCCTGTGTTGCCTTCAGATGCAATCAAAGCACAGAAAACTGCCCATAATGAAGTCAAAAAGAAAGATTGCAAGGCTTCTTATTAAATTCGGATTGTGGTTGAGGTGACTAAGTTCGACATAATCTCTCATGTTGAATCAGTGAAGGAGGCATGGGATATTCTGGTCAAGTATTATGAAGGAGTTGAGAAAGTCAAGGTTGTCAAGTTACAAACCTTACGTCGACAATATGAGTTGTTGTCGATGGGAGAAGACAAAAAAGTTACAGAATATGTGTCAAAGGTTAAGAAACTCGTCCATCTCACGAAGGGTTATAGTGAAACCATAACTGATAAGATGGTAGTTGAGAATGTAAGGTGTATGGTAACCTCTCACTTTGATCACACTATTGTAGCTATTCAAGAATCCAACAAACATGAAACCCTAAAAGTGGAAGATTTGGTTGGTTCATTGGAGGCGCATGAGACGAGGATTGTCGAAAGGAAAGAAGTTCAGGAATAAATATAGGAACTACAGGCTCAATCATGGAAAAGGAATGGTGGTTCCAACAAATTCAAAGGCAAAGTCGACAAGGCTCATTAAAAGAAGTCTTAGTTGAAACCTCACAAGCATCAAGTCAAAGATATGGCTTCTGAATCCTCGAAAAGAGGAGGAGGAAACTATCGAAAGAAAAAAGAAAATAAAAAAGGTGTGCATTGCTACAACTGTGAAAAATGGGGTCATATGTTCAGACATTGTTGGTATAGGAAAGAAAATGGATCAACAAAATGCAAGGACGAATGAGCGAACCTTGCACGCCAAGATTCAGATGATTCAAAAGGTGGTATAGTGGTTATGGTTAAAGTTGCAGATAATCATATCGAATCTAAAATGTGGTTTCTCGACTCAGGCTGCTCAAATCACATGACTGATCAAAAGGCGTGGCTAGCATTTTTTGACGAGTCGAAGAAGAGTAAGGTAAAACTTACTGATAACAATTTCGTTGCAAGTAGAAGGTATTGAAAACATAGCTTTTTAGCTGAGTAATGGAGTGAAAGATATGATCAAAGATGTGTTATATGTACCTGGAATGAAGTGCAACCTGTTAAGTGTTGAACAACTGGTCGAAAAAGGCTTCTCAGTTGTCATGAAAGATGGAGTATGTAAATTGGTCGACACCCAAAACAATTTGGTCTTAAAATCTCCTTTGTCGAAGAACAAGACATTTAAGACTATGATTAGTTCGGCAGAAGTTCAATGTTTGAAAACTGTTGTCGACCACAAGGATAGTTGGTTGTTGCATTTGAGGTTTGGACATTTAAATTTTCGATCACTCAATCAACTGATTACTCAAGATATGGTTACTGGTATTCCAAGTCTTGAGATGCCTGACAAACTATGTAAAGGTTGTTTAGTCGGAAATTAATCCAAAAATTATTTCGTTTCGACTATACCAATGAAATCATCCTGCATACTCAAAGTGGTACATTAAGATGTACGTGTTCCATTCGAAGAACATACCATTGTTGGAAAAAAATATTTTGTTTCATTTGTCGATGAGTTTATTCGAAAGTTATGGATCTATGTGATCAAGAGAAAGGACGAAGTATTCAAAATCTTTAAGAGATTCAAGATACTTATCGAAAACCAGAGTGAAAAGAGGATCAAAGTTCTGCGAACAAATAGAGGTGGAGAATACACATTCAAGATATTTGAAAAGTTATGTGCAAAACATGGTGTTAATCATGAGGTAACTGCTCCTTATACTCCTTAACATAATGGAATTGTTGAAAGAAGAAACAAAACCATATTGGATATCGAGAGACACATGCTAAAGCAGAAGAATTTGCCAAAATCTTTATGGGGTGAAGTTATTTCCACTACAGTTAATATCCTGAATAGGTTCCTACCAAGTAATAGAAGAACAAGGTTCATGAAGAAGTGTGGAGTGGAAAACAACCATCAGTGAGTCATCTGAAGGTGTTTGGATCTATATGTTACAAGCATGTTCCTGATGCAAGAAGAAGGAAGCTTGATGACAAGAGTGAATTTGTGATTATGGTAGGATATCATAAAACTAGTGCATACAAGCTATTTAACCCAGTTAATGAGAAGATTGTGTTGAGTCGAGATATTGTGATTGATGAAAATTCTGTCGGAGATTGGAATTCTAGTAATTCTATAAACATTCCATTAACGAGCTCTGATTTCAATGAAGAATCTGATGAAGTTGAAGGAATTACTGAGAATCCAGTTGAAGTCGAAGTAGAAGCATCTGTCGACATTCCCAAATAAGTCAAAGTCGAAGAGGGTTTGGCTGAGACCAGTCAAAGACCTCAACAAAATAGAGTCCCTCCAACAGGACTTCATGATTATGAAGTGATAAGTGATGATGAAGTCACACCAGATGGAGAATTAGTTCATTTTGCTTTACTTGGGGGTGCTGAACCAATCAATCATAATGAAGCTTTGAAGATTAAACAATGGAAGTTATCTATGGTTGAAGAGTTACAGGAAATCGAAAGAAACAACACACGGGAGTTAGTCAAATTACCAGCATATACCAAAGTTATCGAAGTAAAGTGGGTGTTCAAGTTGAAACACAATGATGATGGGTTGATAGCAAGATATAAAGCAAGATTAGTAGCTCGAGGGTTTCTTCAAACAGAAGGACTTGACTATTATGAAGTATTTAGTCTATTAGCAAGGCTGGAGACTATTTGACTAGTGGTACACTACACCAAAAGGGTTTTAGACAACGCACCTTAGACAACGCTTTTTTCCAAAAGCGTTGCTATAAGTTAAATAAAAAATAAAACACAGAAAGTATTAATGAAATCATGTAAAAGCACTGCTAAAAGGCCCACTTTAGACAACGCTTCTCTAAAGCGCTGCTAAAAGGCCCACTTTAGAAAGCGCTTCTCCAAAGCGCTACTAATAGGCCACATTAGATAGCGCTTCATAGAAGCACTGCTAAAGGCCCACATATGAAGTGCTGCTAAAGGCCTATATTAGAAAGCTCTTCTCCAAAGCGCTGCTAAAGGAAGAGAAAGCGCTGCTAAAGGCCTACGTATGAAGCGCTGCTAAAGGCCCATATTAAAAAGTGTTGCTAAAGGCCTATGTATGAAGCACTGCTAAAGGCACATATTGGAAAGTACTGCTAAAGAAAGAGAAAGCGTTGCTAAAGGCCTACATTAGACAGCACTTCACAGAAGCGCTTCCTAAAGTCCTGTTATTAAAAAAATAAAACACGCCCAAACACACAGTAACGTTATTATTTCCAGAAGCTCTTCTCACACAAACCCTCTTCGCTCTCTCCTAAGACAACAATGCCTGAAGTTCTCTTTTTTTCATTTGATTTTAAACAATAATCTCTCCTATTCGTTCCACATAATTCAAGGTTCTCATCCTTCTTCTATTCAAGACCATTTCATCCTTTCCTCCATTCACAACCAAGGTTCTCTTCTCCTCTAGGTATGATTTTTGATATATTTGATAATATTGATATATAATGTTGCATTTGGTTTAGTTGATAGTGTTGATAGTGTTGATTTAGTGTTGATTTAATGATGATAATGTTTATGTTGTGTTTTATGTGGCATGTGATTTTTGCATGTAAGGTGTTTGTGAAAATGTCACAATGAGTTTTGCATGTAAGGTGTTTGTGTAAATGTCACAATGAATATTACATGTATTGATTGAGATAAAATATGTTCCTATACAATTAATCGAGCTATACATTTTGGTTTGAGAGGTTGTCGTAATAAAACTTATAGTGTTGAAATTGAAAGCACTTCACATATAATTAAAAATGAAATTGAAAGAACTCATATAGTTGATGATGTAAAGTTGATAATATAAGTGATTATTTGATGTTAATCTAAAGTTGAAACGATAATATAAATATTAGTGATAATATAGAATAGAAACGATAATATATATGTTAAAAATATTGTTTAATATATGTTAAATATATATGTTTAATATTGTTTTATTAGTAAAATATATGTTAAAAAGAATAATAGTGATTATTTAATGGTATATACATATATGTTTAATGTTGTATAAATATTCTAATGTAATTATTAATCTATAGATTTTTTTATTATAATGAAATTAATTGATCATTTATATAGGTTATTTGTGAAGAGTGGAGTTTCTAAGCCTTTCCAAAAATATTACACTGTGTGGTTTCAGAAGTTGCTGACTTCTCTACAGGTATTTAGTTGTTCTTTTAATTTTCTATAGTTGCTTGAATAATTATAATATTTTGATTTTCGATGAATATGCCTAATTAGTATTAAGCTTTTTAGTCTCTGTCCTTTTTTTTTAAGTATTGTTTTTGTTTAGGCTACTTAGTAGTAAAACCATGGATAAAAAATGGATGTCTTCCAATCGATTGTCAAAAGAGTACAAGAATGGGGTATTAGAATTCGTTAAGTTTGTTGTTGAACATGCCGAAAACCCTAGTCGAATGAAATGTCCTTGCTTGGGTTGTTGTTATGGAGGTTGGGTTGACGCAGTTGGATTGGAATCACATTTGCTGAGGAATTGAATTGATCAAAGTTATACATGTTGGATATTTCATGGTGAGAAAAGTAACGGAAATGTTGAACCGGGGGATAGTACGACATATGCTTCAGACGACAATGGCAGAGATACATACGATTGTGATCGTGTCGAAGAGATTGCAGAAGCACTTGAAGAAGATCTTCAGGATTGTCCCAAAATGTTTGAGAGGTTGGTAAGCGATACAGAGAAACTGTTGTATAAAGGTTGCACTAAATTCACAAGATTGTCCGCAGTATTAAAGTTGTACAACTTAAAGGAGGGCAATAGATGGTCGGATAAAAGTTTCACAGAGTTATTAGTCCTTATGAAAGATATACTTCCGGAGGATAATGTTCTTCCTGATCGAACATATGCGGCCAAAAAATGTTATGCTCTATTGGCATGAGCTATGATAATATACATGCTTGTCCAAATGATTGCATTTTGTTTCGAAACGAATATGCATCGTTAAATGAGTGTCTTAAATGCGGTTTATCTCGATATAAGAAAAAATTGTCTCCAACAAAAGTATTATGGTATTTTCCTATAATTCTGAGATTTAGATGCATGTTTCATAGTGAAACCGATGCAAGATACTTGACTTGGCATGCAGATGAAAGAATTATTGATGGAAAGTTTCGACATCCGGCAGATTCACCACAGTTGTTGAAAATTGATAATAATTATCCTGATTTTGGAAGAGAAGCAAGAAACTTTCGCTTGGCATTATCTACAGATGGAATGAACCCGCGTGGTCTTCAAAGTATCTCACATTCCACATGGCCTATGATTATGATGATTTATAACCTACCTTCATGGCTATGTATGAAGCGCAAGTACATGATGTTATCTATGTTAATTTCTAGACCTAAAACAACCAGGGAATGACATAGACGTATAGTTGACACCATTAATCGAAGATTTAAAGATTTTGTGGGAGAACGGTGTGGAGTTTTATGATGGATATAGGAAAGAAAGTTTCAATTTGAGAGAGGTGTTGTTTGGCACAATTAATTATTTTCCGGCATACGAAAATCTATCAGGGTATATCATTAAAGGTCAAAAAGCGTGTCCTACTTGTGAAGAACACACAAATTGGAAGCGATTGGAATTTTGTCAAAATAATGTATTTCTCAGTCATCATAGATTCTTAAATTCTAATCATCACTACCGTGGGCGGAGAAAGGCATTCAATGGAAATCCAGAACATGATAGAGCTCCACCTATTTTGACAGGTGACCAAGTTTTTGAGAAGGTGAAAGATATGAGTACTCAGTTTGGCAAACCTTTTGCAAATACACTTGTCAAAGGTGGGTGGAAGAAGAGGTCAATTTTTTTGAATTGCCATATTGGAAGTCGTTGTATGTAAGACATTTTCTTGATGTTATGCATATTGAAAAAAAATGTATTTGAAAGTGTTATTGGTACGTTACTCAATATACAAGGAAAGTCTAAGGATGGCCTTAAAGAAAGAAAGGACTTGATAGAGATGGGAATAAGAACCGAATTAGGAACCATGAAGAAAGTAACACGAACATATCCGTCGCCTGCTGCTTATACTTTATCCAGAAAGGATAAAAAAATATTGTGTAAGTTTCTAAGTGAAGTTAAAGTTCCAGAAGGTTACTCTTCAGATATTAGAAGACTTGTGACTATGAAAGACCTCAAGTTAAAGAGTTTAAAGACACATGATTTCCATGTCATAATGGAGCATTTTCTACCAATAAGTATACGTTCTATTTTTCCAGAAAAAGTAAGAAGCTCCATAACTAAATTGTGTTTTTTCTTCCGGTCAATTTGTAGTAAGGTGATCGATCTTGAGATCTTACCAATATTGCAAAAAGAAATAGTTATTACTTTGTGTGAGCTTGAAATATATTTTCCTCCCTCATTTTTTGACATTATGGTACATCTTATGAAAGAGACACAATTGTGTGGACCAACTTATATGAGATGGATGTACCCTGTTGAGCGTTATATGAAAATATTAAAAGGGTACGTGAAAAATCGAAGTCGGCCAGAAGGTTGTATGGTTGAACGATACATTGTTGAAGAAGCGGTTGAGTTTTGTACTGAATATTTGACTAATGTTAAATCCATTGGACTACCCAAATCTCATATTTTAGAGAGGAAGAAAGGAATAAATTTAATCATAAATAAAATTGTGACAATATCAAGGGTTGAATGAGATCAAGTGCATTTATATGTTTTGCACAATGACAACGTGGTTGAGCCGTATGTTGAAATGCACAAGGATGTACTTCGGGGTTTAAATCTGAATAGAAATGAAAATTGGATTGTACGATAGCACAATCAAAGTTTTATACAATGGTTCAAAGATCATATTTATTCAAAGTTTGATTTAGATCCCGCTTCAATAACAGAAAGGTTGAGATGTTTAGCATATGGTCCGAGTTTGATCGTGTTTTCTTATAGCGCATACGCAATTAATGGATACACGTTTTATACCAAAGAACAAGATGATAAAAGCACTATGCAGAATAGTTGTGGCACTGTTGTAGCTAAAGCAATGCACATTTCAAGTATGAATGACTTAAACCCCAAATATGTGAATCTGTCATATTTGGGTGTTTGATTATGAGAAGTTTCAGATTCCTATCTTTGGTTGCAAGTGGATACATAATAGTGGCATACGAATGGATAAGTCGGGATTTTTACAAGTGGATCTTAATAGGATGGGGTACAAAGATGAGCCTTTTATTCTAGCCTCTCAAGCTAAACAAGTGTTCTATGTCACTGATCCGACGAGTACAAATGGTTTATAGTGCTTTTATCTAACAAAGTGATTGATGATAACAGTGTAAATAAAAGTGATTTTGATGTTGAGAATGAGTCATATGTTAAAGGGAATGAGTTGTATGTACGAAATGATCAAGATGAGAATATTATAGCAGATGAAACATATATTAGAAATGATCATAATGAGGGAATTTGGATTAATCTATCCGTCCGAGTTGTTAAGAGCCAAGTAATTCATATTCCAACCAAGAAACGAAAGAGATGTTAGTGAAAAAGGTACTAGTAATTCATATTGTGTTTATATTTTTATATTGTGTTTATTAATTCAATGCTACTTCAATTTTATATGGTGTTTATGTTTTTATATTGTATTTATTAATTCAATGCTACTTGAATTTTATATGGTATTTATGTTTTTCTTTAATATTACAAGTCAAATGGCTATCAATGAGGAAAAATCACATGCCGCTTCTAATAATGATGGAAACGAAAGAGATGTTAGTGAAATAGGTACTAGTAATTCATATTGTGTTTATGTTTTTATATTGTGTTTATGTTACTTGAATTTTATATGGTGTTTATGTTCTTTAATATTACAGGTCAAATGGCTTCTAATAATGATGGAAAAGAACCAGCTCATGATGTGGAGAATGATATTAGACGAGGAATAACAATTATGAAGTTAATCATTCGTGCAAGAGATAAAGATGTAAAATTTGACGTACATTGGAATAAAGACAAACAACTAATTAATCCTAATGGTTCAATGTTAACAAGTTACACTGGTTCCATTGTAAGGAGATAAGTTCCAATCACTTGTGATGATTGGAGAAGGCGTGAGTTGAAACCCGTTAAAGAAAAATTATGGACTGAAATACAAGTGCCATATGTGATGTCTTTCGTTTTTTTGCCGCTTATGTATTTAAATTACTAACGCTTTTTATATTGTGTTTTTTGTAGAGGTATTTTAATATTGATGATGATCGAAAATCATATTGTCTTCAATTGGCCAGAAAAAGACTAAGAGGGTTTCGATATTTTTTGACAAACAAGTTTCTTAGGGATACCGATAATAATTTTATCGATGCAGAGCGTCCACAGGCGTATGCAAGCTTGATTTCGCTTGAAGAATGGGAAACCTTCAAAGAAAAAAGAAGAACCTCGGATTTTTAGGATGTGAGTGGCGTGAATCGCCAACGAGCATCAAGTTCCCCGTATCCATACAGAAAAGGGCGTATGGGATATGCACACTTATAACAAAGATTGGTAAGTATATATAAATGCTATGATATAATTGTTCATCATGTGTTATTATTAATTTTATTATTTTTTTAAGGTGCAGTTAGAAGAGGAGAAAAGTCAAGAAACTTCTCTTTCAGAACATGTTCTGTGGAAGGCTGCCCAGGTGGGTAAGGATGGAGTTGTTAAGGAAGATGTGTAGCAAATTTATGAGCAATGTGTAAGTATATCAATATTCCTTTAATTAAATATCGAGCTTATTAAAATAAAGAAATTATGAGTTTAATCACCACTAATTTATTTCGCTATGCATATGAATTTCAGGATAGTCTATCTCAATCTTTAACTCAAGCTAAAGACCATGATTGCAGGAGCATACTTAGTCGGGTATTAAATGTTCCTGAGTATACCGGTTGTGTGAGGGGTAAGGGATTTGGAGTGACTCAAACATCTTTGGGTAACCATCAAAAGAGGAAAGGTTATAACAATAAAGAAGTGATGGAAGAGTTAGAAAAATTAAAAACTAAAGTTCGCGAGTTGGAAAAGGACAAAGAAAAATACATGTCAGAAAGGCAAGGTCCGGGGTTCAAGGATACTAGTGACAAAGATAATATCAATTGTGATTTCCAACAGAAAATTCCTGAGGTAATATATATTATTATGAATTAGCACAATTTTTTTAATTGACATATATACACATTAACAATTTCATATTTATTATTGGTTTAGGGTATTTCACCTTGTCAGCTATATTTATCCTCACCGACTTATCGCATGGTTGGCAAGGGAAAAGTGCATAACACCTTGGAAGAAGTACTTCACCATAAACTGCTCCCTGTTGGATTTATGAAAGTATCAATTGATATTTTTTAGAGAGGGATGCGCCATTATCTTTGCCTGACGATATTTCAGATGCAACATTGGTGGGAGAGGCAATAGGATCGTATGTTGCATGGTCATCAAACCTCATTTGCATAGATGATGAGGTATGTTTTAAACCATTATGAACCTTTGGGTATTCAAATTTTTTACGACCATTTAACGTACATTTATTTTCATGGTAATGTTAGACTCCCACAAAATCCAAATCAAAAGATAAGGGGATTAAAAAGCAAACCGAGTCAGTTGCATAAAAAAAAAGAGGTATAACACGATTATATGATATTTATGCATAGAATGATCTTATACTTCACCTAACTAATTAAATGATATTTAGATGCATTCTAAAGAGATTGAGCAAGTAAGTAGGGGTAAGAAGACCGCGGCTAGCAAAAAACCTATTTCTCAGTATAGGTCGTGCCTTCATACATATATAAGAATAACATATATTCCAATTGGTGGTACTCGTCTTACACCTATGAAGGAAGACATTTTTGGTTATGAATACATGAAAGCAATTGGTAGAGAAGATATTGATCAAGTTTTACAACATTATATTTTAGGCCTCAGGTGTTATCGATACATACATCAGGTATACTCCGATCAACTTTGTTTAATTAAATGAACAATTTATTTACTCATTTCAATGAATATAGTCTAATTTTAATGATGTTTTTATTTAAGGTTTTTGTATGACAAAGTGATGCGCCCGCATGGATCGGAAGAAAGATTCGCTTTCTTAGCTCCTAACACCGTCAACGCAAGGTCAATTGTAACAAAACCAGATGATGTCATATCGTATGTACTCATTTTATTTATGGTCAGCAAAGATACATAAAAGTTATTCTTTTTACCATATAATACTGGCAACGGGTTAGATTTTCATCCTAACTTCATATATTATAATTTTTCGATTTTTGACATTGTGTAGAAACTTTCCATCAAACATTTATTTTATTTTACAATGGACATTGGTTGTTGCTTGTGATTAATCCTGTTAGAGAGATTGTATACTATCTAGATTCGTTATACAATGATTGGACAATATACCCATATTTGAAGAAGATGATTGATACGTAAGTGAGATTGTTCTAAATATTCGTGTGTATATTTATTTATCTATGTGAGATTATTCTAAATAGTCATTTATATTTTATTATAGCGTTCTACAGGATTTTCGATCACAAAGAGGTATTCAAGTACCAAAGAGTAGAGCCAACAACATTACGTGGAACATAGTGCAGGTATATTTTCACAATTTTGATTATGTTAGTGATGATACTTGATAAAACAAGTTAAGGGGTATATATATATATATATATATATATATATATATATATATATATATATATATATATATATATATATATATATATATATATATATATATATATATATATATATATATATATATATATATATATATATATATATATACTTTCTTTCCATGTGTAATATCCTCGTCAACGTAATGGTATAAATTGCGGTTATTTTATGTTGAGGTTTATGAAAGAAACGCTTCTTTTGGATCGAATAGAGATTCCATCCACGATATGAATTTCTAACTTAGGAATTATTTTAATATTTCTCATAAAATGGCATAGTGTTTTAACTAAATCACATACTATGTTATTTTACTATGTAGTACTTTGACGAATTCAATTGTGCTCATTACTCAAAAGATAAATTAGATGAATTTATGGAGGAATGGTGTCAATTCATTATGGAGTTGAGAATTTTATAAAGTATATTATCTTTCTTTCATTTATAAGAATTTTGAGTACAACTTTTGAGTTTTAAGTATAAATTGGAATAAAGTTTTGTTTTATCATGGTATGAATTTCAATCTTTTGGTTTTGTTTTAGGTTATAGGTGCAGATGTAGAAGATAGTGCTAACAAGTTCTTTTTTGTTGTTTTTTAGAAATTCTCGAAGATGGTAATATGTAGATTAAACATCAATTTAGAATTTTTAGAATTTTCAAGTTGTATCATCAATTTTCAAGTTGTTGTTGTATATATCATCATTTATATATATATATATATATATATATATATATATATATATATATATATATATATATATATATATATGTACATTTTTTGTATATGCAAATTTGATGCATGTATATTGGAATGAAGCTACCAAATCTGGTGCAAAATATGGTGAAAACCTGGTGCAAAATGTGGTGAAAATCTGGTGCAAAATATGGTGAAAATCTGGTCAAAATATTTATTGTATAAATCAGGCAGCGCTTTTTTTAAGTTTTATATATAAAAAAATTTATGGACATTAGACAACGCTTCAAATAAAAAGCACTGCTTAAAGTAGGGAATAAACAGTGCTTTGAAGGAAAAATGTTGTCTAAAGCGTTGCCAAAAGCGCTGTCTAAAGTTAAAGCGCTGCCTAAAGGGGGACTTTAGACAACGCTTTTAAAGTGTTGTCTAAAGTGTTGCCTAAAAGATAACCAAAAGAGCTGTCTAAAGTGAAAGTGCTGCCTAAAGGGGGGCTTTATACAATGCTTATACAGACAAAGCGGTGTCTAAAGTGATGCCTAAAAGATAACTAAAAGCGCTGTCTAAAGTAAAGTGATGCCTAAAGGGGTGCTTTAGACAACGCTTTCTCATTTAACCAAAGCGTTTGCTTTATTTATAGCAGTGCTGGAATAGGCAGCGCTTTTAAGTGCTGTCTAAGCCCAAAAAAAGCGCTGTCTAATCCCTTCTTTGACATAGTGGTAACATTGGAATGTAACGAGCTTGGTCGACATTTCACTTAGATGTGAAGTCAGCATTTCTGAATGGTCCTTTAGATGAAGAGGTCTATGTCACACAACCTTCTGGGTTTGTGATTCAGAAGGAAGCGAGTAAAGTATATAAGTTGCACAAAGCGTTATATGGCCTCAAGCAGGCACCTAGGGCTTGGAACAAGAAGATCGACTCATACTTAGTCGAATTGGGATTTGTCAAATGCAAATCTGCATATGGTGTCTATGTTCAGGTTGTAGCACAAGATATAACAATCATCTACTTATATGTCGATGATATGTTAGTAACTGAAAGTAACTTAGAGAACTTGTCGAAGTTCAAAGAGCTGATGAAGAAGGAATTTGAAATGTTGGATCTGGGAAAATTGTCTTATTTCTTAGGCATGAAATTTCAAATGACGAAGCAAGCTATGATGCTACATCAAAGGAAGTATGTCAAAGAGATACTCAAGAGATTTAGAATGTATGATTCGAATCCTGCATCCTCATCCGTTGAACTAAATGTGAAGTTGGAGAAGCATGGAGAGGAAGACAAAGTCGATGTAACTTTGTTCAAGGAAATTATAGGATCTCTGAGGTATGTGTACAACAGTCGATTTGATATATGTTTCGCAGTCGGATTAGTGAGGAGATTCATGGGTAAACCAAGAGTGTCGCATATGAAGGTTGCAAGAAGAATTATGAGATACTTAAAACAATCAATAGACTATGAAATTCTATTCCGACGAGATTCTGAAGGAAAAAAAGCAATAGTTACTTGTTTTTCAGATGCTGATTGGTGTGGAGAAAAGGAAGATCGAAGAAGCACAACTGAATATTTCTTTCAAGTATTTGGTGCCCCAATCTCATGGTGCTCGAAGAAGCAATCTATGGTGGCATTGTCATCATGTGAAGATGAATATATAGCAGGGTCCTATGTTGCATGTCAAGAAATTTGGATAAGATCAGTACTTAAAGAAATGAAGGTCGAAGTCAAGAAACCTCTTGTGTTGCAAATCGACAATAAGTCAGCAATAAATCTGATAAAGAATCCAGTTCTGCATGGAAGAAGTAAGCATATCGAAGCTAGATTTCACTTCTTAAGGGAAAAGATAAATCGAGGTGAACTTGAAGTTAGACATTGCTCAAGTGAAGCACAGTTAGCCGACATCTTCACCAAAGGATTGAAGGTTGACAGATTCTTGAATTTGAGAAAGAAATTATGAATAATTAGTTCGACTATAATTAGCATGTGTTCGACAACTTGAATTATAGAGAATATGTTGAAATATTAGATTAAATTTAATTAGATTTAATATAATATAATTTAAATTGTGTAAACTCAAACCCAATTAGAATTATATATAAATAATTATAGTATATATTTTTATTTTGTACAATATAATTCAAATAAATAATAAAACTCTTATTTTTTTATTATTCTCTCTTTCTCTTCTCATTAAAAGTGTTTCACGCACTAATAATATTTAATGTATCATCTATATTTTTTTTTAATGAAAACCTTATTTTAAAAAAAAGTAAATGGAAAAATTATTATTGGCGGTGCATGATCTATATTTTTTTATAATGAAAACCTTATTTAAAAAAAAAAGTAAATGGAAAAATTATTATTGGCGGTGCATGTTGAATTATATCTCTTGTACTTTATTAGATAGTTGCTATCACTTGTGGGCTTCTGGTTTTGACATTTGAAAAGTGTTTTCAGACAAGATTTTATGGGAACCAGATCATATGCATATGTTGCATTTATATTACCATAACTTTATTTCACAACATCTTATCATGGATGTATTAAAATCAATTTAATCTAAAATTGGGTTAATCAGTTAGGCAACTGTATAGGAAAGTAGTAGTATTGTAGGATATAACATAATGGCCCCAATTCAGTGATACCTAAAAATTAAGTGTTATTATAGAGGTATTCATCAAAGTTTAGAAAGAAAAGCTGTCACTTTAATTTGATGAACCATTGCATGTGCATGGTAGATGGAAAATTTATTGTTTGATGAGTTTTGTTTTGTTTTCTTTCTTTGAATCGAGGCTGGCATCCATATCCTAGCACGTTAAATAATAGGACGACAATGGAAAGAGAGGTCCAAATTATTAACTCCGGTTTCAAATTTATTTAATGTTAATAATACTAGTATTGACTGACATACTTTTTCTTGAAAATATGGATCTTATAAAGTTTTACTTTTATATACGTTAGGATCAATTTGATTTTCGCAGGAATGTGTATGTAAAGCATATAAAAATTTTAACCACTAACACTAATTAAAGAGAAGTTTTTTTAAGCAGTAAAAAAACAGCCATTAATAAAGAGAGTGCACTAGATACTCTAACCTATATACAAAATGGCCAATAAATACAAAAGCACAAGATCCTATACCGAAAAAGAACACTTTATTGGATTTATAAACCACTCATAAAAAGTAAAAAATAAAACACTAAGAATTGACTACTTTGTTTTGAATCCACATCAAGAAATCAACAAGTTAAAAGATATAAGAAAGACGAGTAACAATTAAGTTTTATGATTTTGAAAAATATGGTCTCTGAAGAAATTATTGGATGGAATCGCTTACTAAATTGTTTTTTAGTGATATTGTTCAATGTTATGTAAATCAATTATTCAACGACACCGTCTCTAGAATAAAACAATTCAATTTATATTATATGATTACTATTTGTACGGTAGATAATCAGTTTAAAAATATACTATTTAGTGTTAAAAATTATTTAAATATGGTATAAATATCACTCGTAGTATCTGATATAATGATCAGTCGTAATAAATTTTCAAGGAGAAATTCAAATAATTCATCAAAGAGGATTCAATAATATGACCACTCAAAATGATTTCTCAAATAAAGAGAAATTCAAATGATTCTCTAAAGAGAATCCAAAAATTAATACCGATAATTTCTCAACTCAAACGAGGAGAAATTAATTAATTCTAAAGAGAATTCAAGAAAATACTCGAAAAATTCAACGAGTAGAAAGAAAGGGGGAGAAATTAGCGCTTCGATAATTCGAAAGATGTAGAGGTATGAGAGTGATGAAAGAAAAACTCAACAAAAGTTTTTGGTGTATTTTGAAATAAAACATGTAAAATTCTTATATAGTGAAGTAAGCTAACAAAGGAATGAAAACTAAGCGATGTGAGACTTAAGAATTTTTTTTACTTAAGACACAAACACACAAAATTTTCTAACATTGTGGGAATTAAATAATTTTTTCAAATTCATCATATTACATGTTCGAACAATCCCCCGCTTGAATTTAAAAACGTGTTTCGGAGGTAACATCAAACGTTTCTAAGGTTGTGCATAAGCAAATGTGTATGCGACTTAAACCTTTGCGTAGCAAGTTGGATTCTGATTCAACAAGTGTGACACTATTGTCTTGAAGTCTATTTCAGACATCGAACTCGCACACAACCTTTTCTTAAGGTGTGTTCTATTAACCCGTGCATTAATGATCCTGCACATGTATCCCTGTTTAGTGAAGGCTCTAGAAATTTTGCCTCAAAATTTTATAGGAATTGACGTAAGTTCCACAATCACACATGTGAGTTTATCAAGAGTACTTCTATATCCTAGGTACTCCCTCGTGCAAAGTATATATCTAATTAGTAGCTTATATCATCTCATCCTTTTATTGCTTCAGGATTCATGCTTCTCTTATTTACACTAGCATGATCATCTCATATTACTCACAACTTGTTATTATCCATTGAACCTATCTCTTAAGATCTTCAGTCATTTACGTTGGGTTATCAAGGTGAATAACTCTATTAGGCATTAGTCCCATCTTCTTGGATATATTATGAAATTTCTCTCTTGCTAATCCTTTTGTCAAAGGATCTGTTAAATTTTCATCAATGTGAACATGATTGACTCCTACAACTCCTTTAGAGATATAATCTATAACAGTGTTGTGTTTTCTCCTTATTTGATGTCACTTACCATTATACTATAACAGTTCTTAATTTTTGCAATAGTCGTGATATTATCGCAGTCGATCAACACAGCTGGCATAGATTTTTCCCATATAGGGATCTCAGATAGAAATCATCTTAACCAACTTACTTCTTCATTAGCAATCACTAATTCTATCATTCAGAATCCATCGTACGCTGAACCAAGATAATTTATTTCTTTGATTTCCAAAATACAACTTCTCTAGCTATACTGAATATATAGCCATTAGTTGCTTTAGAATCATCTGATAAGGTATTTAGATTTACACCACTGTATCCTTCAAGTACATCAGAAAATCTATGATAATGTAAACGAAGATTCATAGTCCTCTTAAGGTATCACATGACTTTATCAATGACTTTTCAATGGTCATTGCTCGATCTAATTGTAAACTTGCACAACAATCCTACGACATATATAATGTCGGGTCTAATAAAATCAATAACACACTTAAGACTGCCAATGATGCTCCCATATTTTGTTTGTCTGATACCACTAGTGTTCTTAAACAGTTTCACACTTGGATCGTACAGTGTGCACACAAGTTTACAGTCAATGTAATTATATTTGTTTAAGATCTCCTTCACACAATGATATTGATTCAAAGAAATTCCTTTTTTCAAATATAGTGACATTGATTCCAAGAATCACACTCGCTTCTCCGAGGTCTTTCATATCAAAGTTATTGCTAAAAAATGATTTCACATCATTAACGACCTGAATGTTTGATCCAAATATGAGTAAATCATCTACATAGAGACATATGATAGTGCAAACGAGATTCTCAGATTTATAATAAACACATTTGTCACTTTCATTCACTTTGTACCCATTCAATATCATTAAGTTATCAAATTTCCCATACCATTTTTTTTGAGCTTGTTTTAGAACATACTGTCATACCCCAAATTTGCAATACCCTTATATTATATTTAGGGTCCTTTTTAAATAAATCATATTGTAGGGTTTTATTTCTATGGGGGTGCTTAAAATCAAAGAAGAGTGTGTTGATCCAAAATGGACCATCAATGTCTGATGGCCCATTAGGTTTTTAAAAGTCCACTTCAAGTGAAAAAAAAGGAGGTGCATGTTATCATAACAAACCTTAGACCATTTCTAAATCAGAACGGCCCATTTAGATTGAGGGGTTTATAAAACATTTATTTATTTTTAGTAAGTTTCATGTCAATCCATTTTAATGGCCCAATACAGGGCCCTTTCAGTTTTAATTTGCTTTGAGGTTTGTTCTCTTTTAAATATTACATAATTGAAATTATTGTTATTACTATTATTATTTTCATATATAATCATTAGTATCATCATTATAATATTACTACTAAATAAATGTCTTTTTACCATATCATAAATTTAGTAAAGATTTTTTTTATTAAATAAAATATTAACTATTGAAGTTGGATTAAACAAACAAAGAGGACCTTTTTTTCACGGGGTGTAACCATCCAAGACTCAAATGTTGGGGCAGTGTGTATCAAGTTCATCCTACTGCATGTAGGGTCCAAATTCTTCGAGCAACTTCAAGCACAAGCTTTTCAAGCTTCAAATACTTGGGGCAGTCTATGTTAAGTTCATGGTGAGGCCTAAGTTCTTTTTGTGGGTACTTCCCCTCGATCTTGGAAATTGAGGGGCACATCTTTCAAAATTTGAATGTTGGGGAAAACTACTACGAGGCTCGATCAAAAGGAGTTGATACAAATTGTTCGTCAAAGCCAAACATTTTCAAGAGTCTTTTAATCAGGGGCGTAATACAAAATAATGGGATCACTCATGTTATGATCAAACTATTTCCAAACTTATATGAATGAGAATCTCCTCCAAGACCCTACCAAAAAATTGAGGAAAGACAGCTCACATAGGGGAAAGCTCTTCGTGTATTCTCATAACCTCCAATGGATCTTTCTTCTACATCAGCAATCTTCAAGTTCAAATCGAGTATCGAGAAATCATGATAGCACAATATTCAACCACCGTATGACAAGAAACCTTGTTGCATAGGAAAACCTCTACGCTTTAATCATCCATGACCCATCACAGAGGTACCATTTAAAAAACCATTCGAGTCATAATCATAAAGCGTAAAGCTGCATAAATTATGCATTAGGGCTTTTTGATCCAGAATCCAACTATACTTATCATCTCATCCATCTGATAATTCCGACAGTATGGATTGAGCATACCTCAAAAAAAGAGAAGCCCAATTACGCTTTCACTTTTCAAAATCCTACATCCATCGATACATATCCAAGTCACTAATTACATGCATCAATCAATCATTACATTTCATGCATCAATCAAATATACACGCATAGCATAAAACCATGTTTCATGTGAACACAATCATCATTGTCAGGACAAGTTATAATTCTATGTTGAATCTCAGCAGTAGATTCCCCTGGTTAATCTCGACAGTTGATTATCTAGAAGACCTCAGCAGAAGGTGATTCTATGTTGAATCTCGACAGTAGATTCCCCTGGTTAATCTCGGAAGATGATTATCCAAAAGACCTCGGTAAAAGGTAATTCACAATCGAATCTCGACATATGGTTATCCAGAAGACCTTGGCAGAAGGTAATTCACCATCGAATCTTGGTATAAGATTCCTCTGGTTGATCTCGACAGATGATTTTCGAGAAGACTTCAGCAGTAGGTAGTCACAATCGAATCTTGGCAGTAGATTCCTTGGAAATCTTGGCAGTAGATTTCCCGTTAAAACACCTCATATAAAGCATGACATATGCTTAACCATATCAAAATCTCAAGGTCATCCATAACATTTGGTGCATCTAACATGCAGAAAACACCAAATAGCATTTAATAAAGCATCAAAGTTTATTCTGATTAGAAAAACATTGAAAGAAAATTCACGCCTATTTTTACACCCACACCTACATCTACGACTATGTTAACATCCATACCAACGTCCACATTTATGTCCATACCTACGCCTGCACCTACAATACAGACATCAAAATCTTGTTGACACTTTTCACCAAATTCAAATCAACTTGGGGATACAATAATTGGCAACAAACGACATTGGGAAGTAGGTGGCTACAAGAACTCGATGGTCTAACAAAGAAGAATTATCAAAAACATTTTTGATAATATTTGGGGCATATACACATAGTTTGCACACATGTATATTAGGGGCACACACACATTCATTACATAGACATTCTAAAGTCCATATTTCCATGCATATGCATCATGTATGACATTCCTCGAAACCTACTACGAACAGAACCAATATCTTAGGGTCCTATATCGGTTTTTACCTCGGTTAAAAACAAGAACAACCAGTAAGAATCCATCCTCATCTCCGATTTATTTATCTAAGATTTGGATCATTCAAAACAACTTCCTCTATATTCCATCCATTGTGTCAGTCTCTATGCGATAATGTGTGAAATTGTCTATGTTTAACTTATTGTGTCAGACTCCATACAACAATATGTTCTTTCTTCGCGATCTAGCTCATTGTGTCAGACTCCAGACAACAATGTTGTGAAATCAACAATTCTACCCATTGTGTCATTCTCTATGCGACAATGTGTGAAATTTTCTATATTTGACTTATTGTGTCATTCGCCACGTAGCAATATGTTCTTTCTTCGCAATTTATCTCATTGTGTCAGACTCCATGCATCAATGTTATGAAGTCAGCACTTCCATCCATTATGCCAGTCTCTATGCGACAATGTGTGAAATTTTCTACATTTAACTTATTGTGTCAGTCTCCATGCAACCATATGTTTTCCTCCTTGGCGATCTAGATCATTATGTCAGGCTCCGTGCAGCAATGTGGGAAATTCGTAATGTAACTCATTGTATCAGGCTCCATGTAGCAATGTTTTTCCTACTTTGTGATATAGCTCATTGTGTCAGGCTCCATGCAACAATGTATGAAATTCATAATTTAATCCATTGCAACAGTCTCCATGCAGCAATGTATTCCTTCCTCTGTGATATAGATCATTGAGTCAAGCTCCATGCAGCGATGTTGTTATCAAACTTTTTAGGCAATATAACTCATTGTGTTAGGCTCCATGCAGTAATGTGTGAAACCTGCAATTTAACTCATTGCATCAGGCTTCATGCAACAATGTGTTTCCTCCTTTGAGATATAGCTCATTTTGTTAGGCTCCATGTAGAAATGTGCGAAATTCGCAATATAATCCATTGCATTGGTCTCCATGCAGCAATGTTATTATCAAGCTTTTTCCATGATATAGACCATTGCACCGGTCTTCATGCAACAATGTTATTATCAAGCTTTTTCTGCGATATAGCCCATTGCATCAGTCTCCATGCAGCAATGATATTATCAAGTTTTTTTCCGCGATATAGCCCATTGCATCAGTCTCCATGCAACAATGTTATTATCAAGATTTTGCGTGATATAGACCATTGCATCAGTCTCCGTGGAATAATTTTATTGTCAAGATTTTTCTATGATAGAGCCCATTGCATCATTCTTCATGCAACAATGTTATTATCAAGCTTTTCCGCGATAAAATCCATTGCGTCAGTCTCCATGCAGTAGTGTATTCCTTCCTCTACGATATAATTCATTGCGTCAGGCTTCATGCAGCAATGTATGAAATCTGTAGTTTAACCCATTGCGTCAGTCTCCATGCAGCAATGTGTTTCCTTATCTATAATATAATCCATACGTCAGTCTCCATGCATCAATGCATTTCCTCCTCTATGATCTAGCTCATTATGTCAGACTCCATGCAGTAATCTGCGAAATCTGCAATTTAACTCATTGTTTCAGGCTCCATGCAGCAATGTGTTTCCTTCTTCGCGATTAAACTTATTGTGTCAGGCTCCATGCATCAATAAGTTTCCTTCTTCGCAATATAGCTCATTGTGTCAGGCTCCACACAACAATGTGTTTCCTTCTCCACAATATAGTTCATTGTGTCAGGCTCTATGTAGCAATGTGTGAAATCCATAATTTAACTCATTGCATCAGTCTCCATGCAGCAATATGTTTCCTTCTCCATGATATAGCTGATTGTGTCAGGCTCCATGCAGCAATGCGCAAAAACTGCAATTCAACCCATTACGTCAGTCTCCATGCAACAATGTTATTATCAAACTTTTTTCATTGCATTGGTCTCCATGCAACAATGTTGTTATCAAACTTTTTCTGCGATATAATCCATTGCATCAGACCCCAAGCAGCAATGTCATTATCAAGTTTCTTCCTCGATATAACTCATTGCCTCAGTTTCCGTGCAGCGATGTGGTTATCAAGCTTTTTTCAATTATCTATCCCCTAGGTTGCAATAGATATGATAATAAATTTGCTTAATCCATTGCATCAGTCTCCATGCATCAATGTGTTATCAGACTTTGTTTTATTCATCCCCTAGGTTGCAATGAATAGAAAAAATTAAATCAAATCAAAACTTGCTATATTAGTCTCCAAGCATTAATAAGTCATCTTTTCAAACTTGTACCATTTACCCCCTAGGTTATTGTAAATATGTGAAATTTACAATTCCTTTTAGATACTGACAAATTATCTATGTCATCATGTCTAAATTAAATTAAAACTTTGGCTCAAATGCTGGTAAGATGATACATCATCACATATGCCTACTCTCCACTTTCATAATAACGGTGTACATCGTATTCTTATGATCTTTCAGACAAATCTTGGGGTCTTCCAATTTTTAATAAACTTCTGATCAGAACGTGCAAGACCTGCGTATTCTCGCACTATCTAATCGAAAGTGATCAAATAGGGGCAACTGTCATACCCCAAATTTGTCTACCCTTATATTATATTTAGGATCCTTTTTAAATAAATCATATTGTAGGGTTTTATTTCTATGAGGGTGTTTAAAATCAAAGAAGTGTGTGTTGATCCAAAATGAACCATCAATATCTGATGGCCTATTAGATTTTTAAAAGTCCACTTCAAGTAAAAAAAAGGGAGGTACATGCTATCATAACAAACCTTGGGCCATTTATAAATCAGAACGGCCCATTTAAATTGAGGAATTTATAAAATATTTCTTCTTTTTTGGTAAGGCCCATGCCAATCCATTTTAATGACCCAATACAGGGCCCTTTCTGTTTTAATTTTCTTTGAGGTTTATTTTGTTTTAAATATTACATAATTGAAATTATTGTTATTACCATTATTATTTTCATATATAATTATTAGTATCATCATTATTAATATTAATGCTAAATAAATGTCTTTTTACCATATCATAAATTTAATAAAGATTTTTTTTATTAAATAAAATATTGACTATTAAAGTTGGATTAGACAAACAAAGAGAAAGAAATGATATCAAGAGAGAAATGATAGTTTTGATTTGTACTACTCCACTTTACATGCTTAAATTGTTTCTTTTTATTGTTATTTAAAAGAGCAATAAATGTCGGCCTATAATTGAATAATCAAAAGAGGTTTGGAAATTCAACTTCTCCCTTTATTTTGCATCAGCGGCGCATCCCTTCTACTATTTCTCTCTCTCTCTCTCTCTCTCTCTCTATATATATATATATATATATATATATATATATATATATATATATATATATATATATATATATATATATATATATATATATATATATATATATTATTCATCTTTGTATTAAGGTTTGCTAGAGAGTTAGACTTTGGGTCAATTGGGCCGTTTTCTCGTTGGTTTAGTTACACCTATTTTAAATTTTAGTTAATTAATTAGTTTAATGTTATTAGATTAATAAGTTAATTAATTTTAATTAATCTTATTGTTTTTTAATTAATGTAATTAGTTTTTTGGTTAATTCAACTAATTTTGATTAACTAGTTTAATTTAGTTTTAATTATTTAAGTGTGTTTATAAACACAAAATATATTTTAGTTAGGACAAATTTTAGAAAAAAAAAAACAAAAACAGGAATATAAACATTTACTTTATTAAGAAAATTGATTTAGTTTGTATATATTTCTCTTTAAGTCATTTGATTAATTTACAATCAAATTATATAATATTTGACACTTCTCATAATCAAAATTAATTCAATATTAAAATCCACGCAACTCAAAATTACTACATGTCTTAAGATAGTTAACCAACATCAAAATATTTTTTTAACTAACACAATCAAAAACTCAAGATTATTTTCGAAAAAAGGATTAAGGAGAATTTCTTTCGGAATTAACTACAAACTGCGTCTATGATCACTAAACTTATAACCCAGACAAGGTTCAAGGATAATTTGAAATCAATTATATGCAATCCTATAAAAAACACCAACCAACACGACGAACTACGAAATGAGACTCTGATTTCTCCTAAGAGAATACGTAGGCATACGATCAAAAATCGTGACGAGTTTCCCTTATTAAAACTAAAACCCCTTTTCCCCATAAATAAATAAATAAAACCATATTTCTTAAAATGCACTTCTAAACCTAGTATCCTTATGAGCAAGATAGATAAGGGGTGCCTAACACTTTCCCCTCGTCTAGAACCGAGTCCAAATCTAGAATCTCTGAACTTTAGGGTTACTCCTTTATATTCTCTTCTTTTAGGATAAAAATTAAGGATGGTGACTCTGATTTAAAAAACCAGTTGCAACACATACATATACTTATCTAACTTACAAACTTTGTTTTCTTACTAATGAATCACAAACCCTTCGAGTTGCTCCATATAGATTTCTTCTTTTAAGTCACCATTTAAAAAACTATTTTATCATCCATTTGGTGTACTGTTAAGTTATAAATAACAGCAGTTGAAATCGATACCCTAATGGATGTAATTCTAGTGAATGGAGAAACGATATAGAAAAATATATATTTTCTCTATGCCTAATACCATTAGCTATAAGACGAGCCTCGTATTTATCAATTGTTCCATCAGATTTAGTTTCTTTTTCAAAACTCATTTAAAACCGATTGATTTGCAACCAGGAGGCAAGACTACTAAGTGTCGGGTCCTATTAGATTATAGAGAATCTACCTCATTGTTAATAGCTTCTTGAGACAAATATGTATCCACGGATGGCAAGGCTTCTTGAATATTTGTTGGATCTTCTTTTACTGTGTAGGTTGTATAATTGGGCCCACAGTCTTTAGAAACTCTTACTTGTTTACTTTGTCAAAGTTTAATTCCTACTTCGTTGTTGATTTTAGTGCTTTTTATCACATGAATGTGATTCAATTCAGTATCCTCACTATTTATCGATTTGAAAGGAAATTTGTCTTCATAGAATTCAACATCATTTGAATCTATGATAACTTTGGCATTTAGGTCACAACACTTATATGTCGTATTGTTTACTGTATACCCAATGAATACATATTCATAGGCTCTACTAGCGAGTTTAACTCGTTTCAGATCCAAAATGAAATAAGTCAGACAACCCCAAGTTCTAAAGTAATACAAGTTTGATTATCTTTTCTTCAGTGATCAAAGCAATAATTTTCTCAAAAGTCAGGTTAACCTGTGCATTAGGGGCAACATTGGGTTTACGCGTGATTTTACATTTCTTAATCATATGACATAGTTTTCCACAATTGAAACAAAATAAAACACCATTGTCATTTCTTTTTGGTGGTGGTTGTTTCCTATCAATTGGTGTAATTAGGGCCCTTGAATGGTTCTCATTATTAATTCGGTTCACAACATTGCGGTTCTGATTCTTTAATCATTTGCTAAATGGCTTTAGAACTACACCAAGTTTATTTTTTTTGTTTGAAAAAACCAAGAATCTTTCTTTTTGATCTTGTCTCTAATATTCTTCTTCAACTTAAAGGAGAATAATCTTACTCTCAACTAAAAATTCTTTTATTTTGTGGTGAAGCAAATTTTTTAAAAATTTCAAACTAAAGGAAAATTTGTCAATAATAAAAGTAATTTAAAATTGTTCATCTAAACACATACCTTTTTTAATGATCTTATAAGTAGTATTTTAAAGATTATAACATTGAGCCTCCATGGACCTTTCAATTATACCATCTGATACTTTAGGTAGTGGCTAACGACGTACTTCTTTGTTCTAGCTTCTTCGGGGTCATACTTGTTTTTCAGAGCCTCCCAAACCTATTTTATAGTATTGCAATTACTGTAATAACTATACATATCTTCCGCGAGTCTATTAAAAATATGATTATGTAGATATAATCATTCTCTTTTATGATGCGGTGGGAGAACTGACTTGAGGGTTTTGCGTTTTATCGCAAATGTTGCGGTTTAGCAAGAGTCGCCACCGACTTTTCTTTTATCCAAAAGGAAAGGTGAAAAAGAACAGGAAAGACCTTTGAGATGTTTTCTTGAGTTCGGGGGGTAGATTATGAAAAGGGAAGGTGCTATCACCCTTTTCATCCATGGTTTTCCACGGGCTCTTAGTTACATGCTTAGATCACTTGCTTTGGTTTTGTTTGAAATGTTGTTTGGTGTGATTTTGAAAGTATTTTTGAAAAGAGGCCATTCGTTTAGGAAATCTTTATAATGATTCTCGTTCGTAAGAATGTATACAAAGATGTTTGTCTTTTGAAAATGTTTTCAATATTTTATAAGATGTTTTAAAATGTGTGTGTGTTTATTTTGAAAATAGCAAGGATTTTGTTTGAGATAGAGCAAGTAACTAGAACTATCTACCTACTCAAATGTCTTTCTTATGCATTTTCTATTCCTTTGATATTGTTGTCTTACCATTAATTTAGTAAGCAACCCTATCTTTAGATGTAAATGGGACGGGCGTGGGTCATCGTATAACCATGATAGCAATGTTGCAAAGTATCTTAGCATTTTGGAGGGACCAATATCATTTTGTAAGGTAACTTTTGAATAGCGTCATCGAGGGACTATGATCTTATACTTGTTTTGTTTTACCAAGATACTTCGCATGCGTAACATGGCCATTTTATTTTAGGAAACCAAGTGGGAGAAACCCTAAGGGTGCTTGTGTGCAAAGTCTATCATTTTCATGCTTTTGATTTGTCTTGTATTTAGGGTTTTCTATTTTGCTTTGTTTTTGTTCTTGTCATGCAAACCCTACTTACTAATCATGGTATAAAAGCGATAAATTGTGTAATGTAAATATACTAAGCTATTACAACAATTTTTATGGGAGGAGGGAAAACAAGTTTGAATGGGGATTTGCACAAATATGAAGCTAAATATATTATTACAACCAAATCGAATATGCGCGAATTTAAATAAATATAATACAAATATTTAAAATGCAATGCAATGTTCATGTTAGAAAAATGTTTTATGTCTTGTTTTTTTTTTGTGTAAGAAAAATATTTAATTTAAACCTAAAAAAAGGATAAAATAATATTTATTTTTGGAAGGGGATTAAACCCTAGTTTTTATTCAAAGAAAATAATGTTCTATATTATTATTTTGTGTATTTTTTTTGTATAAAAAATAATAAATAATATTATGCCTAAATACTAAAAATTAAATATGTACAAAAAATAAGTATTTATGAGTATAAAAATGTATAATAAAAATATTAAGTATATTTGATTATTTACAAACTTATTAAGAAAATAAATTCTATTTTATCAAAAGAAATCAATTTTTTATGTGAGAACAAAATAAAAAAAATAAAATAAAAGTGTGAAAATAAATAAATCACTTTTAGGATTTTTTATCATTTACAAAAAATAAACAAAAGTATTAAATATGAAAATATGAAAAAAATACAAAAATATAAAATAGTTAGCCAGGGGGATGCAATAGCAAGTCAGGGGGGGTGTTTAGCAAAAACAAAAAGGCCATACTGCCAAAAAGCCCAGAACCAGACTTGATCCCTGTCCTTCGTTCTCTTCTTCACGCTTCCAGTTCAAACCTGTATCTTCCTCATGCTTGCATAAAAATGAAAACTCATAACATGAAAAATGTGGCATTTGAGCTCACGATTCCAACCATATAAATTATGTAACCTAACTATCAAAGATCAAAGAGAATTTTGGAATCCCTAAATCGTGACCTAATTTTTTCCAGATATTTCAAGCTTCAAATTCTCTTAGCACAAGTAATATAAATGCAAAGTAATGATATGTACAATTTCGTTATGATGAGAGCTATATTTTTTCTTCACATATCGTGGCTTGAAGTTGCCTGTATAAAGAGATAGAGTTTAAGAAAATACCTCCTTCAGCTGGAATCGTGTATGGCAATGTAGGAACTTTAATGGAGGCATGGTGATTGTTTAAGCTTCCTTGAACTTCCCTGAACCTATTCCAATCTTTATCTTGCTCTGAGGATGGCTGGAACTCTCTGACCAAGTCCAACTGCAAGTTTCTAAGTTGAAAATGGAAGATGGTGAAACAGAGGTTACATAACCAGGGTGATGGATTGGATTAACTAGGTAGCAAGTGTATGAGATGTTTGAATCAGTTAAACACAAAACGCACGAGCCAAGTGAGAGTTGGATGAGCTTTTGCAGAAACTGTGTGCTTAGGCAGATTTTTGGTATTTTTCAGTTTGAGATAGTTCTAAGTCCAAACCAAGCGTAATGCCTTGTACAATGTTTGCATATTAGTATAGAAGTGATACAAAGTCAGCTTCCTACTAGCCGTGCAAGCTTTAGCCCTTTTGCCATCTTTCTTGTACTTGAAGTAAAGTTGACAAGACCAATCCCACATGCTTGTACCAACTTGCTTTAGGGCTGATAGGAGTTTGTACAAATTTCTTGAGAGCTGTAGAGTTTGTTTGTATCAAGGGGACAGGTCCAATGCTCCAAGTTGACAAAGTTTCAAAAGTGCATCTTTATGAAAATGGCAATGAAGCCTTTTTGCCAAAAATGGAATTACGACTTGTGTAAAGTTTCAAAAGCAAGGATAAAGGCTTTGTCAACTGAGTATGCATTTAATTAAGGAGTGTATAGCAATCTTAGGACCTATAAAGCAAGAAACAATCAGCATAGGTTTGGTTTGCAACTTGATTCTATGTGAAAATAGCTTGAACAAAAAGTGAGAAAATGCCAACTTCCTCTCTTCGATTCTCCCTACTCAAAAATGATCTTGGAGAGTTATTGGACATTTTGGAAAGATTGCAATATGCTATATAATCCATATTTGAAATGAAATTTGAGATACCTCTTGTAACTAGGTGAAAAGTTGCCATGAAGTTGGGTCCAAAACCTGCCTAAATTAGAGCAAAATTTCACTAAGTTATTTAGTTCATGAGCATGTATTCACAAATTTATAACTTGAGATCCAAGAATATTTAGGAAAAGTTTGTGAATAAAAGTTGTAGATTTCATAGAGGACTACAACTTTCATGTTGGGAACTTTTCTTGAATCAAAATGCATCATGGTGAAAAAGTGGTGAAAAGTTGAGAAAAAATAAGAAAATTTTTATACTTAGAAAAAATTCTAAGTTATGAAAAATTTTAAATTAAAACCCTAATTTTCAAATTTAGTTTTCTTGGTCAACAAGTTTCACATTTTGACATATCTTGATGAATTATGACCCTTGGCACTTGATTTTGACCAAAAAGTCAAAGTTTGACTTTTTAGTATACAGTTGACTTTTGATCAGTTGACTGCAAATTTCATCTGTCAATCCAATGAACTTGAGATCTTTTGAACCATGTAATTAGGTCAAGATAATGCCCTTGAACCCTTAAAATCATGCTTGAACTCAATTAGTCATTTGCTAGGTTAAAAATCAGAAATTGCCCTTTCTCAATCAAAACCCTAATTTTGACCATTTTGCCCTTTTGATGATTTGATCAAATTTCTTGAGGAGTTGTGATCCAAACTTTATCAAATGGTACATATGAGTCTAAAATGTTGATTTGGATAAAAAATTATGAAGTTTGGCTGTAAATTGGCCATGGTTGACTTTTTCCCCAATACAGTTGGTTTTTAGGTCAACTGTCCAATTGACTGATCAAAAATGTGGTTCAAGGCTTGAAACTTATCATGAGCAATCTTAGGGGTCCAAAATGATGTATGAAAGTCACATGAAGCATTGGTGGTCCAAAAATCCTTGTGCAAACTCAAACCCTAATTTTGGGTTATCAGTGCTAGATGAGATGCCCTGAGCTAACCAAACCCTAATCTTGTCTTGAGTCAAAGAAGTCTTGCAAGGAAAGTCTTGATAAATGAGAGGGAAAATTTTGGGGTACAACAGCTTCCCTTGTTCAATCTTCTTGAACCTGAAAAGTTAGATTGACGAGTTTTGTCGTTCGTGACTCGAAGGTAAAAGATGATTGGACACTAGAGTGCCCATAAATTTGCACTCGATAAAGTGTAGTTGAGGGAATGGGCTTAAAGATGCCATTTGGAGAGGTGATAGAATCTTGTTGGAGATGGGCTTGTAGATGCCATCCAAGAATGTTTGTTGAATTGTAAGTTGTAAGACAAAAGAATAAGTATCAGAATGGTGTCCGTATCTGGAACGTATCTGAGTTGTATCTGGAGACTGAATCTGTATGAGCATTAGAATAGCGTCCGTGTCTGGAGCGTATCCGAGCTGTATCTGTACTTGAATCTGAATGAGTGACAGAATGGCAACCATGTCTGGAGCGTATCTGAATAAAATCTGAAAGATGAATCTGAATAAGTGACAGAATGGCCATCGTGTCTGGAGCGTATCTGAATTGTATCTTGAAGTTGAGGTCTGAATAAGTATCAGAATGGCATTCTTGTCTGGAGCGTATCTGAATTGTATCTGAAATTTGAGATCTGAATGAGTATCAGAATGGCATCCTTATCTGGAGCGTATCTGAACTGTATCTGAAATTGAGATCTGAATGAGTATCAGGATGGCATCCGTATCTGGAGCGTATCTGAACTTGAATCTCAATGAGTAACATAATGACTTCCGTGTCTGGAGTGTATCTGTACTGTATCTAGAATCTTTGAACATTGTTAATGGTAGCTGTTAATCTTATCCTGAAAAGGGTAAAATGTTAACTGAAGCACAAAGTTATGTTGCATGAAATGTATGATGCAATATATGTACTTGATAAATGTTTATGATATATGGATGTAATGTATGCGCATGTAAGTTGATTTGCTGTATTGCTGAGGAAGATAAATCCTTGATTGCTGAGTGTGATCGGTGGATCTGGAACTGACTGTTTAACGCTGGTTCGCGAAATGTCGCGGAAGCAAGAGTCGCCACCGTCTTTTATTTTCTCCAAATGGAAAGGACAAAAGCACAGAAAAATTCCTTATAGAGATTGCTCTCGGTTCGGGAGGTAGGTTATAGAAAGGGAAGGTGTTAGCACCCTTTCTATCCATGGTTATCCATGGGCTCTTAGATACTTGCTCATTGTGTTTTCAAAATGGTTTGTTTGCTTTTCAACTGCGGGTTTTAAAAAGTTTCTTTGAAAATTTCCGTTCGACTCTTGTATCGGTCCTCAAGAGTGTTTGAAAAATTGCTTTCGAAAGCTTTTTGAAAAGGTGTCGGTGTGAAAAGTATTTTGAGTTGTTTTGAAATTTAGAGCAAGTATCTAGAGTCGTCTACCTACCCTAAGGAATTCGTCTGTGTAAATGTCCTTTAAAGTAGTGCCATCCCACCATTGAGAGGTAGGTAGCACCACCGTTGGAGGTGTTCGGGTCAATTCGAGGTCGGGACATGGTGATCACCAGAGCAATGGGAAGACACCTTAGAAGCTACCCTCATGCCAGGTTCCCGGATCATGAGGACTTACCAAGACATCCTCTACTCGACGATCACCTTTCGAGGCAAGGCAACAGTGAGGCGTACCCTAGGGGTGGTGTGTGCGATTCGTGTGTCGTTTTCATTTATTTTGTCTTTTGTCATGTTATTGGTGATCTAACGTTTGTTTTTATTTTTGTCCATACATTCTTGCATGCATTTATTTAACAGTTAAAAAAGATGCGGAAATTGAAAGTTCTAAACTATTACAAAGGCGCGGGTCCACATCGCCAAAATTTCTCGAACCCGATTTGACAGAAAAATAAAGAAAGAATAAAGAAAATAAAGAATTAAAAGTGCAAGAAATTAATTACATGGCTTCGGGAGAGATACATAAATATTTAAACGAAATAAAATAAATATGCGAATTAATAAGAATTAAAAATGAGGGCGTTGGACCCTTTGGCAAAATTAAAATTAAACGATGAATTAATTAATTAAAAAAAAGGAAATTGTTTTTTTTGTATTTTTAGGTATTTATGATTTTAATGAAAAAAAGAATTAATTGAAATTAAATGCATACCCTAATTCTAATTTGTTTTTAATTTATTAAGAAAAGAAAATTAAAACCTAATATTAACCCTAATTAATTTACATGCAAATTTAATTATAAAAATAAATATTTAATTATTTAATTATTATGGGAGAAAAAGAAAAAAGGATAAAAATTAATATGAACCCTAGTTCTATGTTTTTTTAGATTTTTATTAAGAGAATTAAAATTAAAACCTAATTTAAAACTAAATTTAATTATATACAATTTATTTATGAAAATACTAAAAATAAAAATATTTATTATTTTTCTCTTTTTCTGATTTTTTTGATGTTTGTATATTTTGTGAAAATAATAAATTAATTAAACACAATAATTAAAATAAAAAATAGAAATAATGCAAAAGAAAATATTTAAAATGGCAAACCTAGGGGGTATCAGTCCCCAATGTGGAGGTGAAGCCCATTAACCTTGAGCCCAAATCAGCATGGCCTTGTTGATTTTTTCTGGGAGCATACACACGCGTTGACTTGGATCCATGATGTTCTCTAACTCTCAGCCTTGTGATTGATCCCAACAAACGCGTGGCACGCTTGTGATCGTGGGTGTATGATAGAGCCTTGTATTGAACCTGCATGGGAATATTCATTGCAAAATAATATGGGAATACTGAAGACCTGGGGCTTGAACCCAGGTCATGTACGTTGCCAACACTCTCGCTTACCACTGAACCAATTCACGCGTGTTTAATATATAACAACTAACAAATATTATAAAAGAAAGATGGTCAGTGGCTTAAAAACGCGCGCAGAATTTGAATCTTCCACTCATGGACAGCCACCTCACCTTCTTCTTCCTTGGCCTGATTTTTCCTGAAACATAAACAGAATAAGCAACGGTTTTGTTAGCGTTCTCCTAGGCCAGTTACTAAAAAATAGCGATTAGCCATTGGATGCTCATAAATTGAGCGCGACCCTATCAATGAGTTTGTATGAAGGTCCTGATTAGGATAGTCTGGGTCTTGTGCTCCAATTTTCCCTTATTTCAAAACCCCTAATTTGAAGGTTGAAGAACCCTAAATATTATCAATGGCAGATTCGCATACAATGCCCAAAACTTCAATCAAGTTATGTGGTTAGCTTCAGAACAAAGTAATTAGTACAAAATCATGAACAAAATGCAATGATATGGTCTAAATCATAGAATACGATTATGCAAAAAGAGTGATACAGTTCACCCTCGATTTACCAATTCTCTGAGTATGGGGCCAAGTTTTTGATGGGAATCGTTTACTAGCAACCTTGGCAAGCTAATGGAATAGGTTTGGAGGCTTGAATTGACCTGCAAGTATGTTTTCAGAATTTGAGTTTTCAAAGAAAATTTCAAGTTTGATTCTTGGTCTCTAGCGCAACTTCTTGGTTCTTTTCATTAGGTTTTGATTCCTTGTATAAGTATGAGTGAATTAGGTTAAGAATTCTGATCAAAATCCATGCATTGATGGTTTATGAGATTTAATTTTCAATCATTATTTTTTCAATCTTTTTCATGCAATTTTGTACCAATCATGATCCAATCAATCCAATTCCTTCCAAATCTGATCATGCACGAATCATTGAGCCTATTACATGTACAAAAAGATTTGATAAGTTAGGTTAAGTATTTTTCATATATTTAATTGATTTAAATGAATTATTATTAATAAAAATTCAAATAAATAAATAAAAAATGAATAAAACTTCCCTTTGGGCCAAGTGGTCGTGCACATGCTTGGGATGATGAATTGTGGAAGAAAAATGGGCCCATTAGCAATTTTAGGTCATTTGAATCAATGTTGACTTTTCAAAATATCCAAAAATTTCCCAACTTCTACAAAGCATAACTTGCTCAATTTTTAAGCTTTGCTCATGTTATTGGACATTTTGGAAAGGTCTTTGAGTCCTCTAACCAATTCCTTTGGTCCCATGTCATTATGATTTACCAATCTCAAGTTATGGCCTTTGACTTAAAGTCCCTTTTTATTGACTTTTGAAAATGACCTATAATGTTGAAATTGATAACTTTTTGTGAGAGCATTTATTGGACTTGAAGTATGAAGATGAGTTGTAGGAAATGTCTTTATCTTCAAAATGAGCTTTGGATGGAATTTTTCTGATAATCCATGTGAAAGTTATGCCCTGGTCAATTTACAGTTGACTTTTTCAGCTGTCCAAATAAGGAAACTTTTGCATCTTGATGATTTTTGAGCCAAACTTTGAGAATCATGATCAAGCATTGATCAAATGATGTTTGTGGCTTCAAAATGGTATGTTGACCAAAAATTTGAACTTTTGACAGCCAAATGACCATTTTGCCCCTACAGTTGACTGTAGTGCAATTAGGGTTTTTGACTGTGCAATTTTGTGCTGAAAGTCTTGAAACTTTGTATGAGGATGCTTGACCATATTTATAGACATGTGGGACTTGATTGGACCTTTGAAACTTCATTTTCTTGATCAGAACAAAAACCCTAATTTTGACTATTTAGGAGGCCCTTGAACTGTGCAACCCTTGGGGAATTTTGAAGCTTTGACTTGGCAATTTCTTGAAGAATATGGGAGGGCAAATTTTGGGGTACAACAGTTGCCCCTGTTCAATCTTCTTAGACCTAAGGATGCAGATTGGCTGATGTGCCTTTCGTAATCCGAGGGTAGAAGATGATTGAACACTAGAGTGCCCAGAAATTTGCGCTCACATAGTAGCAGTGATGGTGGAAATGGACTTACAGATGCCATTTGGAGATTGATGGATAGGATGATGGGCTTATAGATGCCATCTGGATGTTGATCGCATAAGAGATTCCTTAGAGAGAACCTGCATACCTGCAAAAGAAAAAATGAGTACCTAACATGTTGCAGGAGCTGGTTTTCAGATGCTTTGTATAAATGTGTCCTGACTGGTTACAGGAGTTGGATCTGGAGCTTCAAACGGTGATGAATGAACCAGGGATGGTTACTACCTCAGCATGAACGGTGAGAGAACCTTGGGTGACTTTAACTTCAACAACGCTCGTTGAGAAAATCTTGGTGGGAATTACCATCTTCGCAGGATTGGGAAGAGAACCATAGGCAATTATAATCTCAAAAGCGGACGTTTGAGAAAAACCTGGAATGGAATTATCATCTCCGCACCGCTGGGGAGAGAACCATAGGAAATTATAATCTCAAAAGCGGACGTCTGAGAAAAACCTGGGATGGGATTATCATCTCACGCACCGTCGGGGAGAGAACCATAGGAAATTATAATCTCAAAAGCGGACGTTTGAGAAAAACCTGGGATGGAATTATCATCTCACGCACCGTCGGGGAGAGAACCATAGGAAATTATAATCTCAAAAGCGGACGTCTGAGAAAAACCTGGGATGGGATTATCATCTCACGCACCGTCGGGGAGAGAACCATAGGAAATTATAATCTCAAAAGCGGACGTTTGAGAAAAACCTGGGATGGAATTATCATCTCACGCACCGTCGGGGAGAGAACCATAGGAAATTATAGTCTCAAAAGCGGACGTATGAGAAAAACCTGGAATGGAATTATCATCTCACGCACCGTCAGGGAGAGAACCATAGGAAATTATAATCTCAAAAGCGGGCGTTTGAGAAATGATAACTTCTACTGAGTCTTCATCAGAAAAATCTGTTGGGAGTCGATTTAGCTGGACTAGAGAAGGCCTTGAACTGGATAAGAAATCTTTGGAGTCGATTAACTGAGCCGGTCTAGGTCTTAGAGTTTTGAAATATGATTGAGAATTTAGCTGAAACTTTCCTGAAAGGTAAAGGTCAGTCATATGCGATGCATGATATGGATCAAGCAATGATGTTCTCAACATAAATGAGATTTGTATGATATGATGCGTACATGCATGCTATAATGATGTATGTGATGTTTATGTATGCTTTCGTCTAGGAATGTAAATCCTTGACGGGTGTCGGGAAGTCACTCCTGGGCTGATATTGAAGAATAAGCTTTTACTCCTGCTGGGGATGACAACTGCAAGAATACCGGTAGGAGAAGATAACTCCGTTGGGGAATAACCTTGGCGAATGGAAGATTCTGCGGGGAGAAAAATACTCTAGCGATCTTGTTGGGGAGCACTACTCTGTGGGGAGGGAGATATCTTGCTGAATTGTTGGTAGTAACTTGCTGAGGAGATCTTTGTTGTATTGGAAGTGCTAATAGACTTCGCTGGGGATAAGAGGACTGTGTCGACGACGATTTTTCCGAGGCTTTCGGCTGAGGATAACCCAGTTATATCCTGTTAAGGAAATAACTCTTTAAATAAAGCCGGGAGACGCGTTCATGCTTTGCGAGGGATAAGCTTCCAGAATCTACTGGGGATAAGCTTACTGCTTGGGGAGATGGATTCCAACTTTCCTGGGGAAACTGGGTTGGATTCTCTTGGGGAAGTTTTGTTATGCGGGGGAAGTGATTCCTCTGAATATTCGATGTGCCGCCAGGGAACAATCTTTAGACCAAGACTGCCGGGGATGCTTGTTAAGAATGTATGTATTGCTGCTGGGGAATGTTGATATCTGCTGGGGGATACCCAACTTCCTTGAGATTTGATAACTCTGTTTGGAGAAGAATGCACTGACTTGCTGACTCTCTGGGGAATTAGGATATCTGGTTATGTTCTTTAGCTGAACCTACCTTGGTACCTTGGAGGACAGAACAATTAGATTGCTTAGACAACTCTTTATTGCCCCTGTTTCTAATGTTACCTGTAATTAATTCTTTGTTTCGTATGCAAATATTCATGAGTTAGCAAATTATTGTCAATGCATATATCACAAATTGAACCTTGGACGTTCTTCGCAAAACAAAACAGAAAAAGAAAAACAATTGGCACGTTTAACTGAAAAGTATATTTGTATTGATTTTTGAATGGCCTGAAAATAGGCGTTTTGTGTACAAGAGGCTGACGTCCTAGTAAGAGGACGCCGCCGAATAAAAGAGTTTATACAAGTTTTGTACAAAAGAAAATAAAACAACTGTGTGAAATGAATGATCCCACTGGGTTTCCACTCTGCTATTGCCTTTATAACTCCGAGCGTCTCATCACTTGACGACCTTGGTTGAAGGTGAAGCTGACTGATCGATGCCGTCTGAACTTGTTGCAGATACCGGATTCTGGATGCAAAGTGATCCAATGAGACATAGTATTACGCTTTTATCCCTAATTTTTGCCTGGACCGCCCTTTCGGGTTTTCAGTCCACCGGGATACCCATTTTTGCCCAAGCCGCCTTTTCAGGTTTTCGACTTGCCGGGTGTACAGATTTTTTTTATTTCATCCCTTCATTTTGCCCGAACCCTTTTGGTTCGACGGGAAGCCCTAATTTTTGCCTAGGCATGTCAGCCTAGCGGGTCTTTTTCTCATGCGTAGTATCTTTTTACTATGTCTGCATTGGCGGGGTGAGGAAGGTCGTCACCATCCATATTGGTCAATATCATTGCTCCTCCTGAGAACACATGTTTAACCACAAATGGCCCTTCGTACGTAGGGGTCCATTTGCCCCTTGGATCACTCTGAGGAAGGATGATTCTCTTGATTACCAGATCCCCAACTTGATATTCCTGTGGTCTGACCTTTTTGTTAAACGCCCTGATCATCCGTTTCTGATACGTCTGACCGTGACAGATAGCAGCGAGTCTCTTTTCATCAATAAGGTTGAGTTGATCAAGTCGTGTCTGGATCCAATCATCCTCGTTCAGATTTGCATCCTTCATTATCCGGAGAGAGGGTATTTGCACTTCGACCGGTAAGACTGCCTCCATACCATAAACCAGGGAGAAAGGAGTTGCCCCGGTTGACATCCTGGCTGAGGTACGGTACCCATGTAGCGCGAACGGTAACATCTCGTGCCAATCTTTATAAGTCACTGTCATCTTCTGCACGATTTTCTTGATGTTCTTATTTGCTGCTTCTACAGCCCCATTCATCTTCGGTCTGTAAGGAGAAGAATTGTGGTGATGTATTTTGAACTGCTCGCAGAGCTCAGCGATCATCTTGTTGTTCAGATTGGTACCGTTGTCTGTAATAATCCTCTCAGGGACGCCGTACTGACAGATCAGATTGTGCCGAATGAACCGTGCCACAACAGTCTTGGTTACAGTAGCGTAGGAAGCTGCCTCAACCCACTTTGTAAAATAATCGATCGCCACTAGGATGAAGCGATTCCCATTGGATGCCGTCGGTTTAATCTCGCCGATCATGTCTATGCCCCACATTGCAAACGGCCAAGGCGTAGTCAGGACATTCAAAGGAACTGGAGGAACATGCACCTTGTCTGCATAAATCTGGCACTTATGACATGTCCTGGAATGTTGGTAGCAGTCAGCTTCCATCGTGGACCAGTAATATCCTGCCCGTAGGATTTTCTTAGCCATAGTATGTCCACTGGAATGCGTACCAAAGGTCCCTTCATGTAGCTCTTCCATGATCCTTTCTGCTTCAGTTTTATCTACACAACGCAGTAAGGTTGAATCATGGTTTCGCTTGTACAAGATGTCGTTGCTAAGGAAGAACTTGGCTGCGAACCTTCTCAGGAACTTCTTATCATTGATAGAGGCACCTTCAGGGTATTCCTGAGTTTCCAAATATCTCTTCACCTCATGGTACCAAGGCTTCTCAGTCACCAATTCGGTCTCGAGATCACAACAGTATGCCGGTTCGTCCAGTTTCCAGATGATGATTCGGGGAGCCTCATTATCCCATTTAACTTTGAACATAGAAGCCATTGTAGCTAACGCGTCCGCCAACTGATTCTCTTCTCTTGGAAAGTGCTCAAAGGTTATCTCTGTGAAGTGGGGGATCAGGGTCAACACACATTCTCTATAAGGAATAAGGTTCGGATGTTTCGTATCCCACTCTCCTTTGATCTGATTGATCACGAGAGCGGAATCTCCGAAGACACTCAGAAACTTGATTCTTAGGTCGATCGCAACTTGAAGACCCATGATGCACGCCTCATACTCCGCCATGTTGTTGGTACAGTTGAAACATAGCCGGGCAGTGAGCGGAGTATGAGTGCCTTGAGGAGATATGATTATAGCGCCGATACCATTTCCCAAAGCGTTAGAGGCTCCGTCAAAGTGCATAGACCATCGGGATCCTGGTTCAGGTCCTTCCTCCGATCCAGGTACTTCACAATCAGTTACTATCATGATGCTTTCATCCGGAAACTCAAAGTTCATTGACTGATAGTCGTCTACGGCCTGATGTGCCAAGTGGTCTGCCAATACACTTCCTTTGATGGCTTTCTGAGTTGTGTACTGGATGTCGTATTCCGTCAAGATCATTTGCCATCTTGCTATTCTCCCAGACAGAGCAGGCTTTTCGAATATGTACTTTATAGGATCCATCTTTGAGATCAACAAGGTAGTGTGAGTCAGCATATACTGTCTCAGCCGGCGAGCAGCCCATACCAAAGCGCAGCAAGTTTTCTCAAGCAGTGAGTATCGGGTCTCACAGTCGGTAAACTTTTTGCTAAGGTAATAAATGGCGTGCTCTTTCCGGCCAGACTCGTCATGCTGCCCCAGCACACACCCCATTGAATTGTCAAGCACTGTCAGGTATAGTATCAAAGGTCTCCCTTCAACCAGTGGCATAAGGATAGGTGGTTCTTGGAGATACTCTTTGATTCTGTCAAAAGCAGCCTGACATTCATCGTTCCAACGTACTACCTGATCTTTCTTCAGCAGCTTGAAGATTGGCTCACAGGCAGCAGTTAGATGTGAGATGAAGCGAGCAATGTAATTCAGGCGTCCTAAAAAGCCTCTGACTTCCTTCTCTGTCCTGGGAACTGGCATCTCTTGAATAGCTTTGACCTTAGCAGGGTCCACTTGAATACCCTTGTCACTTACGACGAAGCCTAGCAACTTTCCAGATCTTACCCCGAAGGTGCACTTGTTCGGGTTCAATCTCAGCTTGTACAGTTTCAACCGGTCAAACAACTTCTGCAGATGATCTAGGTGCTCTTCCTCAGTCTGGGACCTTGCGATCATGTCGTCAACATACACTTCTATCTCATGATGGATCATGTCATGAAATAAAGCAACCATGGCACGCTGGTAGGTTGCCCCAGCGTTCTTCAACCCGAAAGGCATGACCTTGTAACAGAAGGTTCCCCATTGAGTAACAAATGTAGTCTTTTCCATGTCTTCAGGTGCCATCTTGATCTGATTGTAACCTGAAAAGCCATCCATGAAAGAGAATACCTTGTGCTGCGCTGTATTATCAACAAGGACATCAATCTGAGGTAGGGGAAAGTCATCTTTGGGGCTGGCCCTGTTCAGATCCCTGTAGTCGACACACATTCTGACCTTACCGTCCTTCTTAGGTACCGGCACCACATTAGCAACCCAATGAGGGTAAGAAGTCACTGCAAGAAACCCGGCATCAAACTGTTTCATAACCTCGGCTTTAATCTTCTCAGACATCTCTGGACGCATCCGGCGGACCTTTTGCTTAACCGGAGGGCAGTCTTCCTTAGTTGGCAAGTGATGGACCACAATATCGGTATCCAACCCGGGCATGTCTTCGTAGGACCAGACGAAGATCTCCATATAATCATGCAGCATCTTAGTCAACCGTTGCTTCACGCTGAGCTCTAGGTTGGCACCAATTCTTACCTCTTTCCTGTCTGCCTCAGTACCCAAGTTTATTGTTTCCACTGGCTCTTCATGGGGTTGAATTGCCCTCTCTTCCTGAAGCAACAGTCTTGCAAGCTCGCCAGGTACTTCGCAATCATCTTCACCTTCGTCTTCGGCTAAGTTGATCGTATTTTCGAAGTCATAACTGGCAGTAGCAGAGTCGTTATCAGTGAGATCCAGAGTGGATTGAAACCTGTATGAGTGAGTGTGTGTGTAAATACAGCTGCTTTTAAATATATGTAAAAGGAAGAAAGACAGAAAAGGAGCATAAGATTTGCAATGCGAGAAAACGTCCAAGATTTTCATTCATGATATATGAAATGACAATTTATATGCCCTCACAAATGAAACCACGGTGCCTCGGGTAAGACACCGGGCCATAGAGTTTATTTATTGTTTATTACAAAATAACGAAACAAAGAAATTTATTACTGCGTCACAAAGGTAACAGGAGTATGGTCTTTGGCACTCCAATTGGTCAATCCGCCTTCAGTCGTTGGATAGATCCAGCTATTGAATTCTGCTTCATCCATTTCAATGTCTTCCCCGACAGCATTCACTCCTGGGTTTGTAATGAACACAGGAGGTCTTCCGGTCTTCGCTCTCCTCATAGCTTTCTGACCCTCTGCAATAAAACTCAGCCCAAATTTGTCAGTCTTCTGTGTAAAGTCTGGAAGCCTGCCCCAGTTAGCACATTCGCCTTTCTGAACCACAGCCCGGGCATCCTTCAGGGAAGCCATCTTCAAAGGAACCATTTCTTCTGCTACTGCAATTGGAAGCACCTCCTCGAAATGCTGAAAGGGGGTTTCAATAAACTCCCCGTCCATCTCAATGTATCTGAAAGAATTCAGGTGGCTTACCATATACTCCTCCTCTCCTTGTACAGTGACGATCTTCCCTCTGACAGGGTACTTCAGCTTCTGGTGCAAGGTAGAGGTCACTGCCCCAGCTTTATGTATCCAGGGTCGACCCAATAGACAAGAGTAAGATGGACGAATATCCATCACATAAAATGTAGAGTCAAACACCTGAGAGCCCACACGAATCGGAATGTCAACCTCTCCATGAACCATCCTCTTTGAACCATCAAAGGCCCTGACGATGATATTGCTGGGTTTCAATTCCAGGCCTTCACAATCTAAACGGTCCAAAGCCTTCTTGGGCAGCACATTCAAAGAAGAACCAGTATCCACCAATACATGTGCCAGAGTGGTGCCCCTGCATTCGATAGAGACATGCAGTGCGTCATTGTGGTCTCTTCCCTTCGCAGTCAGGTCAGCATCTGAGAAACCCAAGCCATTGTCTGCTGTCAGATTTGCTACGCAATCAGTGAACTGGACTGCAGATGTCTCATGTGGCACATGGGTCGTCTTGAGGAATGAGATTAAGGCCTTAGCATGGGCCTCGGAGCACAGCAATAAAGAGAGCATGGAGATTTTGGAGGGCGTGTGCCCCAGCTGTTCCACAACATTGAAATCACTCTTCTTTATTATCTTTAGAATCTCCTCCATTTCTTGTTGGGAGGCTTCAGCAGTTACAGGTATAGGTGCCTCCATTTGGGTAGGCTCAACTTCAATTCCTTTGCCCCGAGCATTGGATGACTCAGCAGCAGGAGAAACAATTGGATCAGCAGCAGGAACAGGTACACTTGTAGGAGTTATAAGGAGTGGTCTTCGAACAGCAGGCGGTGCAATGTCAGGCGAGAAGAGCCTGCCACTGCGGGTGACTTTGGCTGGGCCAGTGATATCACAGATGCTGGCGCCAGTGTTGAACTCTTGTTTAATCCCGTTTACATACACATCGGCCCCATAATGCCAGGGGACAGCTTTATCAGATACATAGGGAAGAGGCCCCGGAACAGTGATAACCACAGTTGCAACAGTCATGATTTGAACAGGCTTCTTCGGGAGGGCCTTGATTGGATTATTGAAGATAGTCACCACAGAAACTTCTTCCACCGGAACCAACTGAACAGCAGACTTCTTAAACAGAATCTCCTTGCTATCCATTAGGCTTTGGATGCCTAACTTCAGCAAGGGACAACCAGATAGGGACACAACACAGAACAGGCAACCCTCACTGCAACCCGGAAATAAACCGGCCAGCAGTAGGTTCCTCTTGACAGTCTTCAGAGGAGTGGCCAGATCATCCACAGAAACAGCATAAACATCTTCGTCAACAGCATTTACCCCATGCTGAGGCATAGGAGCAGTAACTACATTTGGCCTCTCAGGCGCTTCGAACTGTATCTCCTTTGCATCGATAAGGTCTTGCACCTTACTCCTTAATGCCCAACAGTCATCAGTAGAATGCCCCGGGCTATCTGAATGGTAAGCACAACGAGCATTTGGGTTGTACTTAGGAGATGCAGTATTGGGGAACTTCGGAGCCTCTCTGACAGTCACTAAATTGGTGGATAGCAACTGTGGCAGGATATGCGATAGGGTCATGCTTAACCGGGTAAACTCTCTCCGGGGTCTTTCAGCCCTTTGAGGATTGGTCGGCCGAGGAGCGGCAGCAGGCTTAGCAATCATTACCGCACTGACAGATTGGCGGCGCTCAGGTCTCTCTGATCTCTTGGAACCATACACGGCACTAGCCTCCTTTTTGAAGGGTTTCTTCTCGGAACTAGATGATGCACCCTTCGGAATCTTTCCAGACTTCAACCCAGCCTCAATTCTCTCTCCAGTCAGAATCAGATCAGTGAACCCTGCAGACGAATTCCCGATAAGATGGTTGAAAAATGGCCCAGATAGGGTCCCCAAGAACATGTCTACCAACTCCCGATCAGTCAGCGGAGGCTGCACCCTGCCAGCTAGGTCTCTCCACTTCTGAGCGTACTCCTTAAAACCTTCACTTGAACCTAACGACATACCCTGGAGTTGGGTACGTGTAGGGGCAAGGTCGGCATTATATTGATACTTCTTGTAGAAAGCAGTAGCCAACTCCTCCCAGTTACGAACCTTGGTCCCATCCAGCTGATAGAACCATTCGAGATGAGTCCCTGAAAGACTCTCCTGGAAGAAGTGGATCCACAAATTCTTATCCGCAGAATACGGTTGAATTTTCCGAACATAGGACCTGAGATGTAGCTTGGGACAAGACGCCCCGCCATATTTAGAAAAGGATGGTGCTTTGAACTTGTGAGGGATAATCACACCAGTAGACAAACCCAGATCTCCAAAATCCAGCCCAGGTACCTGTTGTATCTCCATAGCATTCAGCCTATCCTCCAGCTGCTTGTAACGGTCTTCTGCCGGAGGGTACTGCTCTTCATCAAAATCAGTCTCGTTGTCGGAGACTACCGGACTAGGAACCCTTGCCTCTTGAGGAGTGCCCTTGCCAACAGAAGAACCAGCCTCTTCATTCTGCAAGGTATTGCCAAACCTTCGGCCCGAGTTGAACAGAACAGTTCTTCTCTTCTTCTTCTTCTCCTTCTTCAGGAGCATAGCCTTCAACTCTTCTTGGCCTTGAGCCAAACCCTTGATTAATTCCTGAAACTGCGCATTCTGCGCCTGAAGAGCTTTGATGGATGTCTCAGTTGATGACGAGTCAGGATTCATGATGCTGAAATAAACAGCGAAGAACTGTAAGCAACCTGAAAAGAGGAAAAACCTGCTATGCACATGATGAATGAGATGTGTTTATGCAATGCACTCAAGGGTTCGAAAGTTCAAATTTGTTGTAGACAAAAAGGAACACACATTATCATTAAGGAAACAATTGTTTAGTACATCAAAGCCTCATGGGCAAAATAATACAAAAGTAAGTCAATCCCAAAATACACTGCGCATCCTCTTTGGAGCTATGTAAGTGTTGAGATTCCTCTCCTCATGCAACAGGCGGGTGAGCTCCAAGACCTTCTTTTCACTGGCATGTAGACTGGTCTCAAGAGAATTCCGTTCTTCCTTAAGCTGGATCCAGCTCTTCTGCATCTCTTCCCAGGATGTGGGCATATCAGGGTGCTGAATAGTGTAGGACACTTCTCCTTCCAAGACTGGCTCTTTGATCACAGGGAGCATATGGGGATAAGGCATCACTAACTTCTGGGAGCGGGCTCGTACCCACTTGAGATAAGGTTCCAATGGGATGGAGTTCCTGTGCCCCAGTGTCTTGCTGTCTATCCTACTTGGCATCCTCCAAGCTCTAATAAATCTCTGGCGCAGTCCTTGAGTATCGTTGTCGAAGTCAAAAACTATGTCAGGAATTAACATGTCATGAGGACCATCCCTCCGAGCATAACCAGACTGTCTCCAAGCCAGGCATGGGTTGTAAGTAATACCTCCTCTGATTCCAAGTAAAGGAACGTTAGGGTACTCCCCGCAACGATCAATGATAGTGACATCTTCTCTGGACCGAGGGTACCAATGTATATCTGCATGTGTAAGAGTCATCAACCGTTGTGACCACCTCAAACCCCTCTCATTCTTCAAGACTGATTGTGGTAGGTGCGAAATAAACCACCTTCCCAGGAGAGGAGTGCAACACATAAGGACACCTCTTTTTCTCATGGTTAGAGTGTAACATGAGTGAAGGATGTCCCCCAGCAACGTAGGTATAGGATTCCTGGACATAAAGATCTGGACAGCACTGATATCTATAAGCTGATCTGGATTAGGGAAAAACACCAAACCATAGACAAGGAGGGCCACAACTTCTTCAAAAGCTTGCAAGTCAAGGGAGTTCCAACATTCATGGGCCTTTTCAAACAGGAACCTGGCTAAGAACCCTTTGATACCACTTCTAACTTCCCAATGTCCCTTGAGGTCAGATGACTGTAGGTGCAAGGCTTTAGCAATCTCTTCGAGCTTAGGTTCCTTTTCCGTACCGTTGAAGGGTAGTTGATCAAGGATAGGGATCTTCAGGAGCCGGGAGAACTCCTCCAATGTAGGTACCAACTGATAGTCCAAGAAGGTGAAACAGTGATGCAGAGGGTCAAAGAATTGGAACAGGACCTTGATCATATCTTCCTCAATGTTGGTATTGACCAAGCTGATGAGGCTTCCATGTCTTTCACTGAATGAAGAGTTTTCGGGAATCCTGGATATAAGTTCCTTAAGCTGAGGAGGGATCCTTACAAGACTGACTTGAATTGTCTTTCTACGAACAGTTTCCATGTCCTACAAAACAAGAACAAAGATGAAAATTCGAACCCCTGAAATGGTTAGTCAATGCATATGATGCTGGATGATGTCATGATGCTATGATTAAACACACCACAGATATTTACAAATACAAACATGTAAGGCACACAAGGCACACAAGACAAGCCCTTAAGGTTTAAGGCCAGCATGGGGTCTGGGTAGTACCCTCTTGAAGTTGGTGGGTTCAACCTGTCCTATCAAAGTAACCGGGTTCTAAGGGTCCCAATATCACGGGATTGCTTTCATTGTTCATCGTTTCGATTTAGCCACTGAACTGGCGACCGAAATATTCCAGGAAAGCAACCCTCAATTGAGTGTAGTATCGAGTATCAACCAACCTCGGACTGCACCAAAGTCAGTTATCTCACTACCCTAAAGAGGCCAAGATAGTTCAATTAAGGTTCCTAAGGTCTGTTGATGCTTCACGACACCACGCGGAGGCCCCGTACTCTCCTTGACTGAACTCAAGGGTTACCGGTACACACCAAAGTGCCACATCAACGTAGCAGACTGTTTCAACCATGTCGGTATACCCCACACAGTTCCCTCACAGCCTTGTTGCTACTTTCTAAGGAGGTATCCCCCAGATCCGGGTTAGGATCTATAGAACTCCCAAGCAACCCACAATTTAAAGTACACAATGAAAACAATTGAAAACACAGTTATGAACTAGCCCTAAGGTACACCTCACTTTAAGATTTTCCCCAGCAGAGTCGCCAGTTCTGTGATCGGTGGATCTGGAACTGACTGTTTAACGCTGGTTCGCGAAATGTCGCGGAAGCAAGAGTCGCCACCGTCTTTTATTTTCTCCAAATGGAAAGGACAAAAGCACAGAAAAATTCCTTATAGAGATTGCTCTCGGTTCGGGAGGTAGGTTATAGAAAGGGAAGGTGTTAGCACCCTTTCTATCCATGGTTATCCATGGGCTCTTAGATACTTGCTCATTGTGTTTTCAAAATGGTTTGTTTGCTTTTCAACTGTGGGTTTTAAAAAGTTTCTTTGAAAATTTCAGTTCGACTCTTGTATCGGTCCTCAAGAGTGTTTGAAAAATTGCTTTCGAAAGCTTTTTGAAAAGCTGTCGGTGTGAAAAGTATTTTGAGTTGTTTTGAAATTTAGAGCAAGTATCTAGAGTCGTCTACCTACCCTAAGGAATTCGTCTGTGTAAATGTCCTTTAAAGTAGTGCCATCCCACCATTGAGAGGTAGGTAGCACCACCGTTGGAGGTGTTCGGGTCAATTCGAGGTCGGGACATGGTGATCACCAGAGCAATGGGAAGACACCTTAGAAGCTACCCTCATGCCAGGTTCCCGGATCATGAGGACTTACCAAGACATCCTCTACTCGACGATCACCTTTCGAGGCAAGGCAACAGTGAGGCGTACCCTAGGGGTGGTGTGTGCGATTCGTGTGTCGTTTTCATTTATTTTGTCTTTTGTCATGTTATTGGTGATCTAACGTTTGTTTTTATTTTTGTCCATACATTCTTGCATGCATTTATTTAACAGTTAAAAAAGATGCGGAAATTGAAAGTTCTAAACTATTACAAAGGCGCGGGTCCACATCGCCAAAATTTCTCGAACCCGATTTGACAGAAAAATAAAGAAAGAATAAAGAAAATAAAGAATTAAAAGTGCAAGAAATTAATTACATGGCTTCGGGAGAGATACATAAATATTTAAACGAAATAAAATAAATATGCGAATTAATAAGAATTAAAAATGAGGGCGTTGGACCCTTTGGCAAAATTAAAATTAAACGATGAATTAATTAATTAAAAAAAAGGAAATTGTTTTTTTTGTATTTTTAGGTATTTATGATTTTAATGAAAAAAAGAATTAATTGAAATTAAATGCATACCCTAATTCTAATTTGTTTTTAATTTATTAAGAAAAGAAAATTAAAACCTAATATTAACCCTAATTAATTTACATGCAAATTTAATTATAAAAATAAATATTTAATTATTTAATTATTATGGGAGAAAAAGAAAAAAGGATAAAAATTAATATGAACCCTAGTTCTATGTTTTTTTAGATTTTTATTAAGAGAATTAAAATTAAAACCTAATTTAAAACTAAATTTAATTATATACAATTTATTTATGAAAATACTAAAAATAAAAATATTTATTATTTTTCTCTTTTTCTGATTTTTTTGATGTTTGTATATTTTGTGAAAATAATAAATTAATTAAACACAATAATTAAAATAAAAAATAGAAATAATGCAAAAGAAAATATTTAAAATGGCAAACCTAGGGGGTATCAGTCCCCAATGTGGAGGTGAAGCCCATTAACCTTGAGCCCAAATCAGCATGGCCTTGTTGATTTTTTCTGGGAGCATACACACGCGTTGACTTGGATCCATGATGTTCTCTAACTCTCAGCCTTGTGATTGATCCCAACAAACGCGTGGCACGCTTGTGATCGTGGGTGTATGATAGAGCCTTGTATTGAACCTGCATGGGAATATTGATTGCAAAATAATATGGGAATACTGAAGACCTGGGGCTTGAACCCAGGTCATGTACGTTGCCAACACTCTCGCTTACCACTGAACCAATTCACGCGTGTTTAATATATAACAACTAACAAATATTATAAAAGAAAGATGGTCAGTGGCTTAAAAACGCGCGCAGAATTTGAATCTTCCACTCATGGACAGCCACCTCACCTTCTTCTTCCTTGGCCTGATTTTTCCTGAAACATAAACAGAATAAGCAACGGTTTTGTTAGCGTTCTCCTAGGCCAGTTACTAAAAAATAGCGATTAGCCATTGGATGCTCATAAATTGAGCGCGACCCTATCAATGAGTTTGTATGAAGGTCCTGATTAGGATAGTCTGGGTCTTGTGCTCCAATTTTCCCTTATTTCAAAACCCCTAATTTGAAGGTTGAAGAACCCTAAATATTATCAATGGCAGATTCGCATACAATGCCCAAAACTTCAATCAAGTTATGTGGTTAGCTTCAGAACAAAGTAATTAGTACAAAATCATGAACAAAATGCAATGATATGGTCTAAATCATAGAATACGATTATGCAAAAAGAGTGATACAGTTCACCCTCGATTTACCAATTCTCTGAGTATGGGGCCAAGTTTTTGATGGGAATCGTTTACTAGCAACCTTGGCAAGCTAATGGAATAGGTTTGGAGGCTTGAATTGACCTGCAAGTATGTTTTCAGAATTTGAGTTTTCAAAGAAAATTTCAAGTTTGATTCTTGGTCTCTAGCGCAGCTTCTTGGTTCTTTTCATTAGGTTTTGATTCCTTGTATAAGTATGAGTGAATTAGGTTAAGAATTCTGATCAAAATCCATGCATTGATGGTTTATGAGATTTGATTTTCAATCATTATTTTTTCAATCTTTTTCATGCAATTTTGTACCAATCATGATCCAATCAATCCAATTCCTTCCAAATCTGATCATGCACGAATCATTGAGCCTATTACATGTACAAAAAGATTTGATAAGTTAGGTTAAGTATTTTTCATATATTTAATTGATTTAAATGAATTATTATTAATAAAAATTCAAATAAATAAATAAAAAATGAATAAAACTTCCCTTTGGGCCAAGTGGTCGTGCACATGCTTGGGATGATGAATTTTGGAAGAAAAATGGACCCATTAGCAATTTTAGGTCATTTGAATCAATGTTGACTTTTCAAAATATCCAAAAATTTCCCAACTTCTACAAGGCATAACTTGCTCAATTTTTAAGCTTTGCTCATGTTGTTGGACATTTTGGAAAGGTCTTTGAGTCCTCTAACCAATTCCTTTGGTCCCATGTCATTTTGATTTACCAATCCCAAGTTATGGCCTTTGACTTAAAGTCCCTTTTTGTTGACTTTTGAAAATGACCTATAATGTTGAAATTGATAACTTTTTATGAGAGCATTTCTTGGACTTGAAGTATGAAGATGAGTTGTAGAAAATGTCTTTCTATTCAAAATGAGCTTTGGATGGAATTTTTCTGATAATCCATGTGAAAGTTATGCCCTGGTCAATTTACAGTTGACTTTTTCAGCTGTCCAAATAAGGAAACTTTTGCATCTTGATGATTTTTGAGCCAAACTTTGAGAATCATGATCAAGCATTGATCAAATGATGTTTGTGGCTTCAAAATGGTATGTTGACCAAAAATTTGAACTTTTGACAGCCAAATGACCATTTTGCCCCTACAGTTGACTGTAGTGCAATTAGGGTTTTTGACTGTGCAATTTTGTGCTGAAAGTCTTGAAACTTTGTATGAGGATGCTTGACCATATTTATAGACATGTGGGACTTGATTGGACCTTTGAAACTTCATTTTCTTGATCAGAACAAAAACCCTAATTTTGACTGTTTAGGAGGCCCTTGAACTGTGCAACCCTTGGGGAATTTTGAAGCTTTGACTTGGCAATTTCTTGAAGAATATGGGAGGGCAAATTTTGGGGTACAACACTGAGGATATGTGGATTCTTCATGTCTTGAAGTTGAAGTATTGACAAAAAATTCGGTTGTGAGAGTAATGACATGTACTGCTTGAGGAATCTGCTTGGAGAATCCAGGGAATTTTGATGACTTCTACTGGGGAATAATAAAAACTCTGGGGAAGAAAACTTATTCTTGTTTGGAAAAAGTTCGGGAGTTTTGGTCGTCTGTCACTCTACTAGGGAATTATAAAAACTCTATGGGGAAGAAAACTTATTCCTGTTTGGAAAAAGTTCGGGAGTTTTGGTCGTCTGTCACTCTACTGGGGAATTATCCTAGGTTAGGGAGAAACAGAAGTTAGCCGTTATCCGGTTGATTTTCATGCTTCAAGACAACTTGCTGGGGAACTTGGAGAAACCGATGGTTTCCACCGGGGATTAATAGTTTGAAGTTTCAGCTCCGCTAGGGATCTTAATGATGTACTGTATGGATTGCTCATGGAATAGCTTTAAAAGACATTTTCCTAATCCTTCAACCTGTCAGTAATTATTCTTTTCCATTTTGTTTATTTGGAAACAGTAATTATGTTCAAATGCATATGTTCATTAATGAATCATTGGACGTTTTTGCAAATAAAACACAAGTGTAAAAGAAAAGGACAAATAGTTTTCTGTACTTTGAAAGAGATATCTTTGTATTTACTTTGAATAAGTATTTTGTACAAAGGAGACAAACATCCTAGTAAGAGGACGGTGTCATAAAAATAAGAAAAATTTATACAAAGAAAAATAGCTATATGTGATAATCCCATGGGGTTCCCATTCTGCTATAGCCTTCGCACCTCTGAATATCTTGTCCATTCGTTGCTTCGCCCGAAGATGATTGAATTGATCAGAAGCTCCGAGTTTGTTAGTGGAGAGATTATCCTCAAAGTGATCCGACGAGACATAGTCATACGCTTTAATTCCCTAACTTTTTCCTGGACCGCCCTTTCGGTTTTTCGATCCACCGAGAAACCCTTTTTTGCCCAAGTCTCCCTTTCGGGTTTTCAACTTGCCGGCTGTACAATTTTTTTTTATTTTATCCCTAATTTTTCCCCGAACCTTTTGGTTCGTCGGGATGCCCTTGTTTTGCCTAGGTGTGTCAACCTAGCGGGTCTCTTATGCGTAGTATCTTTTGACTATGTATGCGTTTACAGGGTGTGGCAGATCGTCGTCGTCCATGGTGGTTAAGATCATTTCCCCACCAGAAAAGATGTTCTTGATTACAATTGGTCCTTCATAGGTAGGAGTCCATTTGCCCCTGGGATCACTTTGTGGCAAGATGAGGCGCTTGATCACTAGATCTCCAACTTGATATTCTTGGCGTTTGACTTTCTTGTTGAAGGCCTTGATCATCCGCTTTTGATACATCTGACCATGGCAAACAGCAGTAAGCCTCTTTTCATCAATTAAGTTTAGTTGATCAAGTCGGGTCTGGATCCAATCATCCTCACTCAAACCTGCATCTTTCATGATTCTCAAAGAGGGGATTTGAACCTCAATAGGCAAAACATCCTCCATGCCATAAACCAAAGAATATGGTGTTGCCCCAGTTGATGTGTGAGCCGTGGTACGATACCCGTGGAGAGCAAACAGTAGCATCTCATGCCAGTCCTTGTAGGTGACTGTCATTTTCTGTATGATATTTTTAATGTTTTTATTAGCAACTTCGACGACACCATTCATCTTTGGCCGATAGGGGGATGAGTTGTGATGTTGAATCTTGAACTGCTCGCACAAGGCGGTGATCATAGTATTGTTAAGGTTCGTACCGTTATCAGTGATGATACTTTCTAGGATACCATACCGGCAAATAAGATTTTGCTTGATGAAGCGGGGAACAACATTCTTAGTAACAGATGCGAAGGAAGCCACTTCGACCCACTTAGTGAAATAGTCAATGGCTACTAGAATGAAATGGTGTCCATTGGAGGCTGTAGGCTTGATCTCCCCAATCATATTGATTCCCCACATAGCAAAGGGCCAAGGAGCTGTTAAGACATTTAGAGGAACCGGAGGCACGTGCACCTTGTCTGCATAGATTTGACACTTATGACAGGTCCGGGAGTGTTGATAACAGTTTGCTTCCATGGTAGACCAATAGTAGCCTGACCGTAGAATTTTCTTCGCCATCGTATGCCCACTAGAGTGAGTGCCAAAGGTACCTTCATGTAATTCAGCCATAATCTTTTCAACTTCAATCTTATCCATACAACGGAGCAGAATAGAATCATGATTACGTTTGTACAGGATGCCATTACTTAGGAAGAACTTAGCAGAGAATCTCCTTAGGAACTTTTTATCATTGATTGAAGCTCCTTCTGGATATTCTTCAGCCTCGAGATACCTTTTGACTTCATGAAACCAAGGCTGGTCCACTACTTCTTCAGTATTAATCTCGTGACAGTGTGCTGGTTCATCCATTCGTTCAATGGTGATTTGGGGAGCCTCGTTATCCCAATTAAGTTTAAACATAGATGACATTGTGGCTAGAGCATCTGCTAGCTGATTTTCTTCTCGCGGGAAATGCTCGAAGGTAATCTGCTCGAAATGTGGTAACAATGTCAAAACATGTTCTTTGTAAGGGATAAGGTTTGGATGCTTAATGTCCCATTCTCCTTTGATCTGATTGATGACCAAAGCTGAATCCCCAAACACATCTAAAGATTTGATTCCCAAGTCTATGGCAACCTTGAGACCAAAGATGCATGCTTCGTATTCTGCCATGTTGTTCGTACAGTTGAAGCAAAGTCTGGCAGTAAAAGGAGTATGGCATCCTTTCGGAGATATGAGTACAACACCGATACCATTACCAAGTGCATTGGATGCCCCACCAAAGAACAAGGTCCATCGGGATCCTTGTCCAGGTCCGTCATATGGTCTGATTTCTTCACAGTTGTCTAATATCATGATGTCTTCGTCAGGGAATTCAAATCTCATGGACTGATAATCCTCTACAGCTTGATGGGCCAGATGATCAGCTAGCACACTGCCCTTTATAGATTTTTGGGTTGTGTATTGTATGTCATATTCTGTTAAGATCATCTGCCATCTAGCTATTCTTCCAGACAGAGCAGGTTTTTCGAAGATGTACTTTATCGGATCCATCTTAGATATCAACAAAGTGGTATGAGTCAACATATACTATCTTAGCCGGCGAGCAGCCTATACCAGAGTGCAACAAGTTTTCTCGAGCAGTGAATATCTGGTTTCACAGTCGGTAAACTTTTTGCTCAGGTAGTAAATAGCGTGCTCTTTTCGGCCAGACTCATCATGCTTCCCCAATACACACCCCATTGAGTTCTCTAAAACGGTCAAATACCTGATTAATGGTCTTCCCTCGACTGGTGGCATCAAGACAGGAGGCTCTTGTAAATACTCTTTGATTTTATCGAAAGCAATCTGACATTCATCATTCCATTTGACTACTTGATATTTCTTCAGTAGCTTGAAGATTGGATCACAAGTAGATGTTAAGTGAGAAATGAATCTGGCAATATAGTTCAGGCGTCCCAAGAATCCTCTGACTTCCTTCTCAGTGCAAGGAGCAGGAATTTCTTGTATCGCTTTAACCTTGGCAGGATCAACCTCGATGCCTTTGTTGCTGACAATGAAACCTAAGAGTTTATCAGACCAGATTCTGAATGTGCACTTGTTTGGATTCAATCTTAACTTGTACTCCTTCAATCTCACAAACATATTTTGCAAGTGGTCAAGGTGTTCTTCTTCAGTTTGTGATCGGGCTATCATGTCATCTACGTAGACCTCTATCTCATGATGTATCATATCATGAAACAAAGCTACCATGGCGCGTTGATAGGTTGCCCCAGCATTCTTCAGTCTGAATGGCATCACTTTGTAGCAGAACATACCCCACTGTGTGACAAATGTAGTTTTTTCTATGTCCTCAGGTGCCATTTTGATCTGGTCATAGCCTGAGAATCCGTCCATGAAAGAAAATAATTTGTGCTGGGCTGTATTGTCAACCAGGATGTCAATGTGTGGAAGTGGAAAATCATCTTCAGGGATGACCCTGTTTAAATCTCTATAATCTACGGGAACAATGTTTGCTACCCATTGAGGATAAGAAGTAACAGCCAGAAATCCAACATTAAACTGTTTCATAACTTCTGCTTTGATCTCCTCTCACATGTCAGGTCTCATGCGGCGGACTTTTCGCTTCACTGGTGGACAGTCTTCTCTTGTGGGTAGGCAGTGTACCACAATGTCTGTATCGAGTCCTGGCATGTCTTCGTATGACCAGGAAAAGATCTCAACATAATCATGCAACAACTGAATTAGGCGCTCCTTGACACTCGGCTCTTAGATTGGCACCCACTTTGATTTCCTTTTTATCTTCCTCGATACCCAAATTGATTGTATCCAACAACTCCTCATGAGGCTGAATAGCTCTTTCCTCTTGTTGTAGTAGTCTGGCCAATTCCCCTGGCACCTCACAATCTTCCTCACCTTCGTATTCGGCTTGGTAGATCAGATCTTCAGAGTCACTGAAGGCTATAGCAGTATCGTTACCCATGGGATCCAGAATGGAAGGGTACCTGCATTTGTGAGTGTGGGTGTGTGTAAAGGTATAGCCATCTTAAAACAATAAAATGTAAAAGAAAGACAATGAGCACAAAAGGTTTATATATGAAAAAGCGTCCATGATTCATTGAATGTCATATGAAGATGAAATAAAAACCCTTACAAATGGACCATTGTGCCTCAGGTAAGACACAAGGTTTTTAAAGTGAAAATTGTTCGTGAATATTACAAGTCCAAACAGAAATGTAAAAGATAAATTACTGAGAGATGAAAGTTATTGGGACAAAGTATCTGGCTTCCCCGTTGCGAAGTCCTCCGCTGATAGTAGGAAATATCCAATCTTCCAAGCTGCCATCCTCTTCATTGTCTTCTACTGCATTGACCCCTTGGTTGCTAATCTTCACAGGTGGCCCCCCAGCACGGGCACGGCGCACAACCTTCTGAGAAGTTGAGGTAAATCCCAAGCCAAACTTGTCTGATTTGTACGGAATGTCTGGAAGCTGCCCCCAGATGGTGCATCCACCCTCTTCAACTACTGCCTTTGCATCCTTTAGAGATGACATCCGAAGTGGAGGTCTTGTGATCTTAGGAATCGAGGATACTGCCTTAGTTGCCGCTACTTCTTGAGAGACCTCTTCAAAATGTTAGAAAGGGGTTTCAATGAACTCGCCATCCAACTCTACATATCAGAAAGAATTCAGATGACTAATCATGTACTCCTCCTCCCCATGGGTAGTTATGATCTTTCCTTGGACCGGGTACTTCAGCATCTGATGTAATATGGAGGTGACAGCACCGGCATTGTGGATCCAGAGGCGTCCTAACAGACAGGAATAAGAAGTACGGATGTCCATCACATAGAAGGTTGAGTTAAAAACCTGAGTTCCCACCTTTATTGGGATGTCCACCTCCCCGTGGACCATCCTCTTCGAACCATCAAAAGCTCTCACCAATATGTTACTGGGTTTTAAAGTCAGCCCTTTGCAATCCAATCTATCAAGGGCTTTTTTCGGTAAGACGTTTAAAAATGATCCCGTGTCCACCAAGACATGGGCTATGGTTGTTCCTCTACATTCCACTGAGACATGCAATGCCTCGTTGTGTTTTCTCCCTCTGGGTGTCAAATCAACACTGGAGAAGCCCAAGCCATTATCAGCTGTCAAACTGGCCACACAATCCTGGAATTGGTCGGCAGACGTCTCTTGTGGCACATGAGTTATCTTCAGAAATTTTACCAGAGCTTTTGCATATGCTTCGGAGCACAGCAGCAGAGCTAGCATTGAGATCTTGGAAGGGGTTTTCCCCAACTGTTCAATCACATCATAATCACTCTTTTTTATTATCCTCAGGATTTCTTCCATTTCCTTCTTGGATGTCTCGGGGATAGCTAGTGATTGAGCCTTCATTCGGACATGCTCCTCTTGAACGTTTTTTCCTTTATTCTCAGCAGTGGAAGTAGGGATAGGAATTGTGTTGTCTTTGTCGGTAAGTACACTTGCAGATATAATCACTGGTGCAGAGGTAATCTTCGGAACAACCACGGGTCCAAAGACTGCCCTTGGAGGGGAAATCTTTGGAGAGAAGATTCTACCACTACGGGTAATCTTGCTAGTTCCGGCAATATTGCTAATTTCGGAATTGTCCTCTTCGGAGCTCTCTCATTCGACAGTCAGTTCATCCTGTTTGATACCATGGTAGTAGATTTCTCTACCATAATTCCATGGTACTGTTTTATCTGACTGGTACGGGACCGGCCCGGGCATTGTAATCTTAAATGGAGTAGTCATTGGAGCAGATGTAATCCTAACGGGTCTTTTAGGGACCCTGGAAGGATTGGTGTAGATGGTTATAATTGAAACTTCTTTAACTGGAACGGGTGAAATAGGAGCATTCTCAAATAGAATTTCTCGGTTATCAATCAGTCGTTGGATACCTTTTTTCAACAGAGGGTAGTCAAATGATGAGGATAGGCAAATATGGCAATCTTTGTCATAACCTGGGAATATACCAGCTTTCAACAAATTCAACTTAATGATCGGGAGCGGATTTAACAGTTCATCCACGGTAGCAACAAATAAATCTTCCTCAACAACATTGGCATTGTGACCATGCCTAGGCATCGGAGCAGAAATGACATTCGGTTTCTCAGGCGCTTCAAACTCAACTTCCTTCACGTCTATCAGGTCTTGAATTTTGTTCTTCAGAGCCCAATAATTGTTAGTATCGTGCCCTGGACTTTCAGAATGGTATACGCATCTGGCGTTCAGATGGTAATGAGGAGACGCAGTATTGGGATTCTTTGGGGCCTCTTTTAAAGTCACTAGATTCAATTTCAGAAGATGTGGTAGAACCTGGGATGGAGTCATGTTAATCTTGGTGAATTGCCGGACTGGCCTTTCTAACCTTTGCTGGTTATTTCTTGGCTGGTCTGATGCAGGCTTTGGAATCATAACGGCCCCTACCATTGGCCGGCGCTCAATTCTTCCCTGATTCCTCTGTGAATAAACAGCAGATACTTCCTTCCTTCCAGTGAAGGGTTTTTCACAGCTGTAGAGGCAGACGCATCCTTCTGAATTTTCCCACTTCTTATACCAGCTTCCACCCTCTCGCCGGTTAAAATCAATTCGGTAAACCCTGCAGAGGAGCTCCCAATCAGATGGTTGAAGAAAAGGCCCGATAGAGTTCCCAAGAACATGTCCACCAACTCTCTTTCGGACAGAGGGGGTTGCACTCTTCTATCTAGATCTCTCCACTTTTGCGCGTAATCTTTGAAGCCCTCATTGGAAACCATAGCCATACTCAAAAGTTGAGTATGGGTAGGCGCCAAATCAGCGTTGTACTGATATTGTTTATAGAAAGCTGCGACCAGGTCTTCCCAATTGTGGACATCGTCCCTCTCCAACTGGTAGAACCAATCAAGTTGCGTTCCTGATAAACTGTCTTGGAAGAAATGGACCCACAAGTCCTTGTCGGTAGAGTGCAGCTGAATCTTCCTGACATACGATCGGAGGTGCATTTTAGGACAAGACACCCCGTCATACTTGGAAAATAGTGGCACTTTAAACTTTGGCGGGATTACAATTCCTGACACCAGCCCTAACTCCTCAAAATCTAGCCCTGGTACTCTCTGGATTTCCATCGCGCTTAATCGCTCTTCAAGGTGTTTGTACTTGTCATCGGTCGGAGGGTATTATTGTTCAGAGTAGTCCTCCTCTTCCTCTTCTTCTTCTTCTTCTTCAGAATCTGATGGTACTGCCGTTTCTTTTCCTTTTCTTTCCCCTTCATCAGATGTTGTTGGAAAATCTAAGGTCCTTCTAGCTTGTCCTTGAAACCTTCTGCTCATGATTACCACACCAGCCGGCTTCTTCTTCTTTTTCTATTTCTCTTTTTCTAGCAGAGTCTTCATCTCCTCTTGCCCCTTGTCTAAGGTCATGAGTAACTATTGAAATTGTGTGTTCTGAGCTTGAAGATCTTTGACCGATTGTTCGAGATCCATCTTACTGAAATAAACAGTAGAGAGATGAGGAAACTTGTTGCAAAGACCTGTTTATGTTTATGATGAATGATATGTATTCATGCAATGCTTTCAAGGATTTAGAAATTCAAATTTGTTTCAAACAAAAAAAAACACACGTCATATTAATAAGATAGAATTTGAGTACATCAATGCCCCTTGGGAAAAATAATATAAAATTCTAAGGTAAAAATACATTGCGCATCCTCTTTGGTGCAATGTAGGTATTGAGAGTCTGCTCTTCATGAAGTAGCCGAGTGAGTTCCAAAACCTTCTTCTCGCTTGCGTAGAATTGGGCTTTGAAAGTATCGCGCTCTCCTTTGAGCTGTATCCAATCCCTTTGTAGGTCTTTGAGTGATGTAGGCATGTCAGGATGTAGGATAGTGTATGGAACTTCTCCTTCCTTAACAGGCTCAATAATCACTGGGAGAATGGAGGGATAAGGCATCATAAGACTTTGAGCGCGGGTTCGTACCCACTTGAGGTAAGGCTCAAGAGGGATGGAATTCTTGTGTCCCAAAGTCTTGCTCTCCACCTTGTTTAGCATCCTCCAAGCTCGGATGAATCTTTGGCGAAGTCCTTGATCGTCGTTGTCGTAGTCGAATACCAGGCCTTGAATCAGCATATCATGTGGGCCATCCCTTCGGGCATAACCAAACTGTCTTAGAGCTAAGCACGGGTTGTAGGTGATGCCTCCCCTAATGCCAAGTAGAGGGGCATTAGGGAATTCCCCACAACGGTCAACAATGATAACATTCTCTTTGTATCGAGAACACCAATGAATATCTGAATGTTTGAGCGTCATTAACCTTTGTGACCACCTCAAACCTTGCTCATTCTTCAAGACTGATTGGGGAAGATGAGAAATAAACCATCTTGCCAGGAGAGGAGTACAACACATAATAACACCTCTTTTCCTCATTGTACGAGTGTGAAAAGAGTGTAGGATATCCCCAAGCAATGTAGGCACCGAGTTGCGAGACATGAAGATTTTGACAGCGCTTACATCTATGAGTTGGTGAGGATTGGGGAACAAGACCATTCCATAGATGATAATAGCTACAATCTCCTCAAAATCTTGCAAGTCTAGGGAATTCCAACAGCTTTGGGCCTTCTCAAACAGAAACTTTGCCAAGAAGCCTTTGACACCACTTCTAGTTTCCCAATGAGTTGTGACATCAGATGAGTGTAAGTGCAGGGCTTGAGCAATCTCTTCCATCTTTGGATCTCTTTCCGTACCGTTGAAGGGTAGTTTATTGAGAATGGGAATCCTCAAGAGTTTATAGAATTCTTCCAAAGTAGGCACAAGCTGGTAGTCAGGAAATGTGAAGCAATGATGCAAAGGGTCAAAGAACTGGAAGAGAACCTTCATCATGTCTTCTTCTATGTTGGAAGTGACCAAGTTGAGTAGACGACCATGTATCTCGGTGAATGGAGAGTTCTCAAGGATCCTTGAAGCTAGCTCCTTGAGTTGTGGAGGAATTCTTACAAGGTTGATTTGGATAGTTTTCCTGCGAAGTGAATCCATAACCTACAAAACAAGAACAAAGATGAATCTCCAAAATCCTTGAAATGGTTAGTGAATGCATATGATGTTCATGATGTCCATGATGTTATGTACAAGTATATATGTACAAGCAAATCAAGCAAGTTCTTAGTTTAGGCTTGCGTGGGGTTTCATAGGTAAGTACCCTCTTTGAAGTTTAATTGGCTCAACCTGTCCTAACAATAGTAATCGGGTTCTAAGGAGCTCAATATAACCGGATTGTTTCCTTGGTCATTGTTTCATCTCAAGCCTCTTTACTGGCGACCGAAATATCCCAAGAAACCAACCCTCAATGAGTGTAGTATCGAGTATCTACCAACTTCGGACTACACCAAAGCCGGTCATCTCACTACATCCTAAAAAGGCCAAGTTGGTCAAGTAAAGGGTTCTAGAAGTTCATTAGTGCTTCATGACATCACTCAGCGGCCCTGTATTCTCTTTGATTGACTCAAAGGACACCGGTACCCACAAATATGTCACACTAACATAGCTATTGCTTAGATCGTGTCGGTATACCCCGCACAGTTTCCACAACGTATTGCTATTTACCTATAATGTTCCCGAAATCCGGGTGGAGGATTTCAAACCCAAAAAAAGAACCATAATGTAAAGCAAACAAATCAAACAAAGTAAGCAAATAAAGGTGATCTAAAACCTAAGGTAACCCCACTTTTTCATTATTCCCCAGCAGGGTCGCCAGTTCTGTGATGCGGTGGGAGAACTGACTTGAGGGTTTTGCATTTTATCGCAAATGTTATGGTTTAGCAAGAGTCGCCACCGACTTTTCTTTTATCCAAAAGGAAAGGTGAAAAAGCACAGGAAAGACCTTTGAGATGTTTTCTTGGGTTCGGGGGGTAGATTATGAAAAGGGAAGGTGCTAGCACCCTTTTAATCCATGGTTTTCCATGGACTCTTAGTTACTTGCTTAGATCACTTGCTTTGGTTTTGTTTGAAATGTTGTTTGGTGTGATTTTAAAAGTATTTTTGAAAAGAGGCCATTCGTTTAGGCAATCTTTGTAATGATTCTCGTTCGTAAGAATGTATACAAAGATGTTTGTCTTTTGAAAATGTTTTCAATATTTTGTAAGATGTTTTGAAATGTGTGTGTGTGTGTTTGTTTTGAAAATAGCAAGGATTTTGTTTGAGATAGAGCAAGTAACTAGAACTATCTACCTACTCAAATGTCTTTCTTATGCATTTTCTATTCCTTTGACATTGTAGTCTTACCATTAATTTAGTAAGCAACCCTATCTTTGGATGTAAACGGGACGGGCGTTGGTCATCGTATAACCATGATAGCAATGTTGCAAAGTATCTTAGCATTTTGGAGGGACCAAGATCATTTTGTAAGGCAACTTTTGAATAGCGTCATCGAGGGACTATGATCTTATACTTGTTTTGTTTTGCCAAGATACTTCGCATGCGTAACATGGCCATTTTATTTTAGGCAACCAAGTGGGAGAAACCCTAAGGGTGCTTGTGTGCAAAGTGTATCATTTTTATGCTTTTGATTTGTCTTGTATTTAGGGTTTTCTATTTTGCTTTATTTTTGTTCTTGTCATGCAAACCCTAATTACTAATCATGGTATAAAAGCGATAAATTGCGTAATGTAAATATACTAAGCTATTACAACAATTTTTATGGGAGGGGGGAATACAAGTTTGAATGGGGATTTGCACAAATATGAAGCTAAATATATTATTACAACCAAATCGAATATGCGCGAATTTAAATAAATATAATACAAATATTTAAAATGCAATGCAATGTTCATGTTAGAAAAATGTTTTATGTCTTGTTTTTTTTTTGTGTAAGAAAAATATTTAATTTAAACCTAAAAAAAAAGGAAAAAATAATATTTATTTTTGGAAGGGGATTAAACCCTAGTTTTTATTCAAAGAAAATAATGTTCTATATTATTATTTTGTGTATTTTTTTGTATAAAAAATAATAAATAATATTATGCCTAAATACTAAAAATTAAATATGAAAAAAAAATAAGTATTTATGAGTATAAAAATGTATAATAAAAATATTAAGTATATTTGATTATTTACAAACTTATTAAGAAAATAAATTCTATTCTATCAAAAGAAATCAATTTTTTATGTGAGAAAATAATAAAAAAAATAAATAAAAGTGTGAAAATAAATAAATCATTTTTAGGATTTTTTATCATTCAGAAAAAATAAACAAAAGGATTAAATATGAAAATATGAAAAAAAAATACAAAAATATAAAATAGTTAACCAGGGGGGTGTGTTTAGCAACAAAAAAAAGGCCATACTGCCAAAAAGCCCAGAACCAGACTTCATCCCTGTCCTTCGTTCTCTTCTTCACGCTTCCAGTTCAAATCTGTATCTTCCTCATGCTTGCATAAAAATGAAAACTCATAACATGAAAAATGTGGCATTTGAGCTCACGATTCCAACCATATAAATTATGTAACCTAACTATCAAAGATCAAAGAGAATTTTGGAATCCCTAAATCGTGACCTAATTTTTTCAGAGATTTCAAGCTTCAAATTCTCTTATTACAAGTAATATAAATGCAAAGTAATGATATGTACAGTTTTGTTATGATGAGAGCTACATTTTTTCTTCACAAATTGTGGCTTAAAGTTTCCTGTATAAAGAGATAGAGTTTAAGAAAATACCTCATTCAGCTGGAATCGTGTATGGCAATGTAGGGACTTTAATGGAGGCCTGGTGATTGTTTAAGCTTCCTTGAACTTCCCTGAACCTATTCCAATCTTTATTTTGCTCTGAGGATGGTTGGAACTCCCTGACCAAGTCCAACTGTATGTTTCCAAGTTGAAAATGGTAGATGGTGAAACAGAGGTTACAAAACTAGGGTGATGGCTTGGATTGACTAGGTAGCAAGTGTATGAGATACTTGAATCAGTTAAACACAAAACGCACGAGCCAAGTGAGAGTTGGCTGAGCTTTTGCAGAAACTGTGTGCTTAGGTAGATTTTTGGTGTTTTTCAGTTTGAGAGAGTTCTAAGTCCAATCCAAGCGTAATTCCTTGTACAATGTTTGCATATTAGTATAGAAGTGATACAAAGTCAGCTTCCTACTAGCTGTGTAAGCTTTAGCCCTTTTGCCATCTTTCTTGTACTTGAAGTAAAGTTGACAAGACCAATCCCACATGCTTGTACCAGCTTGCTTTAGGGATGATTGGAGTTTGTACAAATTGCTTGATATCTATAGAGTTTGCTTGTATCAAGGGGACAAGTCCAATTCTCCAAGTTGACAAAGTTGCAAAAGTGCATCTTTATGAAAATGGCAATGAAGCCTTTTTGCCCAAAATGGAATTACAACTTGTGTAAAGTTTCAAAAGCAAGGATAAAGGCTTTGTCAACTGAGTATGCATTTAATTAAGGAGTGTATAGAAATCTTAGGACCTGTAAAGCAAGAAACAATCAGCATAGGTTTGGTTTGCAACTTGATTCTATGTGAAAATTGCTTGAACAAAAAGTGAGAAAATGCCAACTTCCTCTCTTCGATTCTCCCTACTCAAAATTCATCTTGGAGATTTCTTGGACATTTTGGAAAGCTTGCAATGTGATCTATAATCCATATTTGATATGAAATTTGAGATACCTCTTGGAACTAGGTGAAAAGTTGCCATGAAGTTGGGTCCAAAACCTGCCTAAATTAGGGCAAAATTTCACTAAGTTATTTAGTTCATGAGCATGTATTCACAAATTTATAACTTGAGATACAAGAATATTTTGGGAAAAGTTTGTAAAGTAAAGTTGTATATTTCATGGAGGACTACAACTTTCATGTTGGGAACTTTTCTTGAATCAAAATTCATCATGGTGAAAAAGTGGTGAAAAGTTGAGAAAAAATAAGAAAATTTTTATACTTAGAAAAAATTCTAAGTTATGAAAAATTTCAAATTAAAACCCTAATTTTCAAATTTAGTTTTCTTGGTCAACAAGTTTCACATTTTGACATATCTTGAGGAATTATGACCCTTGGCACTTGATTTTGACCAAAAAGTCAAAGTTTGACTTTTCAGTATACAATTGACTTTTGATCAGTTGACTGCAAATTTCATCTGTCAATCCAATGAACTTGAGATCTTTTGAACCATGTAATTAGGTCAAGATGATGACCTTGAACCCTTGAAATCATGCTTGAACTCAATTGGTCATTGGCTAGGTTAAAAATCAGAAATTGTCCTTTCTCAGTCAAAACCCTAATTTTGACCATTTTGCCCTTTTGATGATTTAATCAAATTTCTTGAGGAGTTGTGATCCAAACTTGATCAAATGGTACATATGAGTCTAAAATGTTGATGTGGATAAATAATTATGAAGTTTGGCTGTAAATTGGCCATGGTTGACTTTTTCCCCAATACAGCTGATTTTTAGGTCAATTGTCCAATTGACTGATAAAAAATGTGGTTCAAGGCTTGAAACTTATCATGAGCAATCTTAGGGGTCCAAAATGATGTATGAAAGTCACATGAAGCATTGGTGGTCCAAAAATCCTTGTGCAAACTCAAACCCTAATTTTGGGTTATCAGTGCAAGATGAGATGCCCTGAGCTAACCAAACCCTAATCTTGTCTTGAGTCAAAGAAGTCTTGTGAGGAAAGTCTTGATAAATGAGAGGGAAAATTTTGGGGTACAACATTTCAATAAGGTGATTTATTTTATGAGCTATAAATCATTTTTTTTAATATGTGCAACAAATTCAGCTTCAACACTATTAAGTGTTCCATCAGTCAAAACACTAGCAAACTTTTTTCAGTAAATATGCAAATTTTGTTGCCAGTGTTTGTAGTAACTTTCTTCAAAATTGAACAATTTTTCAAAGACAACAACCGCAAAAGTCCCAATAAATTCTTCATTAGTCATGGAAGTTTGAAACATATTAAAATTCTTATTTTACGATTTTGAAAAATATTTCCGCTGAAAAAATTACCGGGTCGAGTTGCGGACTAGATCGCTCTCTTAAAGATGTTCCATGGCACTACCCAAAGTTTTTCAACACATCCACTTAACCATGCCACCTCCAGAATAAAACAACTCAGTTATATACTGTACAATTACTACTTACATGATAGATAATCGGCATAGAAATACACTTGTCATACCCAAATTCCCCTCCCCCCCTAAGATTCTCCATCATGTTATATCATGTTATATCATCCCAAAGCTTTTTATCACTTTTTCCTGCAGAAATCGATTCCCACATTTGGAGAAATCGATTTCTCCCACTGCTTTTGCACTAGGATTTCAATTTTTTAGTGGAAATCGATTCCCCTATATGGAGAAATCGATTTCCTGTGCGGATTTGGTAAAAATAGACAGATTTCTCAAGTTTGTGGCACGTGGCTCCATTTTCATTTTTTGAGAATATTTTTTATCATCCAAAAAATAACTCCCCTACCTCATCATAAGTAAACTCCATCATACATCCTCATTTAATTACATGTGCACCACTTGATCTTATTTTGCCTCCAAAATCAATTACCAAGCCTAATTTTGATTCCCAAACCAAACTCCAAATCACCACTAATTCCAAACCCAAACTCTATAAATAGAGCCCTCATTTCATTTATTCAACAAGCTTTTGATAGGCAAACTCACCTTGCTAAAAATTCTCTCAACTCTCTTCATCCACCAAAACACACTCAAAACTCTTCTTCCATTAAAGTTAGTAAGCTTTTCATTGAAGCTTACTAATCTTTGAGCTAAACCTTCATCCAAACACTTTTTCTTCATCAATTCTCTAGATCAAAGCTTGGGAGATTGATTCTTGGAGCTGATTTGAAGTATAATTCAGATTTGAATAGGTAAATTTTTGGATCCACCATTGTTAAGCTTGATCTTTATCTTTCACAATGTGATCTCTTGTTGATCTTTGTTGTTGGATTACTTGAGCTACTTTTTTTTTATTCCAATGATGCTAATTTCTCATAATTTAATGGAATTTCCGTGCTCAAATTAATCCAAGATCTTAAGGTGTTTGATGAAATGTTTGATCAAGAATTTTCTCTTTAAAATGCAGATTTTTGATTTTTTTTGCACCAGAAATCAATTGCCCAAGTACTGGAAATCGATTTCTCTCACTGTTTTCGCGCCAGATTTGAAAAAAAACAGCACAAGAAATTGATTCCCACATCTGGAGAAATCGTTTTCGTGAAGGCAGAATGCAAATTTTTTACTTGTTTTGGGACAGTTTTGGTTCCTTTTCCTTTTTCTACTCACTTCTTTTGATTGTTGCTTTGGATTGCAATTTTAAATGTCCAATTTCTCTCTTCAAAATCAATGGGCTTAGAGTGTAGATGAAGTTGATAAATGTTCATTAATTCAAATCTATCTTAGAGTGAATTATATAATTCATTCTTGGTGCTTTGAATTAGTGATATATTGTGTGCTTTAATCCACCAATTATGAGTGATTGAACTTGAAGATGAAATAATTTTGAAGATGTGATCTAATGTAGCTTATCATTCCCCTTCCCTCTTCATCTTATCCCTTTCTTGTTTTTACTTGTGCTACATGTTTTAGGAGTATGATTTCTATATCTCTAACATGTATGGTACATAGATGATTATTGACTGGCCTCAGATATGTGCAACTTCTATATAAGTTCACTTACGATTGCTTAACATAATGCTAAATTTGTCCCTAAATCGGAAAAATGATCATTCGTGGCCAAAACTTTATGTTTTAAATTATCCAAGAATGGTTGATTGAATATCTTAGGTCCAATACTTTTGAAACTTGTTGTTAGGAGGCTTTGGTCTTATCAATCCTATAATGAGTTTCATCGACCTCGGTCCATGATCATTCTTCAATCATTATTGATCACTCATTGACCATTAACTATTAACAATTAACTTACTAACTCATTAACAATTGACTTTAGTTTATGCCTTTATTTTATGCCTTTATTTTATGCCTTTATTTTTATTCTTTTTACTTTATGTGCTTTATTTTTAGCATTTTAAATTTCATGCTACTTGCCTTTTTCTCACTTGAGCCTTTATCTTTATGTCATTTTAAATTTGCTTACTTAAGCTTTCTTTTTTCCTTTTAAAGATACCTAATAATCAAACTTGAATGCTAAAAGACTTAATTCTATGGACTTGGACTTGGTTACTATACCCTATGCTTGGAGATTGGATCTTTGACTTAGGATTAGGAACTTGGACCTTGGATTGTGGAATTCCTCTATGTACCAATGTTACTCTGTCCGAATTTTGTTTGAAGTCCTTGGGATTTACTCCAAGGCATTGGTTTGAATTGTTTATATACATGTGTTATTTTGAACTCAAGAAAGTTCATATGATGCATTGAAGTCTTGAAACAAAAATGAAGACTTTGCTTGGTTCTTAATTCATCCGAGGCTTATTTCATTTGAGGCTTACTTTCATCTTGGTATTATGCTTTTTTTGGTTTTAATCCAAAGGATGGAAATTCTACATTGACTTCTTTATGTCAAGTGTTGGCTTCTTGTTTGGTTAGACTTTTCCTTTCCCTAGCTTTTACTTTATGCTTTAGCATAATCTCTTCATCTCCTTCCATCTTCTTTAATTTCAAAATCTTCTCCCTCCTTTTCAAAACTCTTCTTGTTTTTTTTAAAACTTGAACCACTTTGAAAATAAACCTTGACCTTGTCAAGCGAATTTTTTCAAACTTATTTTTCTTAATAAATTCTAAACCACATAAGCATATTCTAACATTTTAAAAAATACTAAAAAACATGCAACCTCATTTAAACCTTTTTATGCCCTCATGCACCTTTCCCCTTTAAAACTTTTTCAAGATTAGACATGATTCATTTATAGTCGAGATGTCACTCTCTTATCCCCATGATCGACTTTTCCAATTGGGTACTAGAGGAGTTATCAAACCCTCCCTCATGTTGGTATGTTGTTCCTCTTTCATATACTTCATGGGAACTTAGTAGAGACTTCTCTCCTAAAAATCACGACTTGTCTCTTCATTTAAAATCAATCAACACACCAATTTTGGTCTTTTTTACCCGAACTACATGGGTTTTGATTTCAAAATTGCACACTATTGGTATGTAGACCTAAGACTCATTGGAAGCTTAATCAAATCAAAAATTGTAAAATATACTTCTTTTCTCATCTCCACAATCTATTTTTGTACATATTACCTTTTTTTAGAGAAATACATAGATTTTCAAAGAGGTTCATGTAGAGTATCATACATGTTTAGGATGCTAATATCTTCCCTTTTCATAACTAACCCCCGTACCTTGATCTCTATTTATTTTGGGTCTTGTTTGCTTTTTTCCCATTTCCCTTTGGAAACAATAAAGTGTGATGACGACTTTCCCTGATATGAGTTAAGTCATTTGATGGCTTAGTCTCAAATTTTTTGTCGCTATGAAAAAAGTGGCGAATTCACTTGGGACCATGATCTCTAAGTGGGTTGAGCCTATATTTTCTTGTCTATGTATGTGCTATTATTTGTTGTATATATATGCCTGTTTGTCTGGATGTTTCTCGTTTCCAGGATGCTTGGTGATTTCTTATAAGTCCTATACCAAGACTTGGGCAAACTTAAGATAAGGATGGGCGATATAGTCATATTAACTTTGAGGGAGTAATCCCGGAGAAGAAGGCATGAGATTCCCCACTTAGTGGAGCCCCTGTGACTGTATTATTTGTTTACCGAGTAAGACGGAAAAACATGGCTACTTTTGACCTGAGAGCTAGTGAAGCTGGGAGATGTAGAACCCTTAACCCATATTGGCCTTTTTAGGTGTAGTGCAGAGAATATGATGGAGTAATTCGAAAATAGTTATTACGTGAAACTACACTCAGATGAGTTTCTATTGAGAATATTTCTAATTACCTAGTAAATTGGGATGTTTGTAATATCGTAAAGAGGATCGAGGACTCTGGGATTTCCTTAGAACCTTGACCTACAGGTTATCCAAAATAGTAGTGCATACCTTGTGGGTTAGTTCTTATCCTGACTAGCTTGACTCCATGCTCGTGACTTTGAACATATGATCTTGTTATAGTGTCGTGCATTGCATGACATTGAACATCATTCACATCCTCTACATAATTCATGCATACATCTAGGTTTCCCAGAATCTCATTCCCAGTTGTTTCTTTCTCCCGGTTGTTCGTCTACCATCAAACTGATTCCTCGATACTTTGTATTTGAAGCATGTTTCAGAAAAATTTGGAATAACTTTAACAAGACCAAGTGTTGTTAAGAGATAAGTTCAACTAGCTGAAAGGCCAAATGAGTCAAATCATGGAAATCTTATTGAAAAACGAGGTAACTCTCCATTGATCGCTACAATGCAAGTGGATACTCCTCTAGCCTTTTCCTCTGTTATCTTAGCTCAAGGACAACACCGTTCAATGCTTACTCATGTACCGATGAATGGTTCGTCTCTGAAGGATCCTCCTCAACCTGTGTTCCCAAAGTTGGTCAGTGTTAACTTTGAATCAGTTTAGAAGAGTCCAGTGTTCACCTCAAGGTTAGGGAAGAGAAGAGTTGATAAGGTAGCGATGAGATCTTCGCACGGATAGGATATTCTTAGTACTTTCAAGGGGAAACCATCTGATATACCTCTCAAAGCTCTACATCAACAACCATTGTTTGTTTCTCTCCGGAACAAATGAACCAGAATCAGAACTGTAATGTTGGCAAAATGGGTCGATTTGATTCTATTTCTATGACCTACAATGCATTGTATCCTCATTTGGTTTAACTAGGTTTGATAATAACAAAGTCTTTGACTCCTTCAGATCCTCTTTTAGCCGAATTCATATTAGACCTTCACTGTGAGTTTCATCAAGGAGTTGTTGGCCGTGATTTAGAAAATTGCTACACACTGAAGACCAAAGTGCAAGGATTGGTGAAGGCGAAGATTCTCTCCTTCCAGGATAAAATTCCAAATTTTGTCCACAATCCCTTTCCAGGGCATGAAAAATGAAGCTTCATTCATAGCCAAACTACTATACTAAAGCCAGTTTTTCAGACATGATAACTCATCCTTGTTACTAATTAGTCACTAGCCATGTTTCTTTCTGTTTGCATTTTATTTTAATTACATTGACTATTGCTTTCAAACTTTGTTGGTATTTTCATGTTAATTTTAATGAAATGAGCATTGCAATATTTTAATTCAATTCATTTTCATTTACTGCTTTCAAATATATTTCTCCTATAATTTCTTTATCAAGCTTTTGTTTATGCAAAGATTGGAGGGAGGATGATGAAAATTAAATACCCATAATTGTTGTTGGTATGCTTTCAATTAAAATTTTGTTGATGATTTACAAGCATTGTTTCCATTCCCATATATTGGAGAAATAAGGAAGTTAATCCCTTGTTCACCCCTTTGAGCCTAGAAGTTGGAGTTTCTTTCTATACGAAAAAACCCGTAATCTTAACCCAGGGTAGGGTATTTCTCAGTTGACTTGGTTATGCATTCAATTACAATAAAATTCATGTAAGACACCTTTCAATAAAGGTTGCAATCAAGCTTTCCTTCCCACACATTAAATAAGTGTTGAAGATGTCCTTCAAATCAAAAGTTACGATGATTTTTCCATGTAATTATTAAGCAAGTCAGTCACTATCCTTCAAAAAAATGAAAAATCAAAAGAAAATCCAACCAAGTCAAAACCTATGAAGGATACTTAAGAAAAACTGGGGCATCCCGCTGAATGTAATCTCAAATGAAACAATTCAGGCAAAAGTTAGGGATAACAAAAAATCAAAAAGGGTCTTCGAATCCTCAAAATTCTCCATCAGAGTTGTCAAAAGTCCTCAACAAAAAACAACAAAATGTTGTAACAAGAAGTGACTGCAATCCAAAAATCCCTCGGTTTCTAAGCCACCACCATCACTATCATCAGTATAATTCCAAAATCTCTTGGAACCTAAATGCATAGTATGAGTTAACTGAACGTAGGACTGGAGAACATCACGAATATTGGGATGGATACAAATAAACTTTGAGCCTTTATCCTTTGTTTCTTAGACCGTGAACTAGACCGTGTTACAACCCTCAAAAGACCTAATTGAAGCAAGGTTTCTTTTGAAAGCATACTACAGAAAGGTTGCGTAAACTGACTCCTAAGCTCTTTTGCAAATGATTTGTCTTGGTATATTCATATCTTTTCTTTCTCTTTCACTTTAAATGTCTAAACCACCGTGTTTTAACCAGTGATTCATTTTCCAAACATCAATAATATCATTCCAAAAATGATTTTGATTTCAAAATTTTTTGCATGAACTTTGCATTAAAATTACCATGTTTGAATAAACAATTTTTCTTCCAAATAAGCTTTCCTCATCAAGGAATTTCAAACAATTGAGAAACTTGGTCAGTGATCCTATCAGGGGCAAGTATCTTCTAGATCCTTTTAAGAATCAGTTCAAGATTTGTTTCTCAATGTAAGTTATTCTCATAATTGGTTAACCAGAAGATTATTTTCAAGACTCGTACTGGGGAAATCCTTCCCCCCAGTCATTTTAAGAACTGAAGCCATGATCAGTTTATTCCTAGTAATATTCAACTGAAACCATGATAAGTTTATCCTTAACAATCAGCTAATTTGGGGAAAACCCCAAACAACTCTTTAGTCCTTCCTCAAAGGATCACCAGTTCGATACAGTTTACAAAATTGACAGAAATGTTTCTCAAGACATTTTCTCTCCAAGCATAGTTGGCAGTGTTCCCCGTGTTGAGGAATCAGAGTTCAAGCCTTACCCTTCCCAAAAGAGTCAAGTTCTATTATCGTAAATGTATGCATCACATGCATATATCATTTGTATATCATGCATAGCAAGATTCATATATCATGCATATCAAGAGTGTTTCATCCTCATTTGCATTTCTCGAGGTCCTGTTGTTACCAACATCTTACCTTACGGTCAAAGTCCAACTTACTTAGCACCTACCAAGAACAAATACATGTCTTTTCTTTCAGTACCATATCCGAAATCAAGTTTCTCACTTCATCCAAAGCCAGTAATTAGGTGTCGTGGTCTTTTTCCATAAAAATCAAGTAATTGGGTGTCAAACCTCTTCATTTGAATATCTCCAACATAATCGTTGATCTAATTCCTAGCAAGTAGCATATCTCAACAAGAAGAGATAGTTTGTATTTGATCATTTTCCAGGTGGAAGACTTGGTTAAAGAAGAAATTATACCCGTTCTTAGGGAGGTTTATATAATTCCTAGCAAGTGGCAGATCTCAACAAGAAGAGATAGCTTGTATTTGGACCTTTTCCAGGTGGGAGACTTGGTTAAAGAAGAAAGTGTACCCGTTCTTAGGGAGGTTTATCTAATTCCTAGTAAGTGGCAGATCTCAACAAGAAGAGATAGCTTGTATTTGGTCCTTTTCTATATGGAAAACTTGGTTAAAGAAGAAATCGTACCCATTCTCAGGGAGGTTTATCTAATTCCTAGCAAGTGGCACATCTCAGCAAGAAGAGATAGCTTGTATTTGGTCCTTTTCCAGGTGGAAGAATTGGTTAAAGAAGAAATATTCCTGGCTATGGCTAAGGGGCAAGAGGATCTGAAAACTTTCCTTCTCAAAGACAAGAAGTCCAAGAAGTCAGTAGGTGTCCTGAACTTGAGAAGAAGACCTAGAGGAGCAGTCAAGAGAGCTCTAGATCTTCCAACTCCATCCAACACGGGGGATAGTCATGAAGAAGACAACATTCTGGAGATTGATGAAGCCGAAACTGACTACTCTGAGGAACAATCTCCTCCCACTGATGATAAGTACAAACAGTTGGAAGATTGCCTCAGTGCTATGGAGATTCAACAGATGCCTGGCTTGGATTTAGGAGACATGGGTTTGGTTTCTGGAGTGGTCATCCCGCCAAAGTTCAAAATCCCTACCTTTGCCATGTACGATGGAGTCTCTTGCTCTAAGATGCACTTAAAGTCTTATGTCCGCAAGATTCAACCATACATAACTGATCCAAAGCTTTGGATCCATTTCTTCCAAGAAAACCTGGTAGGGACTCAACTCGAATGGTTCTATCAATTGGAGAGTTCTCGCATCCACACCTGGGAGGATTTAGCTGCTGCTTTCTACAAGCAGTATCAGTACAATGCTGATTTGCACCAACTCGTGTGCAATTGCAGAACATGACCATGGGTTCCAATGAGAGCTTTAAAGGATATGCCCAAAAGTGGAGGGATCTGGCTGGTAGGGTGCAACCCTCTTTAACTAATAGGGAGCTGATTGACATCTTCATGGGAACTTTGACAGGGCCTTTCTTCAAACACTTGATCGGAAGCTCCTCAGCCGGGTTCACCGAGCTAATACTGATCGGCGAAAGGGTCGAGGCTAGCATAAAAAGTGGAAAGATCCAAGGAGCTACGCCTCCTGATGCTCAGAAAAAATAATATAGTGGGAAGAAAGAGTCCAATGCTGTGTATGGTCAAAAGAATCGTCATGATCAACATGTAGGGGAAATCCTGATCTCTAATCCCACGCCTGTTCAACAAAGACAGAGCAATAGGCGTAGGGTAAGATATCAAGAAAGGCAGTATACTAACATCAACATGCCTTTGTCTGAAGCGTTACAACATTTGCTGAAGGTGAAACTGATCACACTAAAGGATCCTCCTCAAAATCCCGACACCTCCTCTTCTAAGTACAGTCCAAGCGTAAGATGTGCCTATCATTCTGACAGTCTCGGACATGACACTGATGGCTGTTGGACTTTGAAGAACAAGATTTAAGACTTGATTGATGCCAAGGAGATCGAGTTTGACCCTCCGGAGACTCCAAACGTGATCATTGCTCCTATGACGAATCACTGAAAGCTTTTGTTCATTTGATTTTTCAAGTTGTAATTTCTTTTGTTGTTCAAACAATTACCTATTAATGTCAAACTTTGTTTCATTAATGCATTGCATATGTTTTTCTTGATTTGATCCACTCATTTTCATTACATTTAAACTATGCTTTTTACTCTCTTTATGACATTCAACTCTTGCTAAAAGTTACAAGCCTTTAGAGGGAGGATGACGAAAACAATGCCATAATCTGGTACAATATGCTTTTGGGCAGACCTTGCTGACGATGTACATGCGTTTCTTTCAAATCCTAAACACTAGAGTTATAAGGAAGATAATCCCTAGTCAACCCCTTCAAGCCAAAGAAGTAGAAGTTTTTCTTTTTCACAAAATTAAAACCTTTTGAACAAAACTTGGGGCAGGGTAGTCTCTCAGTTAACTCGAACGCGCGTTTAGCCGCAAACTCTCGTCTCGTAATACAACGAATGACATCAAAAAAACATTCCTATGGGATCAAAAGATAGCGATGGTTCCCTATCACATAGACATTCATTATCTCTCAAAAGTAAAGCCCACTAAGTCAAAACCTACGAAGGAGACTTAAAGAAAACTGGGGCATCCCCCTGACTGTAATCTCAAAACAAGAACAATCAGGCAAAAATTAGGGATAACAAATCAAAAGAGGTCACTACAAATCCTCAACAACATGAAAAAAATGTTGCAAAAATGACTGCCTTCCAATAAACTAAACTTGTCTGAACCATCACCAAAACGTCATTCCAGACTCAATTGGAGTTCAAACGCACAATTAACTGAGTTTAGGACTGAAGAACACCACAAAGAGTGGGTGGGTACAAATATACTTCGAGCCTTTATCCTTTGTTTCTTAAACCGTGAACCAAGCCACATTACAACCCTTCAAAAGTCCTAATTGAAGCATGGGTTAGTTCGAAAGCATACTGTTACAAAAGGTATCCTGACTCCTGTAAGGCTTTACTCAAAATCCAGAGTTGAATTACAAACTTCTTTACTTGCTAAAAACGCATTTTTCAAAACTTCAAGACAAACATAAACTTTGCATTACTTGAATATCACTATGTGCATATGGCTATTTGTTTGACAGCAGAGAAATTCACACAACGAATATCCATTGAATGAAAGCTCTCTCAGTGAACAAAATCAATTCAAGAAAGATGACACTTCCATTGTCAAAAATCCTATCAACAGGGGGGCATGACATGTCACTATCCAGCACACCTGGGGCATTCCAATCAAGATTCTAAGAAATCTCTCAAGAAGAGCAGAGTAACCAGGGGCAGGTCTCCATCCCCCTCGCTTGGGGCATTGAACGCCAATCTCAGCAAAGGGTTGCATACAATCAAACATTTTCTGGCAGTGCTACAAGCACTCACTACTAGGGGCAGTTACAAATCTCCCCAAAATCCTTCTCATAGGATGATTCCCCAGCAAGAGTTTAATCTCTGAAAACCTTTCCCCAGCTGAAACAACCTCAAGGGTCCTCGAGGAATTTCCCAACGAAGTCGTCACCTCTCCAGCAGACCGGCAACAAGATTTATTTCCCCAACAAACTACAAATTCCCCAGCTTGAGTTTGCCTCTCCAACTGCTATAAATCAAAGGAACACAACTCCTCTTCCCCAGTAGACTACTCTACAATCCCTAGCAAGTTACTGTGAAACCTAGACCCGACCAGATATCAGTTCAACTTCGACTCCCCAGTAGAGCAACAAACGACTAAGACTCCTGAACACTTTTTCCCCAAGCAGGAATCAACACTCTCCACAGAGTTTTCAACTTTCCCCAATGTAGTTCTCCTCAATAAAACAGGAATCCCCGGTGGAAACATTCTAAGCAAAGTTTGAGGACATACCTACTCTTCAACAACAGTCCGGAATTTAATAACTCCCCAACACTTGTCAAGGATTTATTCTCCAAGACAAAATTATATTTCAACAACATTCATAGCATATTCATACAAAATACATATGACATAAATCTCATTTATTTTGAGAACATCATTACACAATGCATACATCATGACATTGCATACAACTAACTCTTTACATTTTCAAGAAAGATCGATCGACAGATAAAAGTTATCATATTTTGAAGTAGTAGTCGTCAAAGATTCCTTCATTGCCTGCTGAATTAGTAGTCGTTAAAGATTCCTTTATTACCTTTTGGAGTAGCCATCGTCAAAGATTCCTTCATTACCTTTTGGAGTAACAGTCGTCAAAGATTCCTTCATTACCTTTTGGAGTAGCAGTCGTCAAAGATTCCTTCATTACCTTTTGGAGTAGCAGTCGTCAAAGATTCTTTCATTATATTTTGGAGTAGCAGTCGTCAAAGATTCCTTCATCATCTGTTTGGAGTAGAAGTCGTCAAAGATTCCTTCATTACCTTTTGGAGTAGCAGTCGTTAAAGATTCCTTCATTACCTTTTGGAGTAGAAGTCGTCAAAGATTCCTTCATTACCTTTTGGAGTAGCAGTCGTCAAAGATTCCTTCATTACCTTTTGGAGTATTAGTCATCAAAGATTCCTTCATTATCTGTTTGGAGTAGCAGTTGTCAAAGATTCCTTCATTACCTTTTGGAGTAGCAGTCATCAAAGATTCCTTCATTACCTTTTGAGGTAGTAGTCATCCAAGATTCCTTCATCATCCTGCTGAGGTAGTAATCGTCCAAAGATTCCTTCATCATCCCTTTGAGGTAGTAGTCATCCAAGATTCCTTCATCATCCTACTGAGGTAGTAATCGTCCAAGATTCCTTCATCATCCTGCTGAGGTAGTAATCGTCCAAAGATTCCTTCATCATCCCATTGAGGTAGTAGTCATCAAAGATTCCTTCATCATCCTGCTGAGGTGGTAGTCATCCAAGATTCCTTCATCATCCTGCTGAGGTAGTAATCGTCCAAAGATTCCTTCATCATCCCATTGAGGTAGTAGTCATCCAAGATTCCTTCATCATCCTGCTGAGGTAGTAATCGTCCAAGATTCCTTCATCATCCTACTGAGGTAGTAATCATCCAAGATTCCTTCATCATCCTGCTGAGGTAGAAATCGTCCAAGATTACTTCATCATCCTGCTGAGGTAGAAGTCGTCCAAGATTTCTTCATCATCCTGCTGAGGTAGTAATCGTCCAAGATTCCTTCATCATCATTCTGCTGAGGTAGTAGTCATCCAAGATTCCTTCATCATCCTGCTGAGGTAGTAGTCATCCAAAGATTCCTTCATCATCCTGCTGAGGTAGTAGTCGTCCAAGATTCCTTCATCATCATCTGCTGAGGTAGTAATCGTCCAAATACTCCTTCATCATCCTGTTGAGGTAGTAATCGTCCAAGATTCCTTCATCATCCTGCTGAGGTAGAAGTCGCCCAAAGATTCCTTCATCATCCTGCTGAGGTAGTAATCGTCCAAGATTCCTTCATCATCCTGCTGAGTAGTAATCGTCCAAGATTCCTTCATCATCCTGCTGAGGTAGAAATCGTCCAAGATTCCTTCATCGTCCTGCTGAGGTAGAAGTCGCCCAAAGATTCCTTCATCATCCTGCTGAGGTAGTAATCATCCAAGATTCCTTCATCATCCTGCTGAGGTAGTAATCATCCAAGATTCCTTCATCATCCTGCTGAGGTAGTAATTGTCCAAGATTTCTTCATCATCCTGAGTCCAAATACAATCACCTTCGAATGGCATCTTTAAGCCCATCTCCAACAACTATCCATCATCTCTCAAAATGGCATCTTTAAGCCAATTCCCTATGTGATCAGTGGAAATAGAACTGACTGTTTTTTAAGCTGGTTCGCGAAATGTCGCGGTAAGCAAGAGTCGCCATCGTCTTTTATGTTCTCCAACAAGGAAAGGACAAAAGCACAGCAAAATTCCTTTTCGAGAATGTTTCTCGGTTCGGGAGGTAGATTATAGAAAGGGAAGGTGTTAGCACCCTTTCTATCCGTGGTTATCCACGGGCTCTTAGGTACTTGCTCACTATGTTTTCAAAATTTGTTTGCTTTTCAAGTGTGTGTGGGTTTTGAAAAAAGTTTAGTTTGAAAAACTTCTAGGTAACTCTTGTATCAGTCCTCAAGAGTGTATGAAGTATTTGTTTGAAAACTTTTTGAAAGTGTAGGTGCGAAAAGTCGTTTTTTGTTTTAAAAGAGCAAGTACCCAGGAGAAATCTACCTACTCTAAGGAATTAGGCTGTGTAAGAGTCCTTTAGACAACACTATCCCACTATTGAGAAGTAGGTAGCACCGTCGTTGGAGTTATTCAGGTCAATTCGATTATAGGGACATGCGTGGTCACCAAAGCAATAGTAGGACACCTTAGCGGTAACCCTAATGTCTTAGATCCTTTTTTTATCCGAGGCAACCGTTTCGAGGCAACTGGATCTTTAGACAGGAGGGCGACCTCTAAAACACCCTATACTTGACGACCACCTCGAGGCAACCAGTGAGGCATACCCTAGGAGTGGCATGTGCATGTGTATTATTTCATGTTAATTGTCTTTGCACATTTATATGGTGAGCTACGAGTTGGTTTTATTTTTCAGACAAGTCTTGTATGCATAATTAACAGTTAATGTTTGTGCGGGAAATAAAGTGCAGAAAGGTAAATCTAGGCTATTACAAGGCGCGGGTCTATACATCGCCAAAAACAAAACCCGTTTGGAAAATAAATGCGAGAAAAGTAAAGAAAGCGGTAAAAGACCTAATTAACTATTACATCCTCGGAAACAGTTACATCAATATAATCAAAGGAATTAAAGCGCGAAAGAAATTAAATCGGGAACGCCTTAGGGTTTTGACCCTTTTTGAGAAAAGAATTGAATTTGTCCTTTTTTGTAATTAATTAAATATTAAACCTAAACCTAATTAATTAATTATTTACAAGAAAAAGTATTTTTGTGGTTTTATGTTTTTAATGAAAATAAAAATAAAAAGAAATTAAAAATCAACAGTTAGTAAAAACCTAAGTCTAATTTATTTTCTTATTATGAAAAATAGTCAAAATTAACCTAATTAGACTAAATTAATTTATTAGAGTTTATTTACAAAAATAATTATTAATAGTGAAAATAATAAATAATAAAAATAAACAATATTTTAAGTTTCTGATTTTATTATGAAAAATAATTTATGAATTAATTAAATAATAGTAATAATAATTATTAAAAGAAAATAAAAAGAAAGAAAAAAGAAATAAAAAGAAAACCAGGGGGGGTGTTGGACCCATTAGGAGGTGAATTTGGAGATTTCTGGCCCATTAACGTACAAGCCTGTTTGACCTTTTTGCTTGCCTATGCACAGGGTTGACCAGGAGCATGGTGTTCATCACCTTTTGACCATTAGATTGGCATTATGAGACACATGGCATGATGTTGCTGGGAGCGCGTGGTAGAACCCTTTTGAAAGCCTGCATGGGATTACACAAGAAAAAATAGAAACAATTATATGGGGGACCTGGGAATCAAACCCAGGTCCCAATGATCAATAGACAGCACATCCACCACTCCACTGTTTGTGCGCATTTGTAAACATAATGGATAATGAAATTAATATATGAAAACAATAATTATGCTGGGAAGAGAAAAAAAACGCGCGTAGTTTGAATGCTCCACTCCCACGCTTCCGCGTCCTGTCTTCTTCGCTGAAACCTGCAAAATACAAATCAAATAGCGGGGGTTTTTAACCCCCACAACCTGCATCCACAGAAAATAGCGAATAGGCGTGTGCTGTTTATAAATTGTTCGTGAGGGTGGTTCTAGATTCGTCTGGTTGCAACGATTACAACCATAGGTCTCATGAAGCCTAATTTTTCCTATATCACAAAGCCCCAATTTGAGAGCTTGGAAAACCTAAAATTCATCAATGGCGTTTTCTGTTTCAGGGCATCTCAATGCAATTAAATCACACTGTTAGCTTCGTATGAGTTCTATGAACACAAAACAATCACAAAAAGATGTTAAATATGCATGAATCAATGATTATGATTTTGGAAAAAAGTGGTAAACCGTGAATCTGTTCTTGCGTGTTTCTTGAGCTTTAAGGCTTGTTTTTGATTGCAATGTGTTCCTGGGGATCCCTGCAATGTGTTAGAAGCAATGGAAAGATTTGAATCGTGCTGGAATGTTGAGAACAATTTTGAGTTTTTTTGATTTTTTCTCAATATGCTTATGGTGTTTTTGCAGCAATTTGCACGTTCAAGGCTTTAGGTTTAGCTTATGCACTTATAATAGAATAGAATTGGGTTAACTTCTGGTCAAGAAATCCATTGCATTATGGTTTCAATATTTGATTGGAAATCAAATATTTTCCAATCTTTTTGATTGAGAAAACTTGCCAAACATGGAGATTTTTGTCTCTTTGATTGATACACGAATTTTCCAGCTTGCCCTGAGTTTGTTTGCTTCACAAAAAGATTTGAAAACCATATCTTTGAATTTCCTATATTTTAAATCAATTAAATGAATTAATATTAATAAAAAATCCAATTAATTAATAAAAATAAGAAAATAAACTCAAATAGGCTTGATGGGTCGTGCATATGCTTTGGGTAAAGATTCAAGAAGGAATTTGAGGCCCATTAGCAAAAATGATGTGTTTTGAGCAAAGTTGACTTTTGCAAATTCACAAAAATTTCCCAACTTCTCCAATGCATATCTTGCTCAATTTTGATCATATGAACATGTTCTTGGACATTTTGGAAAGGTCTTGAAGTCCTCTAACCAATGCCTTTGGTCCCATGTCACTTGGATTTACCAATCTCAAGTTATGGTCTTTGACTTAAAATGCCTTTTTGTTGACTTTTGAAATTGACCTATAATGTAGAAATTGATAACTTTTTGTGAGAGCATTTCTTGGAATTGGAATGTGAAGATGAGTTGTAGGAAATGTCATCCCCTTCAAAATGAGCATTGGATGGGATTTTTCGGATGAACCATGAAAAAGTTATGCCCTGGTCAAGATACAGTTTGACTTTTCTGCTGTCCAAAAATAGTAACTTTTGCACCTTGATGAATTTTGAGCCATGCTTGTGGAATCATGATCAAGATTTGATCAAATGATGATTGTGGACTCAAAATAAGATGTTGGCCAAAAATTCCGACTTTTGACTACAAAATGACCATTTTATCCCTGCAGTTGACTGTGAAGCAAATGAGACTTTTGACTGTACAATTTGATGCTGTGAGTCTTGAGACTTGGCATGTAGATGCTTGACAATATATATAGGCCTATGGGACTTGATTGAACCATTTAAAACCTCAGATTCCTTGAAAGAAACAAAACCCTAATTTTGACTGGCTTAGGAGGCATTTGGACTGTGCAACCCTTGAGCAATTTTGAATCATGTGAAGATGATTCTTGTCAAGCTTTGAAGAATATGGGAGGGAAAATTTTGGGGTACAACAGTTGCCCCTGTTCAATCTTCTTAAACCTGAGGATGTAGATTGGCTTGCGTGCCTTTCGTGATCCGAAGGTGGAAGATGATTGAACACTAGAGTGCCCAGAAATTTGCACTCGCATAGTGGAGTATCAGCAGTGTGATGGCGGGAATGGGCTTACAGGTACCATTTGGAAAGATGGTGGATATGAGGATGGGCTTATAGATGCCATCTGGAGATGTGACAGAACCTTGTCGAGAATGGGCTTATAGATGCCATTTGGAAGTGTAATGGATAGTTGTGGAGATGGGCTTAAAGATGCCATCCAGAGAACTTGCGTACCTGAGAAAGAAAGATAATTTCCTGGCCTGTTACAGGTGTTGATCTTCAATCTCTTCATGCAGATATGCCCTGGCTAGATACAAGTGTCGAATCCACAATCAATTACTCACAGATATGCCCTGGCTAGATACAGATATCGAATCTGGAATTGGTCGTCTACAGATATGCCCTGGCTGGATACAGGTATCGAATCTCTAAACTCTTCATGCAGATATGCCCTGGCTAGATACAGGTGTCGAATCCATAATCAATTACTCACAGATATGCCCTGGCTAGATACAGGTATCAAATCTGGAACTGGTCATCTATAGATATGCCCTGGCTGGATATAGGTATCGAATCTCTAAACTCTTCATGCAGATATGCCCTGGCTAGATACAGGTGTCGAATCCACAATCAATTACTCACAGATATGCCCTGGCTAGATACAGGTATCGAATCTGGAATTGGTCATCTACAGATATGCCCTGGCTGGATACAGGTATCGAATCTCTATACTCTTCATGCAGATATGCCCTGGCTAGATACAGGTGTCGAATCCACAATCAATTACTCACAGATATGCCCTGGCTAGATACAGGTATCGAATCTGGAATTGGTCGTCTACAGATATGCCCTGGCTAGATACAGGTATCGAATCTCTAAACTCTTCATGCAGATATGCCCTGGCTAGATACAGGTGTCGAATCCACAATCAATTACTCACAGATATGCCCTGGCTAGATACAGGTATCGAATCTGGAATTGGTCGTCTACAGATATGCCCTGGCTGGATACAGGTATCGAATCTCTAAACTCTTCATGCAGATATTCCCTGGCTAGATACATGTGTCGAATCCACAATCAATTACTCACAGATATGCCCTGGCTAGATACATGTATCGAATCTGGAACTGGTCGTCCACAGATATGCCCTGGCTAGATACAAGTATCGAATCTCTAAACTCTTCATGCAGATATGCCCTGGCTAGATACAGGTGTCGAATCCACAATCAATTACTCACAGATATGCCCTGGCTAGATACAGGTATCAAATCTGGAATTGGTCGTCTACAGATATGCCCTGGATGGATACAGGTATCGAATCTCTAAACTCTTCATGCAGATATGCCCTGGCTAGATACAGGTGTCGAATCTACAATCAATCACTCACAGATATGCCCTGGCTAGATACAGGTATTGAATCTGGAACTGCGACAGTTGATAGTAATCATCTTTTGATTGACCTTTTCCTGAAAAGGCAAAACATCAGTTGTATGCAATGTCATGATGTATGAAATGCATGATGTCTTGATGTTCAAAATGAGATAGTGTCGTATGCATTTTATTATGTATGTAAGCAGGATGTATAAAATATGAAATGTTTATGAATGTATTTTCGTCTAGGAAAATAAATCCTTGACGAATGCTGGGAGCTTTGTTAAATCCTGGGCTGATGTTTGAAGAGTAGAGTTCTTCGTTTCCGCTGGGGATGATGATTGCAAGAATAACCGGTAGGAGAAGATGACTCCGTTGAGGAATAAACCTGGCGAAGAGATTACTCTGCAGGGAATTACTCTGTGGGAAGAGATACTTCGTTGAGATTTTGATGATAACTCTGTTGGGGATTCCATTGATAAGTTATGTTGGGGAATTTGATGAACGCCGCTGGGGGATAGGAAGAACTTCGCCGAGGACGATCTTTCCGTGGTAATTAGCTGAGGATAACCCAGTTATAAGCTCTGGTGGGGGAATAACCTTTGAATATGGTCGGGGAGAGATATTTGCACTCTGCAGGGGATAAGCTTCCAGAATCTACTGGGGATAAGCTTCCAGAATCTACTGGGGATAAGCTTCCAGAATCTACTGGGGATAAGCTTCCAGAATCTACTGGGGATAAGCTTCCAGAATCTACTGGGGATAATGATTCAACTCTCCTGGGGAAATTTTTGAGACTGTACTGGGGGAATGGCTCCACTGGGGTGTCTTGTATTCCGCCGGGGAACAATCTTATATTAAGACTGCCGGGGATGCTTGCTTAGGAACATCTGTATACTCCGCTGGGGAATATTGAGATCTTCTGGGGATATCCACCTTCCTTAAGGCTGACAGTAGACTAACTCTTCTTGGGGAGAGTGTTGCTGACTTGCTAGGGATACTGTGCCTTTTTAGGGCTGCCGGGAGACCAACTATGCTTGGGAGAGTATTGTTGAATCTTGTCCTACTCTGTGGGGGGTGAAGGTATCTTGGTCATATTCTTCAGCCGAACCTACCTTAGTACCTTGGTGGACAGAGCCACTAGATCGCTTGGACAACTCATTATTGCCCCTGTTTCTAATATCACCTGCAATTAGTCCTTTGTTTTGCATGCAAATATTTATGATCAGCAATTAATGTCAAATGCATATATCAAAAATGAACATTGGACGTTCTTTGCAAAACAAAACAGATAAAGGAAAAACAATTGGCAATTTGTCTGGAAAAATGAGCTTGTATTGATTTTTGGAATTTTGCCTGTAAATAGGCGTTTTATGTACAAGAGGATGGCGTCCTAGTAAGAGAACGCCGCCGAACAGAATAGAGTTTATACAATTTTGTGAAAAGGAAAACAAAACAGCTATGTGAAAAAATCCCACTGGGTTCCAACTCTGCTATCGCCTTTATGTCTTCAAGTGTCTCATCACTTTGCTGCATAGTTAAAGATGAAGCTGATTGATTGGTGCCGTCTGAACCTGATAGTTGATGCCGAATTCTGGATGCAAGGTGCTCCAATGAGACATAGTATTACGCTTATCCCTAACTTTTGCCTGGACCGCCCTTTCGGTTTTTCAGTCCACCGGGATACCCATTTTTGCCCAAGCCTCCTTTTCAGGTTTTCGACTTGCCGGGTGTACAGATTTTTTTCATTTCATCCCTTATTTTTGCCCGAATCCTTTTGGTTCGCCGGGAAGCCCTTATTTTTGCCTAGGTGTGTCAACCTAGCGGGTCTTTGATCATGCATAGTATCTTTTTACTATGCCTGCATTGGCAGGGTGAGGAAGGTCGTCACCTTCCATGGTGGTTAGAATCATAGCTCCTCCTGAGAAGATATGTTTAACCATAAATGGCCCTTCGTACGTAGGGGTCCATTTTCCCCTGGGATCACTTTGAGGAAGAATGATGCGCTTGATTACCAGGTCTCCGACTTGATACTCTTGTCGTCTGACTTTCTTGTTAAATGCCTTGATCATCCGTTTTTGGTACGTCTAACCATGACAAATAGCAGTGAGTCTCTTTTCGTCAATTAGGTTCAGCTGATCAAGTCGAGTCCGGATCCAGTCATCTTCGCTCAAACCTGCATCCTTCATTATCCGGAGAGAGGGTATCTAGACTTCAATAGGCAAGACTGCCTCCATGCCATAGACCAAGGAAAAGGGTGTTGCCCCTGTTGACGTTCTTGCTGAGGTACGGTACCCATGAAGAGCAAACGGTAACATCTCGTGCCAATCTTTGTAGGTCACTGTCATCTTCTGCACAATCTTCTTGATATTCTTATTAGCTGCTTCTACAGCCCCATTCATCTTCGGCCGGTAAGGAGAAGAGTTGTGGTGCTGTATCTTGAATTGCTCGCAGAGCTCAATGATCATCTTATTGTTAAGATTGGTACCGTTGTCTGTAATGATCCTCTCAGGTACACCGTATCGACAGATCAGGTTATGCCGAATGAACCGTGCCACGACATTCTTGGTTACCGTAGCATAGGAAGCTGCTTCAACCCACTTCGTGAAGTAATCAATCGCTACCAGGATGAAGCGATGCCCGTTGGATGCCGTAGGTCTGATCTCGCCGATCATATCAATGCCCCACATTGCAAAAGGCCAAGGTGCTGTCAGGACGTTCAAAGGAACTGGAGGAATGTGCACCTTATCGGCATAGATTTGGCATTTGTGACATGTCCAAGAGTGTTGATAACAGTCGGCTTCCATCGTGGACCAGAAATATCCTGCCCGAAGGATTTTCTTTGCCATGGTATGTCCACTGGAATGCGTTCCGAAGGTACCTTCATGCAGCTCTGCCATGATCCTTTCTGCTTCAGTCTTATCCACACAGCGTAGTAAGGTGGAATCATGGTTTCGCTTGTAGAGAATGCCATTGCTGAGGAAGAACTTTGCAGCGAACCTTCTCAGAAACTTCTTGTCGTTAACGGATGCACCCTCGGGGTATTCTTGAGCTTCCAAGTACCTTTTCACTTCATGATACCAAGGTTTTTCAGTTACCTCTTCAGCCTCCAGATCACAGCAATATGCAGGTTCATCCAATTTCCAGATAATGATCCGGGGAGCCTCGTTATCCCATTTGACTTTGAACATAGAAGACATCGTAGCCAGCGCGTCCGCCAACTGATTCTCCTCTCTTGTGAAGTGTTCAAAAGTTATCTCCTCGAAGTGGGGAATCAACGTCAACACATACTCTTTGTAAGGAATGAGATTTGGGTGTTTCGTATCCCACTCGCCTTTGATCTGACTGATCACGAGAGCGGAGTCTCCGAAGACACTCAGAAACTTGATCCTTAAGTCAATTGCAGATTGAAGACCCATGATGCATGCCTCGTACTCCGCCATATTGTTGGTGCAGTTGAAACATAGCCGGGCGGTAAGTTGAGTATGAGTGCCTTTAGGGGATATGATCACAGCGCCAATACCGTTACCCAAAGCATTTGAGGCTCCGTCAAAGTGCATAGACCATCGGGATCCTTCCTCAGGTCCTTCATCCGGTCCAGGTACTTCACAATCAGTCACTACCATGATATTCTCGTCTGGAAATTCAAAGTTCATCGACTGGTAATCGTCCACTGCCTGGTGTGCCAAATGGTCTACCAATACACTTCCCTTGATTGCCTTCTGAGTCGTGTACTGGATGTCATATTTTGTCAAGATCATTTGCCATCTTACTATTCTTCCGGACAGAGCTGGCTTTTCGAATATGTACTTGATTGGATCCATTTTTGAAATTAACAGAGTAGTGTGAGTCAACATATATTGTCTCAACTGGCGAGCAGCCCATACCAAAGCGCAACAAGTTTTCTCGAGCAGTGAGTATCGGGTCTCACGGTCGGTAAACTTTTTGCTAAGGTAATAAATAGCGTGCTCTTTTTGGCCAGATTCGTCATGCTGCCCCAGTACACACCCCATTGAGCTGTCCAGTACTGTTAAGTATAAGATTAGAGGTCTCCCTTCAACCGGCGGCATAAGAATGGGTGGTTCTTGGAGATACTCTTTGATTCTTTCGAAAGCGGCGTGACATTCATCATTCCAACATACTACTTGATCTTTCTTCAGCAGCTTGAAGATTGGTTCACAGGTAGCAGTTAGATGTGAGATGAATCGGGCAATGTAGTTCAACCGTCCTAGAAAGCCTCTGACTTCTTTCTCTGTCTTGGGAGTTGACATCTCTTGTATGGCTTTCACTTTGGTAGGGTCCACTTGAATACCTTTGTCACTCACGACGAAGCCTAGCAATTTTCCAGATCTCACCCCAAAGGTGCACTTGTTTGGGTTCAACCTCAGCTTGTACAACTTCAGACGGTCAAATAGCTTCTGTAGATGGTCAAGGTGTTCCTCCTCAGTTTGGGACCTTGCAATCATATCATCGACGTATACTTCTATCTCATGATGGATCATGTCATGAAACAGAGCAACCATGGCACGTTGGTAGGTTTCCCCAGCATTCTTCAACCCAAAAGGCATGACCTTGTAGCAAAAGGTGCCCCACTGAGTAACAAAAGTGGTCTTCTCCATGTCTTCGGGAGCCATCTTGATTTGATTATAACCGAAGAACCCGTCCATGAAGGAGAATACCTTATGCTGAGCAGTGTTGTCAACCAGAACGTCGATGTGAGGCAGAGGGAAGTCATCCTTGGGGCTTGCCCTGTTCAAATCCCTGTAATCAACACACATTCGGACCTTACCATCTTTCTTCGGCACTGGAACCACGTTGGCAACCCACTGAGGGTAAGAAGTCACTGCTAGAAACCCGGCATCAAATTGTTTCATAACCTCAGCCTTGATTTTCTCGGACATCTCTGGACGCATACGGCGGACCTTCTGTTTTACCGGAGGACAGTCTTCCTTGGTAGGCAGGTGATGAACCACAATGTCGGTATCCAACCCAGGCATGTCTTCGTAAGACCAGGCAAAGATTTCCACGTAGTCATGCAGCATCTGAATCAACCGTTGTTTCACACTGAGCTCTAGATTGGCACCAATCTTAACTTCTTTTATGTCTGTCTCAGTACCCAGATTTACCGTTTCCACTGGCTCTTCATGTGGCTGAATGGCCCTCTCTTCCTGGAGTAACAGTCTTGCAAGCTCACCAGGCACTTCACAATCATCTTCACCTTCGTCTTCGGCTAAGTTGATCGGATTTTCGAAGTCATAACTGGCAGTAGCAGAGTCGTTACCAGTGAGATCCAGAGTGGATTGGAACCTGTATAGGTGAGTGTGTGTAAATATAGCTGTTTTGCAATATAATAAAGAAAGAAAAGGAGCGCAAGATTTGAAATGCAAAAAACGTCCAATGCTTTTATTCATGATATATGAAAATGACAAATAATAAGCCCTCACAAATGAAGCCACGGTGCCCCGGGTAAGACACCGGGCCATAAAGTTTCAAATTATTGTTCGTTACAAATTCAAAACAAAGGAGTTCATTACTGAGTGGCAAAAGTAATAGGTATGAAGTCTTTCGCAGTCCAGTTGTTTGGTCCATCGTCGGTCGTTGGGTAGATCCAGCTGTTGAATTCAGATTCTTCTACGTCGTCTTCAATAGAATTTACTCCTGGATTGGTGATGAACATGGGAGGTCTTCCAATCCTTGCCTTACGCACAACCCTCTGAGCTTCTGCAGTGAAACCCAAACCAAACTTGTCAGTCTTCGGAGTGAAATCAGGAAGTCGGCCCCAGTTTGTACACTCACCCTTCTCAATCACAGCCCGGGCATCCTTTAAGGAAGCCATCTTCAAAGGAGGATCTTCAATCACTGTTTCTGCTGACGCCAATGTCTGAGGGACCTCTTCAAAGTGTTGAAAGGGGGTCTCGATGAACTCCCCATCCATCTCTATGTACCAGAACGAGTTAAGGTGGCTGACCATATATTCTTCCTCCCCCTGAACTGTCATAATCTTCCCCTTGACTGGGTATTTCAGCTTCTGATGTAGAGTGGAGGTCACAGCTCCAGCCTTATGGATCTAGGGACGACCCAGCAAACAAGAATAGGACGGTCGGATGTCCATCACATAGAATGTTGAGTCAAAGACCGGCGAACCAACTCTGATCGGAATGTCAACTTCACCATGTACCATCCTTTTGGACCCGTCAAAGGCCCGGACAACAATGTTACTAGGCTTGAGCTCTAAACCCTCACAATCCAACCTGTCTAGGGCCTTCTTGGGTAATACGTTCAACGAAGAACCGGTGTCTACCAACACATGGGCAAGAGTAGTGCCCCTGCATTCAATGGAGACATGCAGGGCGTCGTTATGGTTCTTTCCTTTGGCAGTCAGATCGGCGTCAGAGAAACCCAACCCATTATCAGCAGTCAAGTTGGCCACACAATCGCTAAATTGATCAGCAGACATTTCTTGTGGCACATGGGCCGTCTTCAGGAAGGAAATCAGGGCCTTGGCATGGGCCTCTGAACACAACAACAGTGATAGCATAGAAATCTTTGATGGGGTGTGCCCCAGCTACTCAACTACATTGAAATCACTCTTCTTAATGATCTTGAGAATCTCTTCCATCTCTTGCTTGGAAGCTTCAACAATGGTAGTCTTCGGTGCCTCCATCTGGGCAGGCACATCAGTAGCGATCCCTTTGCCCCGAGCGTCAGATGAATCGGCAACAGGGGTAGAAATAAGAACTTGCTCAGGCAAGGAAGCAGGCACACTTGCAGGTGTGATGACAAGAGGTCTCTGAATAGCTGGTGGCGCAATATCTGGTGAGAAGAGTATACCACTGCGAGTGACTTTGGCAGGCCCGGTGATGTTACTGACGCCGGTACTAGTATCAAACTCTTGTTTTACTCCGAGCACATAAACATCTGCCCCATAGTGCCAAGGGATAGCTTTGTCAGATGTATAGGGGAGGGGCCCCGAAACAGTGATGATGATAGGAGCAATCTTCTGAGTAGACATGATTTTGACAGGCTTCTTTGAGGGAGCCTTAGGAGGGTTGTTGAAAATAGTAACAATGGATACTTCTTCAGTAGGGATAGCAGGAACAACAATCTTCTCGAACAAGATCTCTTTATTATTCATCAGGTTTTGGATGCCTGACTTCAACAAAGGACAACCAGCAGGTGAAACAGAACATAGACGGCAACCTTTACTACATCCCGGAAATAAACCGGCTAGCAACAGCTTCCTTTTGGCAGTCAATAATGGAGTATCAATGTCATCCACAGAGGCTACATACAGATCTTCTTCCACAGCATTCACTCCATGCTGGGGCATGGGAGCAGTCACAACATTGGGCCTTTCGGGCGCCTCGAACTGTATTTCCTTAGCATCAATAAGGTCCTGAACCTTATTCCTCAGAGCCCAACAATCATCCGTAGTATGCCCCAGGCTGTCAGAGTGATAAGCACAACAGGCGTTGGGGTTGTACTTTGGAGAGGTTGTGTTCACAACCTTCAGAGCTTCTTTGACAGTTACCAGATTGCTTGACAGTAGTTGCGGCAATATCTGAGACAGGGTCATACTGAGCCAAGTGTACTGTCTTTTGGGTCTCTCACCCCTTGGTTGGTTGTATTGCTGAGGAGCAGCAGCAGGCTTTGAAATTACCACCGCGTTGACAGCTTGGCGGCGTTCCAGTTTATTCTGTTTCCTGGAACCATACACATCACTAGATTCTTTCTTGAAGGGCTTCTTTTTAGAGCTCGAGGAGGCACCCTTTTGTATCTTCCCCGACTTGATACCAGCTTCTATCCTTTCTCAAGTTAAGATCAGGTCTGTAAACCCAGCAGAAGAATTCCCAATCAGATGGTTGAAGAACGGACCAGACAGGGTCCCCAGGAACATATCAACGAGCTCTCGGTCAGTCAGAGGTGGCTGCACCCTTCCAGCCAGGTCTCTCCACTTTTGCGCATACTCCTTAAAATCTTCACCCGTCCCTAGTGACATACCCTGGAGTTGGGTACGCGTAGGAGCGAGGTCGGAATTATACTGATACTGCTTATAAAATGCAGTAGCCAAGTCCTCCCAGTTACGAATACTGGTTCCATCCAGCTGATAGAACCATTCGAGTTGAGTCCCTGAAAGACTATCCTGGAAGAAATGGATCCATAAGTTCTTGTCTGCAGTGTAAGGTTGGATCTTCCTTACATAGGATCTGAGATGCAGCTTAGGGAAGGAAGCCCCGTCGTACTTCACAAAGGCAAGTGCCTTGAACTTGTGTGGGATCACCACCCCAGAAGACAAACCTAGATCTCCAAAATCCAACCCGGGCACATGTTGAATTTCCATGGCACTTAGACGGTCCTCCAGCTGTTTGTACTTGTCCTCAGCAGGAGGGTACTGTTCATCATTGAAATCCGTCTCGTTGTTGGAGACCACAGGACTAAGAACCCTTCCCCCTTGGGGACTGTCTTTCCCTACAGAGGAAGTAGCCAGATCAGCCTCATTCTGCAGTGTATTCCCATATCTGCGTCCGGTGTTAAACAACACAATCCTCTTCTTCTTCTTCTTCAAAAGCAGAGTCTTCAATTCCTGTTGACCCTGGGCTAAGCTCATGACCAACTCTTGAAACTGGGCGTTCTGGGCCTGGAGGGCCTTGATAGCTTGCTCAGTAGTAGGTTCAAGATTCATGATGATTACTGAAATAAACAGCGAAGAAGATTAAGCAACCTGTAGAAAAAGGGTACCTGTTATGCATATGATGAATGGAATGCATATGATTTATGTTTTCAAAGACAATCGGGATTCAACTTTGTAGACAAAAGGAAACACACTTTATTAGATTCAAACTTTAAATTTTTCAACAAATTTCCCTTAGGCGTTACAAAAATGAAAATACTGAAAAGGAAATAAAAGCTGTAAAGGAAACATCCAAAGTCCATCAGTGCTCCCATGGCCTCCTCTTCTCAGTACGGATATAGTCATTCAGGATCCGCTCGTTCTCCAACTGCTTTGTCAGCTTCTGTATTTTCTGTTCTTGTTCATTGAACCTTTCCCGATAAGAATCCTGTTCTTCCTGTAGTTGCGCCCAAGACCTCTTTAGTGTATCAACATCAGTGGGTATCTAAGGAGGGAGGACAGTTGGAGGAACCCCGTCTCTATCAGGAAATTCAAGAATGATAGGCCTGACAGCTTCGTATGGCATACCTAACTTCTGAGCACGGATTCGGACCCATCTGTAGTAGGGTTCCATTGGTAGAGAAGTCTTCGGTCCTAACTCATGTGGGTCAGCTTTGTGAATTCTGTCCCAATCCCGGATGAATCTACGACGCAGCTCGTCACTATCTACCTGAAACTCAAAACTGATGTGAGGTACCAACATCTCATGAGGCCCTGCTCTTCTGGCTCTTCCAAATTGACGGAGAGCTAAACATGGATTATAAGAGATTCCTCCCTGAGTACCGATCAATGGAACATTAGGATATTCTCCGCAACAATCAATAACAGCCACCTCATCTAAACCTCTGAGAGTCCAAATGATGTCATTATCAGTGAGAGACATTAACCTATGAGCCCAGCCCCTTCCTTCTTTGTTCTTCAGCACGAACTTAGGGAGGTGCGAAATAAACCACCTCACTAACAAAGGAGCACAACACCACAAAGTTCCCCGTCTTCGGGCAGTACGAGCATAGAGTTATTGCAGGATATCACCCAAGAGAGTGGGCACGGGGTTCCGAGACATGAAGATCCTTATGGCATTGACATTGACAAAGTTATCAGGATTTGGGAACAATACTAGACCATAGATTAAGAGAGCCAAGATGTCTTCGTACGCCCTGAAGTCTAAGTCATTCCAGAAACTATTAGCTTTACCAACCAGGAACTTAGCCAAAAAGCCCTTAACTCCACTTCTGGTCACCCAGTTATCCATTACCTCTTTGTTGGTCAAAGGAAGGGCTGCAACAATCTCCTCAAGCCTAAGAGTCCTTTCCCAACTAGTGAATGGAGTCTGATCCAAGATAAGGATACCAAGCAAATCGGAGAATTCTTCCAGGGTAGGGACCAGCTGGAAGTCTTGAAAGGTGAAGCAATGATATATGGGATCATAAAACTGGGTCAGGACACTCATCAGTTGTTGGTCCCACTTTGAAGTGACTAAACCGAGAAGATAACCATGCCTCTGGATGAAGGAAATAGTATTTGGAATTCTGTCAACCAACTCTTTAAGCAAATCAGGTGGGTGAACAAAGTTGAGCCGGATAGTATTCCTTCGCACAGGCATCATGGTGTCCTACAAAACAGAGCAAAGATGAAACCCTCTTGTCTTTGAAATGGGTCAGTCCTTATGCAGGATGCATGCAATGTTATGATGGTATGATGTTATGATAAAGCACACCACAAGTATTCACAAAGGAAAACATGATAAGGCACACAAGTCACACAAGACAGCCCTTAGAGTTTAGGCCAACATGAAGTTTAGGTACTACCCTCTTTCAGTTTCGTTGGTTAAGACCTGTCCTAGAAAATAGTAACCGGGTTCTAGAGGATCTCAATATCACTGACTACCCTCAATCGGTCATAACTCCAGCGTCACAATCTTTTCTTGCGGCCAGAACCATCGCGAGAGTTTAGCCTCAATGAGTGTAGCATACTGCTACTGTTCTATGGCCAAGTTGGGTCAATTTAGGGTTCTAAGGTCGGTTGGTGCTTAATGACTCCTCAGAAGACCCATATTCTCCTTGTTCCAACACAAGGGATATCGGTACAGACCAAGGTGTCACACCAACGTAGCCACTACTTCACCCGTGTCGGTCTACGCCGGACAGGTCCCTCACAGCTTATGCTACCTAAAGGGTATTCCCCAGATCCGGGTTAAGATCTATGAAACTCCGATGCAAGCCCACAATATTAAAAGCAAACAAAGCAAGCAATTGAAAACATAAGAGTGGTCTAATCCTAAGGTACACCTCACTTATAAGAGTCCCCAGCAGAGTCGCCAGTTCTGTGATCGGTGGAAATAGAACTGACTGTTTTTTAAGCTGGTTCGCGAAATGTCACAGTAAGCAAGAGTCGCCACCTTCTTTTATGTTCTCCAACAAGGAAAGGACAAAAGCACAACAAAATTCCTTTTCGAGAATGTTTCTCGGTTCGGGAGGTAGATTATAGAAAGGGAAGGTGTTAGCACCCTTTCTATCCGTGGTTATCCACGGGCTCTTAGGTACTTGCTCACTATGTTTTCAAAATTTGTTTGCTTTTCAAGTGTGTGTGGGTTTTGAAAAAAGTTTAGTTTGAAAAACTTCTAGGTAACTCTTGTATCAGTCCTCAAGAGTGTATGAAGTATTTGTTTGAAAACTTTTTGAAAGTGTAGGTGCGAAAAGTCGTTTTTTGTTTTAAAAGAGCAAGTACCCAGGAGAAATCTACCTACTCTAAGGAATTAGGCTGTGTAAGAGTCCTTTAGACAGCACTATCCCACTATTGAGAAGTAGGTAGCACCGTCTGTTGTACCCCAAAATTTACCCTCCCATACTCTTCAAGATTTGCCAAGATCATGGTTCAAAATCTCTCAAGGGTTGCACAGTCCAATTGCCTCCTAACACAGTCAAAATTAGGGTTTTGGTTCTTGCAAAGAAATTGAGGTTTTCAAGGGTCCAATCAAGTCCCATATGCCCATATACATTGCCAAGCATCCATATGTCAAGTTTCAAGACTCACAGCATCAAGTTACGCAGTCAAAAACCCTAATTGCTGCACAGTCAACTGCATGGGCAAAATGGTCATTTGACAGTCAAAAGTCAAAATTATTGGTCAACATCTTATTTTGAAGCCACAAACATCATTTGATCAATTCTTGATCATGATTCCTCAAAGCATAGCTCAAAAAGTCTCAAGATGCAAAAGTTTCTATTTTTGGACAGCTGAAAAGTCAACTGCAAATTGACCAAGGCATAACTTCCTCATGGTTTATCAGAAAAATCCCATCCAAAGCTCATTTTGAAGGGGATGACATTTCCTACAATTCATCTTCACACTTCAAGTCCAAGAAATGCTCTCACAAAAGTTATCAATTTCAACATTATAGGTCATTTTCAAAAGTAAACAAAAAGGCACTTTAAGTCAAAGACCATAACTTGAGATTGGTAAATCAAAATGACATGGGACCAAAGGCATTGGTTAGAGGACTTCAAGACCTTTCCAAAATGTCCAAGAACATGATCATAGCTTCAAAATTGAGCAAGATATGCATTGGAGAAGTTGGGAAATTTTTGGAAACTTTGAAAAGTCAACTTTGCTTCAAAAGCTTCAAAAATGCTAATGGGCCTCAAATTCTTCCTTGAATCATTACCCAAAGCATATGCACGACCCATTAAGCTAAAAATGATTTATTTTCTTATTTTTAATTAATTAATTGAATTTTTATTCTTATTAATTCATTTAATTAGATTTAATTATGAGAAAAATATCAAATAATGCTTTTCAAATCTTTTTGTGCAGCAAATATACTCATTATATGCTAAAGATTTCGTGCACCAATCAACAAGACAAGATCATCCATATTTGGCAAGATTTGCATGGAAAAAAGATTGAAAAAGATGTGGAAAAATCAAATATTGAAAACATTAATTCAATGGACTTTTGGGCTTTGTTTTGACCTAGAATGCTTCACATACATATGCACAAGGAAACCGAATGCAAGGATACACGAAGAGCTGCTCACAAACATAGAACCACTTTGCAAAATTTTCACCAAAACTTGAAATCTGAAATCACAGTTGCAGGGCGATTCAAGGCTTCAAAACACTTCCATTGCCTTACTGACATTGTTAGGAAACTATTGGCATCAAGAACAAGTCCCCATACTCCAAGAATTGGTAGAACTGAGTCACGTTTATCACAAACATTTCCATAATCAGTTTTTAATTTTCACGCATCATTCATATGTTTTAATTGTTGATTCTTGCTACTAATGATCTTCTGAAACTTTTGGCATAGTTTAATTGTTCTAAAGATGCTTGAATCGAAATCTACCATTGATGAAACCTAGGGTTTCAGAACTTCAAAATTGGGGGTTCTCATATATGGTAAAATTAGACCACCAAACATACATGGTTGAATTCGTTGCAAGAAACCTGACTCAACGAAACCCTCGCGCTCAATTTCTATAACCCATGGGCGTAATCGCTATTTTTACAGGTTGCAGTTTGTGGGGGTTTAAAACCCCCGCTATTTGTTTTCTATTTGCAGGAAAAACAAGGAAGAAGATGGACGTGGCCTGATGCTATAGGATAATTCAAATCTGGCGCGTAATTTTTATCTTATACCACTAACCATTGTTTTGTATATATTATATTGTCTATCCATTATGTATACAAAGAAACGCAATAGCTCAGTTGGCTGGCAATGTGTCCCTTAAGCGTTGGGACCTGGGTTCGATTCCCAGGTCCCCCCATATGCTTAATAATTTTTGTTTCAATATCTTCTAGCGCAACACATCCTCAAAGGTTCACCATACGCACTCACGCTCAGGCTTGCCACATACTCATGATGATCAATCTGAAGGCTACAAAAGGAGGTCTATCATATACCTCAGTCAATGGATGAACACACAAGCGTGGAAAGTCAAACAAGGCCTATGCTGATGGGAGAAACTACTTCAAAAAACCTCCCTTTGGGGCCTGACACCCCCTGGTTTGCACTTTTTAATTTTATTTTCTTTTCAAATTCTAATTCTTTTTAAATTGTTTTAATTATTTTAATTGCTTTCTTTAATTCCATAAAATAATTTTTTCATAATATAATAAAAAACAGAAAAATCAAAAAAATATAAAAAATATTTGATTCTTATTAATTCATCACTAATCTATTTTTTGTAAAAAATGTTAAGTAATTAGTTTAGTTAAATTAGGTTTCAATTTTAACACTTTTTCTTAATAAATAAAAAATATGTAGAAATTAGGTTTTTGACATTTTTATCTTTTTCTTGATTAATTACTTGCCTCATTATTTATTATTATTATTAAATATTTTTGTAAATAAATATGTAAATTAACTAATTAGTGTAAATTAGGTTAACTTGTATATTTTTCATTAATAATTAAAAATAATTTAGAATTAGGGTTTCCATTTAATTTTAATTTTCCTTATTTCATTAAATAACCAAAAACATAAAAAACAATTCCTTTTCTTTAATTAAATAATAATTAGACTTTAATTTCAATTTAATTTCAAAAGGGTCAAAACCCTCGGACGTCCTAACTTTTATTCATTCGCGCATTTATTTTCTTTCGAATATTATGTAACTGCTCAAGGCTTGTAATAGTAATTAGGTCTTTTTACTTTCCGCATCTTTTATCAAACGGGTCTTTGTATTTTGGCGATGTATAGACCCGCGCCTTGTAATAGCGTAGGATTTATCTTTCCGCATTTAAATTTCCGCACTCTAAAATTCTAAATTGCATGAAATAATGTATGGTTAATTAAAAACAAGCGTAGCTCACAATGCCCTGATCAAAGATAAATATTAAACTGAAAACAACACACAAATACACACACCAGTCTTAGGGTACGCCTCACCTGTTTCCTTCGAAACGTGGTCGTCAAGTATAGGACGTCTTAGTAAGTCCTTATGTCCATGATCCAGTTGCCTCAAAACAAGTTGCCTCGAAACGGTTGCCTCGGAATAGTTGCCTCGAAACGGTTGCCTCGAATTAAAAAAATGATCAATGACATAAGGGTAGCTTCTAAGGTGTCCTAACTGTTGCTTCGGTGACCACACTGTCCCTAAACTCGAATTGACCCGAACACCTCCAACGGTGGTGCTACCTACCTTTCAATGGTGGAATGGCACTATCTTAAGGACATTTACACAGCTTAATTCCTTAGGGTAGGTAGATGACTCATAGATACTTGCTCTCTTCAAAAACAAATCAAAACTCTTTTCACACCGACACTTCCAAAAAGCTTTCAAAACAATTTCTCAAACACTCTTGAGGACTGATACAAGAGTTATTCAGAAATCTTTAAACGAAACTTTTTTTCAAACCCACTCACAATTGAAAAGCAAACACTTTTGAAAACACAATGAGCAAGTATCTAAGAGCCCATGGATAACCATGGATAGAAAGGGTGCTAACACCTTCCCTTTCTATAAATCTACCTCCCGAACCGAGAAATTATCTCATAAGGAATTTTGCTGTGCTTTTGTCCTGTCCATGTTGGAGAAAATAAAAGACGGTGGCGACTCTTGCTTCTGCGACATTTCGCGAACCAGTGTTAAACAGTCAGTTCTAAATCCACCGATCACAGAACTGGCGACTCTGCTGGGGATTACTATAAAAGTGAGGTGTACCTTAGGACTAAGATCACTTGTGTTTTCAATTGTCTGAATTGTTTGCTTTATTATTGTGGGTACTATCTTGGGAGTTCTATAGATCCTAACCCGGATCTGGGGGATACCTTCTTAGAAAGTAGCAACAAGACTGTGAGGGAACTGTGTGGGGTATACCGACACGGTTGAAGCAGTCTGCTACGTTGATGTGGCACTTTGGTGAGTATCGGTAACCCTTGAGTCCAGTCAAGGAGAGTACGGGGCCGCCGCGTGGTGTCGTGAAGCATCAACTGACCTTAGGAACCTTAATTGAACCATCTTGGCCTCTTTAGGGTAGTGAGATAACTGACTTTGGTGCAGTCCGAGGTTGGTTGATACTCGATACTACACTCAATTGAGGGTTGTTTTCTTGGAATATTTCGGTCGCCAGTTCAGTGGCTAAATCGAAACGATGAACACAGAAAGCAATCCAATGATATTAGGACCCTTAGAACCCGGTTACTGTGATATGACAGGTTTGAGCCCACCAACCTCAAGAGGGTAGTACCCAAACTTCATGCCGGCCTAAACTCTAAGGGCTCTCTTGTGTGACTTGTGTGCCTTCAAACTTGACTACTTGCATACTTGTTATCTGACGCTTGAGTTTCTCGCAGGTTTTGTTTACAGTCCTTAACCTGGACTCATAACAGGGTTACTGATATCATCCCATGCATAACATGACATCATACCATCATACCATTGCATACATCCTACATAAGGACTAATCCATTTCAAGGATCTCAAGGGTCTGTGATGCAGGTCATGATGAATCAAACTGTCTAGCAAGGGGAAAAAGGGGATTTATTTTCCTCTAGCCAAGGTTGTCAGGGGCTATGACCCACTCGGTATGGTGAGCTTTGACCCTTGAAGAAGGACTCTCAACAACATGAAGTTCCTTCAATCAAGTTATTGGGTTCAATGCTAACAATTTTCTTGTTTACCCCGCGAGATCCTTGAAAACATTGCATGCATATCATACATATCATGGCATTACAGGTACCACTGTTTACAGGTCACTTACCTTCTTTGCTGTTTATTTCAGTCGTCTCATTATGAATCCTGAATCATCTACTGAGCAATCCATCAAGGCCCTCCAGGCTCAGAACTACCAGTTCTAGGAGTTGATCAAGAGTCTAGCCCAAGGTCAACAGGATTTGAAGACTCTGCTCTTGAAGAAGAAGAAGAAGAGAACGGTGTTGTTCAACCCGAGACGCAAATCTGGGAATGGATCACTAAATGAAGTTGAGCAGACTACCCCATCTGTTGGAAAGGACAGCCCCCATGAGAGAGAGGTTCCTAGTCCAGTGGTCTCCGACAACGAGACAAAGTTCAATGATGAACAGTACCCTCCAGCTGAGGGCAGATATAAACAGTTGGAAGACCGGCTAAGTGCTATGGAGATACAAAAAGTGCTCGGCCTGGACTTCGAAGATCTAGGTTTGTCTTCTGGGGTAGTAATCCCGCACAAGTTCAAGGCACCTGCCTTTGCAAAGTACGACGGGGCATCCTGTCCTAAGCTGCATCTCAGGTCTTACATAAGGAGGATCCAACCCTACACGGCTGACAAGAATTTGTGGATTCACTTCTTTCAGGATAGTCTGTCCGGAACTCAACTCGACTGGTTCTATCAACTGAATGGAGCCAACATCCGTAGCTGGGAAGACTTGGCCACTGCATTCTACAAGCAGTACCAGTATAATGCTGACCTTGCTCCCACACGTACTCAGCTTCAGGGAATGTCTATGGGTGCAGGCGAAGGTTTTAAAGAATACGCTCAAAAGTGGAGAGACCTTGCTGGAAGGGTGCAGCCACCTCTAACTGACCGTGAGCTTGTGGACATGTTCTTGGGGACCCTGTCTGGACCTTTCTTCAACCATCTGATTGGAAACTCTTCTGCTGGGTTTACAGACCTCATTCTGACTGGGGAGAGAATCGAAACGGGTACCAAAAGTGGGAAGATTCAAGAGGCCGCACCTTCTGATACTCACAAAAAGCCTTACATGGGGAAGAAGGAGTCTAATGCTGCATACAGTCAAAAGAGTCGTCGTGACCAACATGCAGGGGCAGTCATGATCTCTGGTTCTGCACCACGCCGACAACCACAAAAGGGAAATCAGCGAAGGCCGGACGAGCCTAAAAGACAATTCACCAACATCAATATGCCGTTGTCACAAGCACTGCAGCACATGTTGAAAATGAATCTGATTGCGGTGATCAACCCTCCTGCAAACCCCAAGACCTCCTCTCCAAACTACAACCCAGAAGCGAGGTGTGCTTATCATTCTGATAGCCCGGGGCACGATACTGAGGACTGTTGGGCGTTAAAATACAAGATCCAGAATATGATCGATGCTAAGGAGATCGAGTTCGAGCCTGCTGATACTCCCAATGTGACCACTGCTCCCTTGCCAAAACATGGCTAGGATTGGAAATTTTTTGTTCATTCGAATGTTCAAGTTGTAATTTTCTTTGATTGTTCAAACATTCTATTTCATGTCAAACTTGGTTATTTCATTAATGCATTACACGTGTCTGTTTTGAAGTAATTATGTTCACTATATTCAAAATTGCTTTTATTTTTGATGTTCAACTCCCGATTTTAAAATTCTAAGCCTCTTGAGGGAGGATGACGAAAACGATACCACGATCTTTACAGTATGCTTTTGAACAGACCCCGCTGATGAAGTACAGGCATTGTTTCAATTCCTAAACACCAGATTTATAAGGAAGATAATCCCTCGCCAACCCCTTCGAGCCAAAGAAGTAGGAGTTTTTCTTTTCGAAAATTGAAACCTTTAATCATAACCTGGGGCAGGGTAGTTCTCTCAGTTGATCCAAGTGCATAACGAATGGCACCAAAGAAGTCCTTACAAAACAAAAGACAATGATGGTTCCGAATAATCATAAAGACAAGAAGTCATTATCCCTCAAAATAAAAGCCCAATAAGTCAAAACCTATGAAGGAGACTTACATAGCCGGGGCATCCCGCTGACTGTAATTCCAAAAAAGGAAACAGTTCAGGCAAAAAACAGGGATAACAAAATCAAAAAAAAAAGAAAGAGGTCCTACAAACCCTCAACCACAAAAAGAAATGACTGCCTATTCAAAATAAACCGTCAGTATCCGAACCATCACCAGAATATCAGAGCAAAGACTCAAACAAGGTCTAACGCACGATCAGCTGAGTTTAGGTTTGAAGAACATCACGAAGAACGGGTGGGTACAAATAAAATTTGAGCCTTTATCCTTTGTTTCTTAAACCGTGAACCAAGCCACGTTATAACCCTCAAAAGTCCTAGCTGAAGCATGGGTTAGATCGAAAGCATACTGTTACGAAAGGTATCCTGACTCCTTAAGGCTTGCGGTAAAATAACGAGTTGACATCACATTTTACAAATTTGCTTATTTTTATTGAAAACTGCATTTTCAAAAAACTTCAAGACAGACATAGGCGTTGCATTTTTGAAATAACATCGCTTGCATATGACTTTTTGTTTGAACAACATAGAGGCTCGCACGAAGCATATCTGATGAACAAAAGCACTCCCAATCAAGGGGCAGACGTGATCATTGTCCATCATCTGGGGCAGTCCAGTCAAGATTCATAGAATCTCTCAAAAGGTCAACCAGCTTGGGGCAAATCTCCATCTGGATCACTTGGGGCATTGGACGATCAAACGAAGATCTTCTGGTAACATGGCAACACTATTGACAGTGACAATTCCCTGCATCCTGAGAGCACGGACATAGTCGAAAAAATACTACGCACAATCGAAGACCCGCTAGGTTGACACACCTAGGCAAAACTAAGGGCTTCCCGGTGAACCAAAAGGGTTCGGGCAAAAATAAGGGATGAAAATGAAAAAATCTGTACACCCGGCAAGTCGAAAACCTGAAAAGGCGGCTTGGGCAAAAATGGGTATCCCGGTGGACTGAAAACCCGAAAGGGCGGTCCAGGCAAAAATTAGGGATCAAAGCGTACGACTATGTCCTGTCATCTTACCAGAAGGAAGATTTGCCAATCAGCAGTTATCAAGACCTCCACAGGTACCTTTTCTCCAGCAGAAACTAGGGCAATACGAGTTGTCTAAGCAATCTAATTGCTCTGTCCACCAAGGTACCAAGGTAAGTTCGGCTGGAGAATGTAACCAAGATATCCTAATTCCCCAGAGAGTGAGCCAAGATTCAACAATTCTCTCCAAGCAGTTGACCTCCCATCAGCCCTGAACAAGGCACAATACCCACAACAACTCAGCAACGCTCTCCCCGAGCAGAGTTAGTCTACTGTCGGCTTTAAGGAAGTTGGGTATACCTAGAAAATCTCAACATTCCCCAGCAGTATACAAACATTCCTAACAAGCATCCCCAGCAGTCTTGATCTAAGATTGTTCCCCGACGGAATACCGGACATCCAGTGGAGCCATTCCCAGTGCAATCTCAAAAGCCTCCCCAGAAGAGTGAAATCCATATCCCCAGCAGGTCTTGAAGCTTATCCACAGTAGATTCTGGAAGCTTGTCACCCGCAGAGTACGAACGCTCCCCCGACTTTATTCAAAGGTTATTTCCCCACCAGGATATAACTGGGTTATCCTCAGTTGAAAACCACGAAAAGATCATCCCCGGCGAAGTCTTCCTATCCCCAGCAGGGTTCATCCAATCTTCTAACAGAGCTCAACAATGGTATCCCCAGCGGAGTTATCATCAGCCTCAGCAAAGTATTTCTTTCCCCACAGAGTTCACTCCCCGCAGAGTAATCTATTCGCCAAGTTTATTCCCCAACGGAGTCATCTTCTCCTACCGGTATTCTTGCAACCATCATCCCCAGCGGAAACAAAGAACGCTACTCTTCAACATTAGCCCAGGATTTGACTTCTCGGCACCTGTCAAGGATTTATTTTCCTAGACGAAAATACAGTCATAAATATCACATCTTCATACATTATAGCATGCATACACATCATACAACACAAATCTCATTTATCTTTGAGAACAACTTAAAATCATGCAGTTCATGCATCATGACATTGCATACGACTAATACTTTGCCTTTTCAAGAAAAAGTCAATCAAAAGATGATTACCATCTACCTTTACAGTTCCAGATCAATACCGGTAACAAGCCATGGAAATTCTGTGGACAACTGATCATGGGCTAATATCTGAAACCAAACAGGACAATTATCTACTTGATCATCCTCAGGCAACCCTACACAGGTTCCTTCTCAACTTCAGATGTAGTTTTACACGAACTCATCATCAGGCAACCCTACACCGGTTCCTTCTCAATTTTCAGAAGAAGTCTTACACGGACTTATCACCAAAGTGACCCTACACCGGTTCCTTTTATTTCAGAAGAAGTCCTACACGGAGTGATCTCAAGATGACCTTACCCCGGTTCATCCAGAAGTCTTACACGGACTTATCCTGCAGTAACCTTACCCCGGTTCATCAAGAAGTTTTACATGAACTTATCCCGAAGTGACCTTACCCCGGTTCATCCAGAAGTCTTACACGGACTTATCCTGCAGTAACCTTACCCCGGTTCCTCCAGAAGTCTTACACGGACTTATCCCGAAGTAACCTTACCTCAGTTCCTCCATAAGTTTTACACGAACTTATCCCAAAGAAACCCTACACAGGTTCTATCTCTCCGGACTTAGTTTTACACGGACTCGTCACCCAGAAACCCTACACAGGTTCTCTCTTTCCAAAAACGCAGTTTCACACGGGCTCATCGTCAGTCAACCTTGCACAGATTTCCTTCTTCCCAAGATGCAGTTTTACACAAGCTCATCACCAGGCAACCCTACACAGGTTCCCTCTTTCAACTTACAAAAATTACCTATCAACTATCGCAACTCCAGATCCGATTCCTGTATCCTGCCAGGGTGTATCTGTTGACGAATATATTCCAGACTCGATTCCTATATCTTGCCAGGGCACGTCTGAAGAGTTCGAAGATCCTATTCTTGTATCTTGCCAGGGTGTATCTGTTGACGACTATATTCCAGACTCGATTCCTGTATCTTGCCAGGGCACGTCTGAAGAGTTCGAAGATCCGATTCCTGTATCTTGCCAGGGTGTATCTGTTGACGACTATATTCCAGACTCGATTCCTGTATCTTGCCAGGGCACGTCTAAAGAGTTCGAAGATCCGATTCCTGTATCTTGCCAGGGTGTATCTGTTGACGACTATATTCCAGACTCGATTCCTGTATCTTGCCAGGGCACGTCTGAAGAGTTCGAAGATCCGATTCCTGTATCTTTCTAGGGTGTATCTGTTGACGACTAATTCTAGACTCTATTCCTGTATTTCGCCAGGGCACGTCTGAAGAGTTCGAAGATCTGATTCATGTATCTTGCCAGGGTGTATCTGTTGACGACTAATTCCAGACTCGATTCCTGTATCTTGCCAGGGCACGTCTGAAGAGTTCGAAGATCCGATTCCTATATCTTGCCAGGGTGTATCTGTTGACGACTATTCTCCGGACTCGATTCCTGTATCCTGCCAGGGCACGTCTGAAGAGTTTAAAAATTAGATTCCTGTGTCCAGCCAGGGCACATCTACATAAAGAGTTTGAAGATTAACTCCTGTAACAGGCCAGGTAATTATTTTCTTTCTCAGGTACGCAAGTTCTCGCTAAGGAATCTCTTACGCGATCGACACCTAGATGGCATCTATAAGCCCATCCACATACCGACAGTCTCCAAATGGCATCCATAAGCCCATTCCCGACAAGGTCCTATCACATCTCCAGATGGCCTCTATAAGCCCATCTCCCTATCCATCATCTCTCCAAATGTCATCTGTAAGCCCATTCCCTACATCACATTGCTGATATTCTACTATGTGAGTGCAAATTTCTGGGCACTCTAGTGTTCAATCATCTTCCACCTTCGGATTACGAAAGGCACGCCAGCCAATCTACATCCTCAGGTCTAAGAAGATTGAACAGGGGCAACTGTTGTACCCCAAAATTTGCCCTCCCATACTCTTCAAGATTTGCCAAGATCATGGTTCAAAATCTCTCAAGGGTTGCACAGTCCAATTGCCTCCTAACACAGTCAAAATTAGGGTTTTGGTTCTTGCAAAGAAATTGAGGTTTTCAAGGGTCCAATCAAGTCCCATATGCCCATATACATTGCCAAGCATCCATATGTCAAGTTTCAAGACTCACAGCATCAAGTTGCACAGTCAAAAACCCTAATTGCTGCACAGTCAACTACAGGGGCAAAATGGTCATTTGACAGTCAAAAGTCAAAAAATTTGGTCAACATCTTATTTTGAAGCCACAAACATCATTTGATCAATTCTTGAGCATGATTCCTCAAAGCATGGCTCAAAAAGTCTCAAGATGCAAAAGTTTCTATTTTTGGACAGCTGAAAAGTCAACTGCAAATTGACCAAGGCATAACTTCCTCATGGTTTATCAGAAAAATCCCATCCAAAGCTCATTTTGAAGGGGATAACATTTCCTACAATTCATCTTGACACTTCAAGTCCAAGAAATGCTCTCACAAAAAGTTATCAATTTCAATATTATAGGTCATTTTCAAAAGTCAACAAAAAGGCACTTTAAGTCAAAGACCATAACTTGAGATTGGTAAATCAAAATGATATGGGACCAAAGGAATTGGTTAGAGGACTTCAAGACCTTTCAAAAATGTCCATGAACATGATCATAGCTTCAAAATTGAGCAAGATATGCATTGGAGAAGTTGGGAAATGTTTGGGAACTTTGAAAAGTCAACTTTGCTTCAAAAGCTTCAAAAATGCTAATGGGCCTCAAATTCTTCCTTGAATCATTACCCAAAGCATATGCACGACCCATTAAGCTAAAAATGATTTATTTTCTTATTTTTAATTAATTAATTGAATTTTTATTCTTATTAATTCATTTAATTAGATTTAATTATGAGAAAAATATCAAATAATGCTTTTCAAATCTTTTTGTGCAGCAAATATACTCATTATATGCTAAAGATTTCGTGCACCAATCAACAAGACAAGATCATCCATATTTGGCAAGATTTGCATGGAAAAAAGATTGAAAAAGATGTGGAAAAATCAAATATTGAAAACATTAATTCAATGGACTTTTGGGCTTTGTTTTGACCTAGAATGCTTCACATACATATGCACAAGGAAACCGAATGCAAGGATACACGAAGAGCTGCTCACAAACATAGAACCACTTTGCAAAATTTTCACCAAAACTTGAAATCTGAAATCACAGTTGCAGGGCGATTCAAGGCTTCAAAACACTTCCATTGCCTTACTGACATTGTTAGGAAACTATTGGCATCAAGAACAAGTCCCCATACTCCAAGAATTGGTAGAACTGAGTCACGTTTATCACAAACATTTCCATAATCGGTTTTTAATTTTCACGCATCATTCATATGTTTTAATTGTTGATTCTTGCTACTAATGATCTTCTGAAACTTTTGGCATAGTTTAATTGTTCTAAAGATGCTTGAATCGAAATCTACCATTGATGAAACCTAGGGTTTCAGAATTTCAAAATTGGGGGTTCTCATATATGGTAAAATTAGACCACCAAACATACATGGTTGAATTCGTTGCAAGAAACCTGACTCAACGAAACCCTCGCGCTCAATTTCTATAACCCATGGGCGTAATCGCTATTTTTATAGGTTGCAGTTTGTGGGGGTTTAAAACCCCCGCTATTTGTTTTCTATTTGCAGGAAAAACAAGGAAGAAGATGGGCATGGCCTGATGCTATAGGATAATTCAAATCTGGCGCGTAATTTTTATCTTATACCACTAACCATTGTTTTGTATATATTATATTGTCTATCCATTATGTATACAAAGAAACGCAATAGCTCAGTTGGCTGGCAATGTGTCCCTTAAGCGTTGGGACCTGGGTTCGATTCCCAGGTCCCCCCATATGCTTAATAATTTTTGTTTCAATATCTTTTAGCGCAACACATCCTCAAAGGTTCACCATACGCACTCACGCTCAGGCTTGCCACATACTCATGATGATCAATCTGAAGGCTACAAAAGGAGGTCTATCATATACCTCAGTCAATGGATGAACACACAAGTGTGGAAAGTCAAACAAGGCCTATGCTGATGGGCGAAACTACTTCAAAAAACCTCCCTTTGGGGCCTGACACCCCCTGGTTTGCACTTTTTAATTTTATTTTCTTTTCAAATTCTAATTCTTTTTAAATTGTTTTAATTATTCTAATTGCTTTCTTTAATTCCATAAAATAATTTTTTCATAATATAATAAAAAACAGAAAAATCAAAAAAATATAAAAAATATTTGATTCTTATTAATTCATCACTAATCTATTTTTTGTAAAAAATGTTAAGTAATTAGTTTAGTTAAATTAGGTTTCAATTTTAATACTTTTTCTTAATAAATAAAAAATATGTAGAAATTAGGTTTTTGACATTTTTATCTTTTTCTTGATTAATTACTTGCCTCATTATTTATTATTATTATTATTAAATATTTTTGTAAATAAATATGTAAATTAACTAATTAGTGTAAATTAGGTTAACTTGTATATTTTTCATTAATAATTAAAAATAATTCAGAATTAGGGTTCCCATTTAATTTTAATTTTCCTTATTTCATTAAATAACCAAAAACATAAAAAACAATTCCTTTTCTTTAATTAAATAATAATTAGACTTTAATTTCAATTTAATTTCAAAAGGGTCAAAACCCTCAGACGTCCTAACTTTTATTCATTCGCGCATTTATTTTCTTTCGAATATTATGTAACTGCTCAAGGCTTGTAATAGTAATTAGGTCTTTTTACTTTCCGCATCTTTTATCAAACGGGTCTTTGTATTTTGGCGATGTATAGACCCGCGCCTTGTAATAGCGTAGGATTTATCTTTCCGCATTTAAATTTCCGCACTCTAAAATTCTAAATTGCATGAAAGAATGTATGGTTAATTAAAAACAAGCGTAGCTCACAATGCCCTGATCAAAGATAAATATTAAACTGAAAACAACATACAAATACACACACCACTCTTAGGGTACGCCTCACCGGTTGCCTTCGAAACGTGGTCGTCAAGTATAGGACGTCTTAGTAAGTCCTTATGTCCATGATCCAGTTGCCCTTAAAAACAAGTTGCCTCGAAACAGTTGCCTCGAAATAGTTGCCTCGAAACGGTTGCCTCGAATTAAAAAAAGGATCAAGGACATAAGGGTAGCTTCTAAGGTGTCCTAACTATTGCTTCGGTGACCACACTATCCCTAAACTCGAATTGACCCGAACACCTCCAACGGTGGTGCTACCTACCTTTCAATGGTGGGATGGCACTACCTTAAGAACATTTACACAGCTTAATTCCTTAGGGTAGGTAGATGACTCATAGATACTTGCTCTTTTCAAAAACAAATCAAAACTCTTTTCACACCGACACTTCCAAAAAGCTTTCAAAACAATTTTTCAAACACTCTCGAGGACTGATACAAGAGTTATTCAGAAATCTTTAAACGAAACTTTTTTTCAAACCCACTCACAATTGAAAAGCAAACACTTTTGAAAACACAATGAGCAAGTATCTAAGAGCCCATGGATAACCATGGATAGAAAGGGTGCTAACACCTTCCCTTTCTATAAATCTACCTCCCGAATCGAGAAACTATCTCATAAGGAATTTTGCTGTGCTTTTGTCCTGTCCATATTGGAGAAAATAAAAGACGGTGGCGACTCTTGCTTCCGCGACATTTCGCGAACCAGCGTTAACTCAGTCAGTTCTAAATCCACCGATCACACCGTCGTTGGAGTTATTCGGGTCAATTCAATTATAGGGACATGCGTGGTCACCAAAGCAATAGTAGGACACCTTAGCGGTAACCCTAATGTCTTAGATCCTTTTTTTATCCGAGGCAACCGTTTCGAGGCAACTGGATCTTTAGACAGGAGGGCGACCTCTAAAACACCTTATACTTGACGACCACCTCGAGGCAACCAGTGAGGCGTACCCTAGGAGTGGCATGTGCATGTGTATTATTTCATGTTAATTGTCTTTGCACATTTATATGGTGAGCTACGAGTTGGTTTTATTTTTCAGACAAGTCTTGCATGCATAATTAACAGTTAATGTTTGTGTGGGAAATAAAGTGCGGAAAGGTAAATCTACGCTATTACAAGGCGCGGGTCTATACATCGCCAAAAACAAAACCCGTTTGGAAAATAAATGCGAGAAAAGTAAAGAAAGCGGTAAAAGACCTAATTAACTATTACATCCTCGGAAACAGTTACATCAATATAATCAAAAGGAATTAAAGCGCGAAAGAAATTAAATCGGGAACGCCTTAGGGTTTTGACCCTTTTTGAGAAAGAATTGAATTTGTCCTTTTTTGCAATTAATTAAATATTAAACCTAAACCTAATTAATTAATTATTTAAAAGAAAAAGTATTTTTGTGGTTTTATGTTTTTAATGAAAATAAAAATAAAAAGAAATTAAAAATCAACAGTTAGTAAAAACCTAAGTCTAATTTATTTTACTTATTATGAAAAATAGTCAAAATTAACCTAATTAGACTAAATTAATTTATTAGAGTTTATTTACAAAAATAATTATTAATAGTGAAAATAATAAATAATAAAAATAAACAATATTTTAAGTTTCTGATTTTATTATGAAAAATAATTTATGAATTAATTAAATAATATGAATAATAATTATTAAAAGAAAATAAAAAGAAAGAAAAAAGAAATAGAAAGAAAACCAGGGGGGTGTGTTGGACCCATTAAGAGGTGAATTTGGAGACTTCTGGCCCATTAACGTACATGCCTGTTTGACCTTTTTGCTTGCCTATGCACAGGGTTGACCAGGAGCATGGTGTTCATCACCTTTTGACCATTAGATTGGCATTATAAGACACATGGCATGATGTTACTGGGAGCGCAAGGTAGAACCCTTTTGAAAGCCTGCATGGGATTACACAAGAAAAAATAGAAACAATTATATGGGGGACCTGGGAATCGAACTCAGGTCCCAATGATCAATAGACAGCACATCCACCACTCCACCGTTTGCACGCATTTGTAAACATAATGGATAATGAAATTAATATATGAAAACAATAATTATGCTGGAAAGAGAAAAAAAACGCGCGTAGTTTGAATGCTCCACTCCCACGCTTCCACGTCTTGTCTTCTTCGCTGAAACCTGCAAAATACAAATCAAATAGCAGGGGTTTTTAACCCCCACAACCTGCATCCACAAAAAATAGCGAATAGGCGTGTGCTGTACATAAATTGTTCGCGAGGGTGGTTCTAGATTCGTCTGGTTGCAACGATTACAACCATAGGTCTCATGAAGCCTAATTTTTCCTATATCACAATGCCCCAATTTGAGAGCTTGGAAAACCTAAAATTCATCAATGGCATTTTCTGTTTCAGGGCATCTCAATGCAATTAAATCACACTGTTAGCTTCGTATGAGTCCTATGAACACAAAACAATCACAAAAAGATGTTAAATATGCATGAATCAATGATTATGATTTTGGAAAAAAGTGGTAAACCGTGAATCCGTTCTTGCGCGTTTCTTGAGCTTTAAGGCTTGTTTTTGATTGCAATGTGTTCCTGGGGATCCCTGCAATGTGTTAGAAGCAATGGAAAGCTTTGAATTATGCTGGAATGTTGAGAACAGTTTTGAGTTTTTTTGATTTTTTTCTCAATATGCTTATGGTGTTTTTGCAGCAATTTGCACGTTCAAGGCTTTAGGTTTAGCTTATGCACTTATAATAGAATGAAATTAGGTTAACTTCTGGTCAAGAAATCCATTGCATTATGGTTTCAATATTTGATTGGAAATCAAATATTTTCCAATCTTTTTGATTGAGAAAACTTGCCAAACATGGAGATTTTTGTCTCTTTGATTGATACACGAATTTGCCAGCTTGCCCTGAGTTTGTTTGCTTCACAAAAAGATTTGAAAACCATATCTTTGAATTTCCTATATTTTAAATCAATTAAATGAATTAATATTAATAAAAAATCCAATTAATTAATAAAAATAAGAAAATAAACTCAAATAGGCTTGATGCGTCGTGCATATGCTTTGGGTAAAGATTCAAGAAGGAATTGGAGGCCCATTAGCAAAAATGATGTGTTTTGAGCAAAGTTGACTTTTGCAAATTCACAAAAATTTTCCAACTTCTCCAATGCATATCTTGCTCAATTTTGATCATATGAACATGTTCTTGGACATTTTGGAAAGGTCTTGAAGTCCTATAACCAATGCCTTTGGTCCCATGTCATTTGGATTTACCAATCTCAAGTTATGGTCTTTGACTTAAAATGCCTTTTTGTTGACTTTTGAAATTGACCTATAATGTAGAAATTGATAACTTTTTGTGAGAGCATTTCTTGGAATTGGAATGTGAAGATGAGTTGTAGGAAATGTCATCCCCTTCAAAATGAGCATTGGATGGGATTTTTCTGATGAACCATGAAAAAGTTATGCCCTGGTCAAGATACAGTTTGACTTTTCTACTGTCCAAAAAAGTAACTTTTGCACCTTGATGAATTTTGAGCCATGCTTGTGGAATCATGATCAAGATTTAATCAAATGATGATTGTGGACTCAAAATAAGATGTTAGCCAAAAATTCTGACTTTTGACTGCAAAATGACCATTTTACCCCTGCAGTTGACTGTGAAGCAAATGGGACTTTTGACTGTACAATTTGATGCTGTGAGTCTTGAGACTTGGCATGTAGATGCTTGACAATATATATAGGCCTATGGGACTTGATTGAACCATTGAAAACTTCAAATTCCTTGAAAGAAACAAAACCCTAATTTTGACTGGCTTAGGAGGCATTTGGACTGTGCAACCCTTGAGCAATTTTGAATCATGTGAAGATGATTCTTGTCAAGCTTTGAAGAATATGGGAGGGCAAATTTTGGGGTACAACACCCTACATAATCAACTAACACATCTTTGGGTGCAAATTTTCTGGGCACTCTAGTGTTCAATCATCTTCCACCTTCAAGTCACGAATGGCAGAATTACCAATCAAACTCTTCAGGTGTAAGAAGATTGAACAGGGGCAGCTGTTGTACCCCAAAATTTGCCCTCTCTTTTCTCAAAGAATCACCCTGGATCCTCAGATTTTTCTTTCATCCAGTTTCCAAGCCTTGAACTACAAATTTTCCAAGCAAACCATTCACAAGGGCAAAATGGTCATTTGCACACAAGAAAAGTTAAACTTTGACTTTTGGATCAATATCAAATCTCAAGAATCATATTTCATCAAAACATGTTGGGATATGAAGTTTGTTTCATCAAGAAATTCAAAAGTCAAATTTACTATGGAAAAGCCAAATTTCTAAATACTTGGGATTTTTTTAAGTATTTAAGAAAAAATGACATTTCAGAACTTCTGAGCCAGCCTCCAGGCAAGTGTAGTCAGAAGTTGCAAACTTGGTTCAGAATATGTCCTTTAGTCAGAACATGGCTCTTCAGCATCTATGCAAGTTCAGTCAGAGTTTGCCAGGGTAATGCAAAGAAGGTTATAAAACGTGATACAAAGCCTGAAGGCTCCTTCAGAACATGCTGGAGCCAGAAGATAAGAGGATCAGAAGATGGAATGTTACGCTGAAGCAGAATTTCTGATCCAGAACTAAGCCTTGGTGTAGAGTTTCACGCTATATGATTTCTGGTTGTGATAAGTCTCATCATCATTTAATGCTCATTTAATGCTCAAAACCACCTTCTGAGTCTTTATCCAAAGGATTTTCCCCACGTGTACCTCTACGGTCTTGGGATAACAACTTTACTACTAAGCCCATGCTTTACTTTTTGCTTTTCCTTAATTCTTGCTGACAACCACCATGCTTACTTCAAAAATAAGGCAGCGCTTCAGCACATGAAGGCTATTTCGACACTTTGGCCAGAACTTGACCAAATCCCAAAACCTTGTTCATGCAACTTGCTGCAGACCTATGATCAACAGCTGGTTCAACCTACCCCTGCATCCCATGATTACACCAAACTAGCATACGAAAACTGTGATGAAAAGCAAAGGAACAGGATGCCAAAATAGGTTCAAATCCCATTTGTTTCCACCCCCCCCCAAAAAAAAATCACAACAAATTTATCTATAAATACTTGGCTCTATCATACATTCAAGAGGGATTTTTTGGACGAGAGGCTGAAGGCTGGAGGCTGGCTTTTGGAGAGAGAGAACTATCAAGAGAGAAAAGGAAGTTGTGAAACCTTCATAAAAATCCAGACTTCTCATATACAAAAACAAATCTTTGTTCTTCCCTTGGAGCCAAAGAATACAACCACTCTTCCATTTCTCTTGCTGACTCAGAACATCCAAAGGCATCCACTCAAAGCTCCAAGCACGCCCAGGTAAGTCTTTCTGACTTTACTTGCTTTTCATTCTGAACATCATTAACATGTAAACATCATAGTATTAATATTGTACATATCATTGTATGAATAGAAAAAACTATGGATCAGAACTTCTAGAATAATGCTAGGCTCAGACTTAGGATTGGAACTTCTGTGATTTGTTGTGTTGTGATCATTCTGATTTGCTGAACTGAATAAATGGCTGATGTAATGATTAAGAGTTGAAACGTAATACAAAACTTCTTTTTTTCACTCACTGTTAACACACACTGAACTTCTGATGCTTACATACTGTTAGCACAACACAAAACTTCTGAGTTCTCCTCACATGTCAAATACACTAAACTTCTAATTGTTTCCATCAGCTGTTTTCAAACACTCAGAGTTTATGACTTTCACATGCTGACAATGTACTGAACTGCTGACGTTTGCTCATTGTTTTAGTGTAATATAGAACTTCTGACTTGTGGCCCACTGTCTGAATACCACCCAGAACTTGTGTTTTCCCTCTAACATTTCTTGCAGGACCTCAGAGTTTATCAACTCAGAACTTCTGATGCCCACTGACGTTTCCTTCTGAGTCACAGCGTGCCTGGCTTCAGAACTTCTGATCCTTGTTGTTTTTCTTGCAGCAGCATGCTTTTTCTATCTTGCATTTATTTTCCTTTTCATCATTTTTTTATTATTAACATAAAAAACATAAAAATATTTTCCTTTATTTTATTTCCTTAAGACAAAAACATTTTCTAAACAAGTCTATTTATTTTTTATTGTACATTTCAATATAGTTGTAATAGTAACTTAGGACATATTTTTACTTGCAACCCCTATTAATAAATATGTACCCCCATCCCCTAAATATTGTAATAGCGTAGGACTTTACATTTCCGTAATTTATCGCTTTCAAATGTAAATTCTAGTAATTAGGGTATGTATGGCAAGATATGAAATCAACAAATAGATCACCCTAAGCAAGACTAAATGCATGCAATCAAACTTGTTGCCTATCGGAAAAATAGTCATGTCCCTCGAACATGGGCGTTTTAGCAAAGACCCTCGATAAAAGATCGTAGTCCCTCGATGACCCTCGATGTTGCCTTCGGTAAACGATCTAGTCCCTAAAGCGATATTGCTAAAACATCCCATATGTTGCCTTTTATGACTATACAAACGTCCCAATGCTCGTCCCTTCACATCCAACGACGGGGCTTCTTACCAAAACAATGGTAAGATAGCAACATCTAAAGGAGGAGGAAAAACACATCTAAGACCTTATGAGTAGGTAGGTTCACTCTCAGTTACACGCTTGCTCACAACAAAAACATTTTATGCATCAACACTTCCATTTGAAACATTTTCAAAAGACAACACTTTGTACGCGTTCTTATAGAGAGGAGAGCCATTACAAAGGAAGCCCTTTTCAAAATAACTTTCAAAAACACATTTCACAAACACATCTTTGAATTATTTTTGAAAAAAACACTTTGTATGCATTCTTATAGAAACGAGAATCCTTACAAAGTTACATTTTCAAAATACTTTTAAAACCCACATCACAAGCACACATTCAAACAAAAGCAAGTGATCTAGCGAGTAACTAAGAGCCCATGGAAAACCATGGATGAAAAGGGTGCTAATACCTTCCCTTTTCATAATCTACCCCCCGAACTCAAGAAAACATCTCTAAAGGTCTTTCATGTGCTTTTTCACCTTTCCTTTTGGATAAAAGAAAAGTCGGTGGAGACTCTTGCTAAACCGCAACATTTGTGAACACAAACGCAAAACAATCAAGTCAGTTCTCCAACCGTATCACACCATGAGTTGAGAAAATTCTTCCAAAGTGGGCACAAGTTGGTAATCAGGAAAAGTGAAGCAATGATGCAAAGGGTCGAAGAATTGGACAAGCACCTTTACCATATCTCCTTCAATACTCGAGGTAACCAAACTAAGGAGTCGACCATATATTTTGGTGAATGGAGAATCTTAAGGGACCCTTGATACCAAATCCTTGAGTTGTGGAGGTATCTTCACGAGACTGACTTGAATGGTTTTCCTGCGAAGAGAATCCACGCCCTACAAAACAGAACAAAGATAAATCCAAAAATCCTTGAAATGGTTAGTGAGCATGAGTATGATGTTTATGATGCTTATGATGCTTATGGTGTTTATGATGTTATGTACAAGTATATATATACAAAGAAAACAAGTCCTTAGGTTTAGGCTTGCATGAAGTTTGTTGGTAAGTACCCTCTTGAAGTTTAGTTGGCTCAACCTGTCCTAGTTAATAGTAACCGGGTTCTAAGGGATCTCAATATCACTGATCTTTCCCACAAACTTCGTTTCGATTGACAACTGACTTGCCAACAAACAAAACTTGGGAGTCAAATCTCAATGAGTGTAATATCGAGTATCGACCAACTTCGGACTGCACCAAAGTAGGTCATCTCACTACGTCCTAATGGCCAAGTTGGTCAAGTAAGGTTCTAAGGTCAGTTGATGCTTCATGACACCACGCGGCGGCCCCAAACTCTCCTCGATTGACTCAAGGGTTACCGGTACCAACCAAAGTGCCCCATCAACATAGGTACTGCTTCAACCGTGTCGGTATACCCGACACATCTCCCTCACAGTTTATTACTACTTACTTAAAATGTGTCCCCAAATACGAGTGTAGGATTTAAAACAAACCCAAACAAGGAACCAAAATGTAAATCAAACAAATCAAACAAGTGTAATCAAGTAAATGTGATCTAACCCTAAAGTAACCCCACTTTTAAGAATTCTCCCCAGCAGAGTCGCCAGTTCTGTGATATGGTGAAAGAACTGACCTTTTGTTTTTCGTTTGTGTTTGCAAATGTTGCGGTTGAGCAAAAGTCACCACCGACTTTTATTTTATCCAAAAGGAAAGGTGAAAAATCACAGGAAAGACCTTTTGAAATGTTTTCTTGAGTTCGGGGGGTAGATTATGAAAAGGGAAGGTATTAGCACCCTTTTCATCCATGGTTTTCCATGGGCTCTTAGTTGATTTCTAGATCACTTGCTTTTGTTTGAAAAATGTTCTTTGTGTGGTTTTTTGAAAGTATTTTGAAAAGGTGCCATCGTTTAGGAAAACTTTGTAATAGTTCTTGTTCGTAAGAATGTATACAAAGTGTTGAGCTTTTGAAAATATTTCACTTTTGGAAAGTATTTTGAAAGTGTATATGATTGTTTTTGAAAATAGCAAGGATGTTTGTTTTGAAATTGAGCAAGCGACTAAAAGTAATCTACCTAATCAAAAGGTCTTAGATGTTATTTTCCTCCTCCTTTAGATGTTGCTACCTTACCATTATTTTGGTAAGAAGCCCCATCGTTGGATGTGGAGGGACGGGCATTGGGTCATCGTATGACCATGATAGCAATGTTGTGAGATGACTTATCACTTTTCTTTTAGGGACTAAGATCATTTTGAAAGGCAACTTTGATAGCGTCATCGAGGGACTATGATCTTGTATTTCGATTTGTTTATGCTAAGACATCCCACATGCATAACATGACCATTTTCGTAAGGCAACAAGTGGAATCACCCTAGGGGTGCTAGTGTATTTGTTTTACATGTATTTTAGTCTTGATTAGGGTGATCTGTTTGTCAATTTCATGTCTTTCTATACATACCCTAATTACTAGCATTCACGTTTAAAAGGGATGATTTGCAGAAATGTAAAGTCCTACGCTATTACAATATTTAGGGGGATGAGGGTACATATTTATGAATGAGGATTGCTAATTAAAATTCTAGGTTACTATTACAACCATATTGAAATAGATAGGAATGTACAGGAAATGTAAAATGCTTATTTATTTAAGAAAAGAAATAAGTTTTGTTTTAAGAAAATGTTTTTTTGTCTTTTTATGTCAAAAGAAATAAAATATGATATATGAATATGAAATATTTTTGGTGTTTTTTGATTAATGAAATATAAAAGTGATGAAAAGAAATAATAAAGGAAAGAAGACAAAATCAACGTAAATGCTGAAACAGAAGAGGTCAGAAGTTCTGACTCTAACGTGCTACACAAACAGAAACATGTTAGTAAAAATATGGAAGTTCGGAAGTTCTGGATCTTCTGAGGATTCAGAAGTTTTCAGAAGTTCTGATGCAACTGTCAGAACTTTGTCTCTCTCCATGCTAGTCAGAACATCTGCAACTTAGTCATTTCTTAACAGAACAGAAGTTGCACATATAACAGTTATGACAAATTTCATGAAATATCAGAAGCACAAATCAGAAGCAACATGGATTTGCTAATCCTAATTCTGAGTCCTAATTTCTTTATGAAACTATGAACTGGTATTTCCTCTATTTAGGCAGGCCGATGCATGAAATTTCAGAATATGCACATCATCAGAATCAGAATATCTACATTATGTTAATTATGCAAAATCTGACAATGCCTAATTAGTATGATGAGAGTTAGCAGAAAACTTACCTTGCAGCTGGGAAAGATTCTGTGAACTGGAGGTTGATCCTGAACTCTGGTGATGTTCTAAATAACTTCTTCACGTACTCAACAGGATGGAAGTTTGTAACTTCTGGAACAACCAAGGGGTGATATTCTGACTTCTTTGAAGTGGAGGTGGATGGAGAGTGTATGGCAGTAGGAATACAAAAGTTAGGGTAACTTCTAATATGTGAATCAGCAACTGCATGGATGGCTTCAGTCAAGAAACATTTGAGGAAAAATGGAGTTTGAATGCAAGAATCAAATGCTAAGGTTTTGTATTTTTGTGTTTATAGTTTTGTGGATTCTTGGAATTTTTGAAGGAGTTCAATACTTTTCTTTCTCAAATTCCACAACTCTTTCTCAAATTTTTCCGACCTCTTTCTCAATGTCTAATGGTGTTCTATTTATAGGTAAAGGTTTTGTAGTCTGGAGATGTCAAGTGGCACCAACATCATATTCTAGATGCTGACTTACTATTGAAGTAAGCTTAAACAAGTGTGGTTCAATGCATCAAGTTGGATGGTTAACAACGCCTAAGCTGGATTTGGCAGCGTGAATTAAGGAAAAGTAGAAGCAGCGCATGGGCCTTGCATAATTTTGCACAACAGTTGGTCTTCCCAAGACAGTAGGGGTATACGTGGGGGAAATCCTTTGGATAACAACTCACAAGTGGTTGTGAGCATTAAATGATGATAAAAAATCCTGCCATGTGAAACTCTGCATCCTTGCTTAAATCGGGATTAGAAGTTCTGCTTCAGCATAGCATCTGATCTTCTGATCCTATTATCTTCTAACTCCAGCATGTTCTGAAGGAGCTTTCAGACTTTCTAAAAAAATCTTGCAGCACGCTTCTTAACCTTCTTTGAATTACCCTAGCAAACTCTGACTGAAACTTTGTGAAAACTTGCCCAAAATTTCTGACCAAACTCTATCTTGAGAATATCCAGAATTTGCTGTGTGCTTTAGTGATAATCTGGTCAGAAGTTCTGAAATTGTCATAATTCTTAAACTCTTAGAAAAATTTCTAGGTATTTAGAATTTGACTTTTCCAAAGTAAAATCTGACTTTTGAAATTCTTGATAAAACAAACTTCATATTCCACCATGTCTTGATGAAATATGATTTTTGAGATTTGATTTTGATCCAAAAGTCAAAGTTTGACTTCTCAGTGCGTAAATGACCATTTTGCCCTTGTGAATGACTTGCTTGGAAAAATTGATAGTTCAAGGCCTGGAAACTTGATAGAAACAAACTTGGGATCCAGGGTGATCCCTTGTGAAATGAGAGAGAAAATTTTGGGGTACAACACTAGTAAATCGGTACATTTGTAATATCCTAAAGAGGATCGAGGACTCTGGGATTTCCTTAGAACCTTGACCTACAGGTTATCCAAAACATTAGTGCATACCTTGTGGGTCGGTTCTTATCCTGATTAGCTTGACTCCATGCTCGTGACTTTGAACCTATGATCTTGTTATAGTGTTGTGCATTATATGACATTGCACATCATTCACATCCTCTACATCATTCATGCATACATCCAGGTTTCCTAGAATCTCATTCCCAATTGTTTCTTTCTTCCAATTGTCCGCCTACCGTCAAACTGATTCCTCGACACTTTGGATTTGAAGCATGTTTCACAAAACCTTGAAAGAAATTCAACAATACCAAGAGTTCTTAAGAGACGAGGTCAACTAGCTGAAAGGCCAGATGAGTCAAATCATGGAAATCTTATAATTCTTGTTGAAAAAATAAGGAAACTCTCCACTGATCACTATAAAGCAAGTGGATACTCCTCTAGCCTTTTCCTATATTTCTTTAGCTCAAGGTCATCATCATTCAATGATTACTCATGTACCGATGAATGGTCTATCTCCGAAGGATCTTCCTCAACTTGTGTTTCTAAAGGTGGTCAGAGCTAATTTTGAATCAGTTCAGAAAAGTCTAGTGTTTACCTCAAGGTTAGGGAAGAGAAGAATTGATAAGGAAGTGATAAGATCTTCACATGTAAAGGATATTATTAGTAATTTCAAGGGGAAACCATCTGATATGCATCCCAAAGCTCTACATCGACAACCATTGTTTGTTTCTCTCCAGGACAACATGAACCAGAATCAGAGCTGTAATGTTGGGAAAAGGGGTCGATTTGATCCTATTCCTATGACCTACATTGCATTGTATCCTCATTTGATTCAGCTTGGTTTAATCACGAAGAGGTATTTGACTCCTTCAGATCCTCTTCCAACCAGATTCAGATTAGACTTTCATTGTGAGTTTCATCAAGGAGTTGTCGACCATGATTTAGAAAATTGCTATGCGTTGAAGACCAAAGTGAAAGGATTGGTGCAGGCGAAGATTCTCTCCTTCCAGGATAAAATTCCAAATGTTGTCCACAATCCCTTTCTAGGGCATGACAAGTGAAGTTTCAGTCAGAACTAGACTATTCTACTAAAGCCAGTGTTTCAGACATGTCATCTCATCCTTGTTACTGATTAGTCACTAGGCCATGTTTCTTTCTGTTTTCATTTTCTTTTAATTACATTGACGGTTGCTTTCAAACTTTGTTGGTATTTTCATGTTAATTTTAATGAAATGAGCATTGCAATGGATTAATTCAATTCATTTTCATTTACTGCTTTCAAATATATTTTTCTTGTAATTTCTTTATCAAGCTTTTGTTTATGCAAAGATTGGAGGGAGTACGATGAAAATTAAATACCCATAATTGGTGTTAGTATGATTTCAAATAAAACTTTGTTGATGATGCACATGCATTGTTTCAATTCTCAAACACTGGAGAAATAAGGAAGTCAATCCCTTGTCCACCCCTTTGAGCCTAGAAGTTGGAGTTTCTTTCTATACGAAAAAACTCGCAATCTTAACTCGAGGTAGGGTATTTCTCAGTTAATTTGGTTATGAATTTAATTACAAAAAAATTCATGTAAGACACCTTTCAAAAAAGGCTCCAATCAAGCGTTCCTTTGCACACATCAAATAAGTGTCGAAGATGTCCTTCAAATCAAAAGTGATGATGATGGTTCCCTATAATCATTAAGCAAGGAATTCACTATCTTTCAAAAAAAAAAGAAGAAAAAAAGAAAAAGAAATTAAAAATCAAAAGAAAAAGTCCACTAAGTGAAAACGTATGAAGGAGACTTAAGCAAAATTGGGGCATCGCGCTGACTGCAATCTCAAATGAATCTGTTCGGGCAAAAGTTAGGGATAATAAAAAATCATAAAAAGGTCTTCAAATCCTCAAAATTCTCCATCAGAGTTGTCAAAAGTCCTAAAAAAAAACAAAATGTTGTAAGAAGTGACTTCCAAGATATCATCTTTTGATGATGACAACTGTAAAGAGCAAGATATATATTTAGCTTGATAAAGGTGCAACATGGTGATAATTGAACAAAACAAATATTCAACATGTTAAAGATGCAACCATTAAAAAATCAACCAATGTACCTCAACGGTTAAAGATGCAAGCCATGAGGTTTGATAAGGATCGAAAAAGTTTTAGACATTGACAAAGTTTCAGAGAAAGGCAAACAAATTGATTACAATAAAAGTTTTGTGAGATCTCAAGCAAGTGTCAAACTCAAAAGAATCTATTCGACAAGGATTAGAGGAGTTAATCTCCTAATTTATTATGTGAGTGAAACGTTGTAAAACCAAAAGCTCTTTCTTTGTAGAGGTATATGGCTATAAGCACACACAGACTTAAAACCTTTTTATAAAATGTTTTTGAAAAAGAAAATGCTTGAAGAAGGATATAGAAATTGCATAAGACAAATGAGAGCATTCAAAAGAGCACTAAAATATTTTTAAGTACATTTAATCAATTAGCTTAATCAATTAGATTGACGCGCTTTTGAGGAACAAGGAAATTTGAATGCACTCAGATCCTATGCAACTACTATATATCACTTCCTTCCTACTTTGGACCTCATAGTCGTTATTTTTGAATGAGTTAACAGATTGACTCAATTGAATAGTAAGAACCATATTTGCTTTAACGATATTTCCTCTTTTGGGGAAACTTAAACATATAAATAGAGGTCTCATTCCCTGTTTCATTACATCCAAACTTTTATTTGTGTATTGGCCCCCTCTCTCTCTCTCTAAGTTTTTATTTTCACTTTATCTCACTAGTTCTTATAGCCAAATGCTTTTGTGAAAAAAGTTATTTTGTGAGTAAGGTGTTCCTTTAATTTTGGAAGGGTAGAAATGTTTAAATTCACCAAGGTATTCATATTATAAACCTTTGGTTTAATACTATCCAATTAGGTATTTTTACATGGTTCTGAAATTAAACCCGTTAAAAGCTTTGTTTGAGGATTGTGCGACCAGTTCCTATATTTATTTAGGTTAAAGATCGTCTGTATTGATGAACTTCCCTTATATCTTAGTTAGACTTTATTTTTTTATAGGTTGAATACCATCAATATTGATGAACTTACCATTAGTTTATGGTTATAATATTTAAAAGCATAGGTTAGAAGATCAGCCTGTTAAAATCTCAAGAGGTAATTGGTTACCTTGTTAAACCAATTGAGATCAGTTATTTTGTGGAACTTGGAGACTAACTTCTACAAGGTTCGTGTTCATGGAGAAAATACTAACCACTTCAATCTACAATTAGGAAGGAAGCTTGGCCATTTCAATCTTAATAATTCATTGGAGAATACGCAAATGATCATATCTTCTGTCTTGTAATACTTTGGTTGAAGGACAACCACCATTTCCTTGTATAATGGGGTTCATGAGCTTTACCTACTAAAAAATCTCAAGTATATAATGGAAAATCTCAAGGTAAATTCTTTGGGAGAGGAGTAGGTTTTTTATTTGTGATCGAACCTCTATAATTCTTGGTGTTCTTCTTCCCTTAAACTTTTTATCTTTGCAACTTTGTTTTGGAAAAATGTTTTTAAACTCTGATATAAATCTCCAATTTTTTTCCAGAACCACGTTTTTCTAAACCACACAATTCACCCCCTCCCTCTTGTGTGTGAAGTCTCAAGTCCAACTAGTGGTATCAGAGCCTAACTCTTATTTAAGGACTAATCATCTCTTGAGGAAGATGAATTTCAACACAAGTTCTTTCATAAATATACCACCACCTTTTAAAAAAGATAGTTTTGAAGTTTGGAAAATCAAATTTAAAATCTTTCTTCAATGTAAAAACCCTGATTTTTGAAAAAACATGATCAAAAGCCCGGTTTGCCCTAGTCATCAAGTAAATGGTGAAGAAGTGAAAAACCTTATACTTTATGGATTGAAGAAGAAAATAATAAGATATATCCTTAGGTGATAACAATCTTTTTGATGTCCGTCATTGTAAAACCACCAAGGAACTGTGGGATACTTTGGAAAAGATATATGGAGTCTCACCAAGTATTAAGCTTGATCAAATGATGAATATCACTTCAAAATTTTGATGTTGACCAAAAATCTTGAAGTTTGACTGTATGTTGACCACAGTTGACTTTTTACCCAATATAATTGATTTTCAATTATCTGAGTTATTGACTGAGCAAACTTGTGATGCAAGACTTGAAACTTGACATGAACATTGTTAAAGACCTATGGAGGAAAATGATAACCATTTGAGACCTTTGTAACCCAATATTACTTGAGAAAACTCAAAACCCTAGTTGTAGACCCATTGCTTAGGAGGAGCATAGATTGGTCAACCCTTGAGTATCCTTGAATACTTGAGACCCTTAGAAGAATGTTTTGGAAGAAAAATGGGAGGAAAGTTTTTGGGGTACAACAACTGCCTCTGTTCAATCTTCTTAAACCTGAAGAGTTAGATTGACATATCCGTTATTCGTAACTCGAAGGTAGAAGCAGATTGGACACGTAAGTGCCCAGAAATTTGCACTCGCGTGTGCAAGAAATAGTGTTGTTGGTTGATTGTACCAGGAATGGGCTTAAAGATGCCATTCATAAAAGTGATGGAGAGTCGTCGGAGATGGGCTTATAGATGCCATCCAGAAGTAACAATTGATAGAAGTATTAGAATGAGTATACGCTTGACCATATATCTGAAGAACGCTTTCCAGAATGAACCTATGGGGAAGGTGTTTGAGTAGCTGCTTATCATGTACATAGTCGCCTCATCCTGTTTCGGGAATTGATCTACAATCAGTTTGTTGGTAAACCCGTCCTGTTTTGGGAGTTCATATCATTAATGATAAAGATAGTCGTCCCGTCCTGTTTCAGGAATTGATCTTTATATGACCATAAAGAAATAAAGATAGTTTCCCCGCCTTGTTTCAGGAATTGATCTACAATCTGCATATGTAGATAGTTGCCTCGCCCTATTTGGGGAATTGATCTACAATCAGTTTGTTGATAAACCTATCCTGTTTCTGAAGTTCATACCATTGGTGATAAAGATAGCCGCCCTGTCCGTTTTCGGGAATTGATCTTTATCTGACCATAAAGGAAGAAAGATAGTTTCCTCGTCCTATTTCGGGAGTTAATCTTCTATCCTCTTATGTAGATAGTCGCCCCATCCTATTTCAGGAATTGATCTGCAATCAGTTTGTTGGTAAACTCGTCCTGTTTTGAGAGTTCATACCATTGGTGATAAAGATAGTTGCCCCGTCTTGTTTCTGGAATTGATCTTTATCTGACCATAAAGAAAGAAAGATAATTTCCCCGTCCTGTTTCGGGAGTTAATCTTTGATCTGTTTATGTAGATAGTCGCCCCATCCTGTTTCAGGAATTGATCTACAATCAGTTTGTTGGTAAACTCGTCCTATTTTGGGAGTTCATACCATTGGTGATAAAGATAGTTGCCCCGTCATGTTTTGAGAATTGATCTTTATCTGACCATAAAAAAAGAAAGATAGTTTCCCCATCCTATTTCGGGTGTTAATCTTCAATCTGTCTGAAAATTATTGATGATATCCGCCTGCTTGTAGACTTTACCTGAAAGGATAAAGAGTTAGTTGTATGCAATATCATGATGTATGAAATGCATTGTGTAATGATGTTCTCAAAGTAAATGAGATTGTGCCATATGCGTTTCGTATGCATATGCTATGATGTTTGTAAATGATGGATGAATGTGAAATGTCGTTGAAGTGTAGCTCCATATAACATCTAGCTGGGGAAAATAAATCCATGAATGGTGTTGTGGATGAAGAATGTGTGTAATCTTCAATCTCGTCTGGAATGTTTCCACTGAGGACTCCTAATCTCTATTTATGGAAACTCCACTAGGGAACGTTGATTTTTGCTTGGGGAGAAGAGCTCAGGAACATTGGTCGTTCGTCGCTCTACTGGGGGATTTAATTCTTATATACCATGACTGGGGGTAAAAGAGATGGATACCCTTTAGTGGTATTGTCTGAACGGTTTTTTGATATGGATGCCGAATCATCTGGGAGAATAAGGTTGAATGACATCTGGTTCAGTTTCAGATTCTGTAGCAACTCTCTGGGGATAGTAACTTGGACTGTCCTTTGTTGGAGAGCAGAGTTTTTCCAGTGATTTGCAGAAGTTAGAGAAATAGAATCAAGATGGGGAGGCTGAATTTCATTGGGGAAATAAACCCTATTGAGGAAATAAACCCTATTGTAGAAACACTTTGCTGAGGAATACTTTTGTTGAGGAGATGAGTCCTACTAGAGGAGAGAATTCTGCGGGAATTTTATAGTGCTTGAGAAATAAACTCAGTTGGTGAAGAGAATTCCTATGAATTGTGCTGATGACCTAATCTTTGATGAAGGTTGGGACTCCGTAAGTTGGCGACATTATCGGGGAGACGATCACGCTTGTTTATCTGTTAGGGGGATTTGCTGGTGAATACAATTATGTTAACAGTTGGAAAATGCTCTAATTTATGTCGTTGAAGGCATATTAGACTTGCGGGGAATGTATCTTTGTTGAAAATGAGCTTGCGAATATGACTCTATGGGGATAACCTTGTGAGGATTTATGGGAGACTTGAACATTATCCTAACTCCCGGAGTCTTTGAGAAAATGCTTATTCCTGTTTTTATGCATATATTTGTTAACAGTAATCATATTCGTATGCATATGTTCATTCAATTTAGTAATTGGACATTTTTGCAAACAAAACAGAAAAACAAAACATTTGAATTTTTGAAATGGTATTTGTATTGATAGTTTGCCTACAAACATGCGATTTTGTACAAAGAGACAGACATCCTAGTTAAAGGAAATGGTCGCAAAAATGAAAGAAGATTACAAAGTGAAAACATATAGCTATGTGAAAATAATCTCGTCGTGTTTTAACTCTGCTATTGCCCTTATGTCTTCGAGCATCCCATTCCTTACTGTCGAAAGAAGTTGATTAAATTTATTTGTACCATTTAAATCTAATGTTGGTAACAAAGCTTGTTGTGAGTGATCCAACAGGACATAGTCATACACTTTAATCCCTAACTTTTGCCTGGACTTCCCTTTCGGGTTTTCAGTCCACCAGGATACCCCTTTTTGCCTAAGCCACCTTTTCAGGTTTTTGACTTGCCGGGTATAACATCTGTTTATATTCTTATCCCTAATTTTTGCTCGAACCCTTTTGGTTCGCCGGGATGCCCTTATTTTTTCCTAGGCCAGTCAACCTAGCGGGTCGTTTTCATGCATGGTATTTTTTGACTATGTCCATGTTTACAGGGTGCGAGAAATCTTCACCATCCATGGTGGTTAGTATCATGGCACCGCCTGGAAATATCTTCTTGACTACAAATGGTCCTTCGTAAGTGGGAGTCCATTTTCCCCGGGGATCACCCTGCGGTAGGATGATGCACTTTATTACCAAGTCACCATCCTGATATACCCGATGCTTGATTTTATTATTGAATGCCTTGATCATGCGCTTCTGATACATATGACTGTGACAGACAACTGCAAGCCTTTTCTCGTCAATCAAATTCAACTGATCCAGCCTAGTCTGCATCCACTCGTCTTCCTTTAAGTCAGCATCTTTCATAATCCTTAGAGAAGGAATTTGAACTTTGATAGGTAGGACAACTTCCATACCATAGACCAGAGAGAACAGGGTTGCCCCAGTTGATGTTCGAGCCGAAGTGCGATAGCCGTGGAGAGAAAATGGTAACATATCGTGCCAATATTTGTAGGTCATAACCATCTTTTGCATGATCTTCTTTATATTCTTATTGGCAGCTGCCACTGCACCATTCATCTTTGGTCGATACAGAGAAGAGTTATGGTGCTTGATATTGACCTGCGTGCAAAGTTTAGTGATCATAGTGTTGTTGAGATTAGTACCATTTTCGAGGATGCCATACTGAAATATCAGGTTATGCCTAATGAACCGGGCCATGACGTTCTTGGTAACAGAGGCGAACGAGGCTGCTTCAACCCACTTTGTGAAGTAATCAATGGCAACGGGGATGAATCAATGTCCATTAGAAACTGTAGGCTCAATCTCTCCAATCATATCAATGCCCCACATTGTAAGTGGCCAAGGATAAGTCAAGACATTCAGAGGCACTGGAGACACGTGTAATTTATCAACATAGATCTGGCATTTATGACAAGTTCTCAAGTGGTGGTGACAGCCAGTTTCCATAGTCGACCAATAGTAACCTTCTCTTGAGTGGTGAGTTCCTAAGATGCCTTCGTGCATATCATTCATAATCTTTTCTACTTCTTTCTTGTCCATACAACGAAGCAAAGTCGAATCATGGTTGCGCTTGTACATAATTTCATTTCTCCAGAAGGACTTAGCAGAGAACCTCCATAGGAATTTTTTCATTGATATATGCTCCTTCAAGATACTCTTGAGTCTTAAGGTACCTCTTTACTTCATAGAACCAAAGCTTTTCTTTTGTTCCGTCAGTGTCAATTTCATAAAAGTGTGCCAGTTCGTCTAGTCTTTCAATGGTGATTCTGGGTGCCTCGTTATCCTATATGACCTTGAACATAGATGACATTATAGACAACGCGTCTGCAAACTAATTCTCTTCCCGTGGGATGTTCTCAAAAGTGATTTCTTAGAAGTACGAGATCAAGGTTAGTACATGCTCTTTATAAGGAATGAGATTCGGGTGCTTCGTATCCCATTCTCCCTTGATATGACTGATTACCAGGGCTGAGTCTCCATATACATCCAAGAACTTGATTCTTAGGTCAATAGTGGCTTTAATGCCCATAATGCATGCTTCATATTCGTCCATGTTGTTGGTACAATCAAAGCATAACTTGGCAGTGAATGGCACATGGTAGCCCTGAGGAGAGATAATTACATCACCAATTATGTTTCTAAGTGCATTGGAAGCTTCATCTAAAACCATAGTCCATTGGGATCCTGGCTCAGGTCCTTCATACGATCCAGGTTCTTCACAATCTATGACTAGCATAACATTCTCATTCGGGAATTCGAAATTCATAGGCTGATAGTCGTCTATGGCTTGATGTGCCAAATGATCTTCCAGTACACTTCCCTTGATTATCTTTTGAGTGGTGTACTGAATGTCGTATTCTGTCAAGACCATCTACCATCAGGCTATTCTTCTGGTGAGAGTTGGATTCTCGAATATGTATTTGATGGGATCCATTTTAGAAATCAATAAGTAGTATGAGTCAACATATACTGTCTTAGTCGGCGATCAGCCCATGCCAAAGCGCGTCAAGTGTTCTCAAGAAATGAATATCTTGTTTCACAGTCGGTAAACTTTTTGCTAAGGTAGTATAATGCATGTTGTTGTACCCAAAAATTTGCCCTCCCTTTCGTTTAAGATATTCTACTAGGGTTTTTCAACTTTCCAAGGCTTCTCAGGCTTCAAGACATGTTAATTGACTCATCAAGGTTTTAAGTCTGCAAGCATTCAAAATGTCTCCTGCCCATTGGTGTTGAGCTAGGGTTTTGACTATCGAAGGTGTGACACTTGTTGAGATCAAGGTTCATGTTTCAATGATTGCGCAATATTAAGTTCTATATTTGAGTTTATCTTAAATTAAGGGTTTTGATTCTTGATGGTTTCTATGGCCAGGGATTTCTGGATTATTTTATTGTTCGTCTTTTGAGGATAAGTCCTGGAGTCTATTTTACAAGAATTGTTGGTTTCTTATGGTACATCATTTTTGGGCATCTAGAAGTTAAAGTGATCAAGTTTTAGACACCTCATTTGGAAGTTAATTTCATGACATGACAAGTTTGTTTTGTTCCAAGATTTGTTTTCAAATTGTAAGCATGATTCAAATCTCTATTCTAGGCTTTTATCATGGGCAATACAAGGATACCGAGTCTCTCTTTCATAAGATAGATCTCTTGGATTCTTCTTTTACATTTCTTTTCAATGCATTACATTTTTTATTTATTTATATTTATTTTACATTTACATTTTAAATGCATTTACATTTTTCTTATTTATGTCTATAGTTCTTTCATGGTTATCACATTTTCTTTCAAAATTACAATTACATCACATTATTCTTTCTAACATATTACTTTTATTTCAAAGATACAACTTGCATTACCATTATTCTTTTTCAACATATTACACTTTTTATTCTTTTTCAACACTACAAATTCTTTCATATCTATTTCTTTAACACATTACATTATTTTTTTTCTTTTTTCAAACATTCAATTTCCAAATTCCAAAATATTCATCATTTATTCATATTTCAAATTCATTTAAATTACAACTCTTTACAAAATTCAATTACATAAACTACAATTTTCCTATTTTTCTTTTCTATTCTATACAAAACAAAATTCTTGATCTATCCCCAAGTGTCTCCAAATTTCATTCTTCAATCCTCCAAATCTCTCCAAGCTATGCCACGGTTCCCCTTGCCTTTCTCGCCATTGGCACCCACATTAAACATAAAAAAAGAACTTGTTAGCAACTTGAATATGAAAACAAGCAAAGGAATTGCAAGATTATTCAACTCATCATTAGGATAGTTTCAAGAATCAGAAAAAGAGTTTGTTTTTATGTGCTAAGGCCTCAAACTTTCAGTTTTTATCATGGACCAATTATCATTGCAAATCACAAGACAAAACTTGGTTCATAATAAACAAATTCAAAGAATTCCAATCATGTTTTCAGCCAATAGACAAAAAGAATTCAAATCAGATTCAAGCCTAACAGAATTCCTTCACAAATCAGCCCAATAAGCAAAACAAAGTTGTAAAACCCAAACAACTAAAGCCTCATACAATCTGTTTTATCATTGGCCTAGAAATTTTCCTATTGCAAATCACAAGTACAAACTTAGTTCACAAATAAGACAAACCAGAAATTAAAAAGTCAATATCTTGCAAATATCAAAGTTGGTTCACAAAGGATAGGGAAGATCAATAGGAAAATCAGAACTAGCATCATATTTCACACAAAAAACAGCAAGCCTCATGGTGTTTCATGTCAAAGAAAAAACTCAGAACTGAAAATTCAAATCATAGGCCAAGATAACTTTACTGCAAAATCTAAAAGACAAATTCTTTTGTTCACAGAAAAGAACTCAGAAAAATACTCATCACAGTACAAGAGTTGTCAAACACAGCTGTAAAAAGCATCACAAGAAATCAAAAATTATCAAAGCTACAAGAAACCAGTACAGAAAACCAGCAAAAGCAAAGTACAACATGTACAAAATCAAGCAACCAATCCAGCAAGCAAACAATCACTAAGCCTCATATTTGTTGGTCTCAATCAAAATCAAAACTACAATATAAAAGTCATAGGCTAACTATACTGCAAATCTCAAAGCAAATATTTTGTTCATAGCAGAGCCAGCAAAGTCAGGAAAAAATACAACAAGCATCACAGAAAAACCAGCAAAAGGACAGCAACTTGAGTTATTAAAGTACAACAAGTACAAAAACTGCAAAAAAAGATATCACCAAAGCCAGCACAGTAGGTACAATACCAACAACCAATAAACAAAGTCAACCAACAATAAAGTTGATTTATAAAAAATCAGTAAAAGTAACAAGGAAAGCTTCCAAGTCTGTATCAGTATCAAAGCAGCCAGCAAGCAAAGGCAGCAAACACAAGTTCAGGATATAAAAACAGAACTTGGTTCACAGTAAAGGAGGATTCTTTCCAGCAAAAAGAAAATATACAAGAACTAAAATCCAGCCATGCCACAAGATAACAAAAACGCATCAACAAAGCCAAGGTAACATAAAGAGGTAATTTTTATACAAACCCCTTCAAATAGTTTCCAACTTTCTTTTACAAAAGTATACGGTTTCAAAGCCAGTTCACAAACACAAAAAAAATATACAAAGAGTTCAAAATATTTTCACAAGAGATACAAAACAAAATCGCAACAACACTTGTGTCAATCCCTAAAAAAATCGTTTTCAAACTTTTTTCACAAAATATTCAAAGGTGTAGAACTAAAGCAAAACCGAAATAACACATCAAAACCTAATAGGTTTGTTCATAATCATTTTCATAAAAAAAAACATGACCCTTCAGAGCTTATAGAAAAGATAGAGAGGAAAGATCTCACCCAAAACAAGCTTCAGAGGCCAAATTGGAGCCCTTAGGGTTTCCGTTCACCCCCTTTCCGATCTATGCAAAATCACACATTTTCTGCAAAATCAAATACGAGATTAGTGATTAGGAGGAAGATAGGAAGAGATTAATGAAAAAAATGAGAATCTGAGTTACGCCGCCGCCGCCACAAAGGCTATTTTCGACGCGACCTAGTTTCTTCTCCGGTGAGGAGAACTAGAGAGCATAAGAGAGAACGAGAGAGTAAGAGAGAGAGAGTGGGTGATAACAAATGAATTCATTTTGTTTATTTTTCTGTGTTGTTTTGTTTTGTTAGAAAAAACAATTATCAGACCCACTAAAAATAGCATCTCAGCCCAATACCATACTCCAAGCCACCCCCCATATTTCTCTCCCACACCACTTTCCCAGTTTGGGCCTCACCCCAATTATAGCCAGGCCCAACCTTATTCTCTTACATGCACCCCCTACTTACTAATCACTCCAGGCCCAATTGTTTTTTTTATTATCATTTTTCTGACTAACAAAAAAACCATTGTTGGGTCAAACCTAAAACAAAAAAACAGTTTTACTCCACATACACCCTAAATCAATTTTACACTTTTTTTTTACTTTTTTTTAATTTTTTATATTTTTATTTTCTTACTATTATTTTTACTAACTAAAAATACCAAAAATATTTTCATTTATTTATTTATTTATTTAGGAATTTAACACTTCTTATCTTATTTCTTTAGACTAAAAAGATCAAAATCTTTTCTTATTAAATTCATTTTCTTTTCTTAAAATTAATTTAAAAAATTAGATTTAGATTTGTTCTTATTATTTATTTAGAACCTAGGTTTATTTTAATTAATTAATTTCATGTATATTATTTTAAATTAAAAAAAAACCTTTTCATAATAAACCCTAAAAAATTTCTCTTTTTTTTTCTAATTTAACTTAGGTTTAATTTTTAATTCAAAACAAAAACATTTTCCTTTTTATACGTCATATTTATTCCCTTTTCCATTTATCTCTTGTACATTATATTCATATCATTACTTGTGCATTATATTCATTTACATTTTTTGTACGTTATTTATTCAAATTCAATATGGTTGTAATAGATAATTAGATTTTAATTTCTTACAATCCCCATTTGTAAATATGTATACCCCATCCCCAAATGATGTAATAGCATAGAACATTTATCTTTCACAATTTATCGCTTTCATATAAATGCTAGTAAATTAGGGTTTGTATGGAAAGATAAAATCAATACTTAGAAAACCATAATTCAAGATTAAATCAAGCATGAAATACAATACATTTGCAGACTTGGAAACTTTGGGGTTAACTCCAATCATTGCCTTGAGAAATAGTCATGATATGCATGTGAGACATCTTAGCCAAAACAAATCAAAAATACAAGATCATAGTCCCTCGATGACGTTACAAATATTGCCTCACAAATGATCTTAGTCCCTTAAGAGAAATGCTAAGACATCTCGCAACATCGCTATTCATGATTATACGATGACCCACGCTCCTCCCTTTATATCCAAAGATAAGGCTACTTACCAATCAATGGTGAGATAACAATATCAAAGGAAGGAAGAAATGAACAAAATACTTTTGAGTAAGGTAGAACGTTCTTAGTTGCTTTCTCACAATCCATCTTTAAAAAAACAAACATATTTTCAAACATACAAAACACTTTCAAAAACATGAAATATTTTCAAAAGTACAACACTTTGTATGCATTCTTATAGAGACGAGAATCATTACAAAGTTTTCCTAAACGAAGGCGCTTTTCAAATACTTTCAAAACCCACCACAAATACATTTCAAACAAAGCAATTTCAAAAGTGATCTAGCAAGCAACTAAGAGCCTGTAGATAACTACAGATGAAAAAGGTGCTAACTCCTTCGCTTTTCATAACCTACCCCCCGAACTCAAGAAAAAATCTCAAAGGTCTTTCCTGTTCTTTTCACCCTTTCCTTATTGAATAAAAGAAAAGTCGGTGGTGACTCTTGCTATCCGTAACAATTGAGATAAAACGCAAAACAACCAAGTCAGCTCTCCCACTGCATTACAGAATTGAAGACTCTATTGGGGAGAACTTAATAGTGGGGTTACCTTAGAGCTAGATCACATTTATTTGTCTGATTTGCTTGCTTTACGTTTATGGGTTCTTGTTTGGGTTTGTATTGATCCTCTACCCGAATTTGGGAACATCATTAGGTAAATAGAAAAGATTATGGAGACTGTACGACGTAGACCGATATGGTTGAGGCAATAGCTATGTTAGTGTGACATATTTGTGGGTAACGGTATCCCGTATGGCGAATTAAGGAGAATATAGGGCTGCTGAGTGATGTCATGAAGCACTAACGAACCTTAGAACCTTTAATTGAACAACTTGGCCTTTAGGAAGTAGTGAGATAGCCGGTTTCATTGGAAAGCTAAAAATTAGTTGATACTCGATACTACGCTCATTGAGATCGGATTTTTGGGATATTTTGGCCGCAAGAAAAGATTGATTGTGCTAAAATAATGCCCAATGAAGAAAGATCAGTGATATTGAGATTCCCTAGTACCCGATTACTTTCTAGGACAGGTTGAACCAACTAAAATTCAAGAGGGTACTTACCTATGAACTCCATGCAAGCCTAAAACATGAGGTCTTTGTGTACTTTGTTTGTGATTATTATTCATGTCATCATAAACATCATAACATCATAAATTATTCTTACTAACCATTTTAAGGATTTAGGAATTTATCTTTGTTCTGTTTTGTAGGTCATGACTTCTACTCGTAGGAATACCATCCGAGTCAACTTCGTGAAAGTGCATCCTCAACTTCAAGAGTTAGCATCAAGAGTGCCTGGGGATTCTCCTTTCACGAATAAATATGGTCAACTTCTCAACTTGGCTACCTCAAACTTCCAAGAAGAAATGATGTGTGTGCTTTTCCAATTCTTTGATCCTATGCATCATTGCTTCACCTTTCCCGACTACCAATTGGTGCCTACATTATAAGAATTCTCTCAATTGTTAGGAGTGTTTATGCTTGATCAAATACCATTCACCGGTTTAGAAGATACTCCAAAACCTGAAGTTATTTCCAAAGCTTTGCATTTGAAGAGATCTGACATTATGGAAAATTGGGAGACAAGAAGTGGAGTTAAGGGTTTCTTAGCCAAATTTCTGTTGGAGAAGGCTCGTTTGTTCTGGGAAGATATGGATTTTAAAGCTTTTGAGGATATCTTGGCCCTTCTAATCTATGGTTTGGTTCTATTTCCCAATTTAGACCAACTCATAGATTTGAACGCCATCAAGGTTTTTCTCTCTCGTAATCCCATACCTACTTTGCTTGGAGATATTCTACATTGTTTCCATACTCACACCATAAAGAAAAGGGGTACTCTTTTGTGTTGCATTCCATTACTCTCCAGGTGGTTTATTTCACACCTACCTCCATCAAAGTTGAAGAATGAGCAAGGCTTGACATGGTCTCAAAGGTTAATTTCACTCACACATTTTGATATTTATCGGTGTGCTCAATCTATGGAGGATATTACTATTATTAACTGCTGTGGAGAATTCCATAATGTCCCTCTACTTGGAATTAGAGGAGGTATTACCTACAATCCTTGTTTGGCTTTGCGACTGTTTGGGTATGCTAGGAGGGATGACCCTCATGATGCACTTGTCCAAGGAATTACATTCGACTACGAGAACAATGTCTAAGGTTTTCGTCAGAGATTCATACGAGCTTGGGGTATGGTTAACAAGGTTGATAGCAAGACGTTGGGCCATAAGAACTCCATTCCTTTTGAACCTTATCTCAAGTGGGTGCGAACTCGCACCCAAAACTTCATGATGCCTTATGAAGCCATCCTACCTATCATCATGGAGCCTGTTGCCGAAGGAGATGTTCCATATACTGTCCTTTATCCTGATATGCCTACTTCTCTTGAAGATTTGCAAAGAGCTTGGATTCAGCTAAAGGGGGAGCGAGAAACCTTCGAAATCCACTTCTATGCAAGTGAAAAGAAGGTTTTGGAGCTTACGAGACATCTTCATGAAGAGCGAAGTTTGAATGCCTACATTGCACCGAAGAGGATGCGTTCGACCTTTTTATTTTAGGAATTTATTTCTTCCATTGTAAGCCCAAGAGGAATGTTTGTAATTGATCTGAACTTATTAATGCAATTAACGTTTGTTCTTTCTTTGTCTAGACAAATTTAAATCTTCTAAGTCCTTGAAATCATTTGCATACGCATTTCATGCATCATAACATAAGCAAGCTTTTCACAACAGGTTTCCTCATCTTTCTACTGTTTATTTCAGTAAGATGGATATCGAAAAAACCGTGAAAGATTTGCAAGCACATAATTCCCAGTTCCAAGCAACCTTGCTGACCCTAGCCAAGGGACAACAAGAGTTGATGACACTGCTGACGACCAAAAAGAAGACTAAAAAGAAGGCCTTTATTAACATGGGAAAAAGATTTAAAGGCCCAGTTCGCCAGGTGCAGATAGTTGAAGAGTCATCCGAGGAAGACGAGAGCCAGGTGGAAGAGGCAAGAAGCACCCGTGCTGGGAGTGTAAATGATCAAGCTTCCGAGGACGAGGACTACTTTGATGAACAATACCCACTTGCTGAGGATAAATACAAGCAGTTGGAGGATAGACTAAAAGCTGTTGAAATTCAAGCCGTACCTGGTTTGAATTTTGATGATTTGGGCTTAGTACCTGGGGTTGTCATTCCCCATAAGTTGAAAATACCAGTCTTTGCCAAGTATGGTGGAATTTCATGCTCGAAACTTCATCTGAGGTCCTACGTCCGTAAGATACAATCACATACTATGGACAAGAATCTTTGGGTCCATTTTTTCCAAGAGAGTATGGCTGGGACTCAATTAGAATGGTTCTATCAATTGGAGGGATCTCGCATTCACACTTGGGAAGATCTGGCCACTGATTTTTATCACCAATATCAATATAACGCTGATTTAGCACCAATAAGAGTTCAACTTAAAGGAATGACAATGGGTACTGATGAGGGGTTTAAAGAGTACACACAAAATTGGAAGGATCTTGCTGGTAGGGTCCAACCACCACTAACTGACAAAGAACTAGTTGATATGTTTATGGGTACATTAACTGGCCCATTTTTCAATCTGTTAATTGGAAGTTCTTCATCTAGTTTCACCGAGTTGATCCTAACTGGTGAAAGGGTCGAAAGTGGTATTTAGAGAGGAAAAATTCCTATGACATCCGCTTCTGCATCCAACTCTATAAAGTAGACCTTCACTGGAAAGTAGGAAACAAATGTTGTATATGGGGTAGAAGCCCGTACCAAGAAGGATTACCATTCATCTGTTAATGCTATTTTGATCTCCAACTCTCCATCTGCTCAGAGACAATCATCCAACCATCAATGATCTGAAGTCCCATGAAGACAGTTCACAAGGATTAACATGTCACTGTCCCAAGCTTTGCAACATCTATTGAAGGCTAACTTAGTGACATTGCATGATCAACCATCAAATCCAAACACTACATCACTGAAGTACAATCCAAATTCCAAGTGCGTGTATCATTCCAACAGCCCTGGGCATGAAACTGATCAATGCCGGACTCTGAAGAATAAGATTCAAGATCTGATAGACAATAAAACAATTGAATTTGATCCACCTGCTACTCCAAATGCAATAACTGCACCAATTCTGAACCATGGCAAAGGTGTTAATGCAATTGATGATACTACTTTTGTTTCCTCCATTGAGGATTTAACAACTCCATTAACTACTGTGAAGGGTAATTTGCTGAGAGTCGAGGTGTTCCCTAGCTGTTCTAAAGATTGTGTCTGCTATGATCAACAAGTAAATGGGTGCAAGCGGCTGAAGGAAGGTGTGCAATGCTTGATAAATAGCCACGAGATCCTATTTGAGAAGATTCCCACCATCAAAAGTTTGACCAACAAAGATGAAGACCTGTCCATAATAATAATCTCCAACAAGCCTCTTAAGATCTCCTCAAAGGGTCCTATTATAATTTCAAATGAACCAACCATTTCTCCTTTCATAATCACTACCCCTGGGCCGATTCCTTACTCCTCCGTCAAAGAAGTTCCATGGAAATATGGTGCCGAAGTTTACTATTATGGAATAAAACAAGATTCATGGATCAATGAAGACAAACCAACAATGTTACAAATATTGCAGGTTATAGTAAAGTAACAAGAATGGGGAGGATCTTCTCCCCTGTCATCTCACCTCAGACTACTACATCAACTCTTGTTCGCATAACCAATGACAAGTCTAGTGCCAACACTAGAGGCAAAGAAAAAGTAAGTGAACCTACTGAAGTAGAGGCACCTTCCAAAGATGTTGATGCTGAAGAACCTTCCACTTGAGAGATGGAGGAAATCCTAAAAATCATAAAGAAGAGTGACTTAAAAATAGTGGAGCAACTGGGGAAAACCCCCTCAAAAATCTCCATGTTGTCATTGTTACTCTTTTCAGACGCTCATACCCAAGCTCTAATCAAGTTCTTGAAAAAAGCCCACGTGCCCCAAGAAACCATAGATGACCAGTTCGAGAACTGTGTAGCAAGTTTACCAGCTTACAACGGATTAAGGTTCTCCAACGTTGATTTGACCCATATGGGAAGGAACCATAATAAAGCCTTGCATGTCTCTATTGAATGCACGTGAACTACCCTGGCTCATGTCCTGATTGATAGCGGTTCCTCTCTAAATGCTCTACCCAAGGGTGCTTTGGACCGACTAGATTGTGAAGACCTGGTATTGAAACCAAGTGATATAATTGTAAGAGATTTCGATGGGTCTAGAAGGATGGTGCATGGAGAGGTGGACCACCCCATTAAGGTGGGATCACAAATTTTTAACTCCACTTTTTATATAATGGACATACGTACCGCCTATTCTTGTTTGCTGGGCGCCCTTGGATCCATGGGGCAGGGGCACTAACATCCACCCTTCATCAAAAGTTAAAGTATCCAGTCAAAGGGAAGATCGTTACTGTTTGCAGCGAATAAGAATTTAAGGTGAGCCATCTCGATTCCTTTAAGTATGTGGAAATGGAAGGTGAATTCATAAAAACTCTGTGCCAGGATTCTGAAGTTGTTCTTCCTATGGTTTCCGCAACCAAAATCTCCTCTGACATATCAAAAGCTGATGAAGTTATACCAAGAATGGTCTCACTTAAGGATGCCCATGCCATGGTCGAAGATGGAAACTGTACTATCTATGGACAACTTCCCGACATTCCATTTAAAGTAGACAAATATGGGTTATGTTTCACCATCAAAGCTCAGAAAGAAGTTAGTCTGACTCGCGTGGGAAAGCCACCTCTCTATATCGGAAATCATGAAGTGAACGTTGTGGAAGACTCTAATGATGAATGTGCTTTTGAAGAATGGATCTACCCTACTGTCTAAGGATAACTCAACAACTGACATGCAAAGGATTTCACCCTCATCTCCTTCATTGAGGAGTAATTATTGTTTACTATTTTCTGTCAACTTAAGAACTTATTGTCTGTAATCTTAATTCCAAACAATGACTTTTAAGCCATGTGCCTTGCCCGGGGCACTATGGTCCATTTGTTAAGGGTTTTGTTCATGTTCATTTATCATATGATCATTTAATATAAACCATTGGACCTTTTGCATTAAAATTTTGTGTTCATTGTCTTTTTTTTCCTGTATTACATTTTTCAATAGCCATGTATCTTACATGCACACACACACACTTGCAGATCCTCATCCACTCCGGATCTCATTGTCAACGACTCTATTATTTCTAGTTATGACTTCGAATATCCAATTAACCAAACCGAAGACGAATGCGAGGAAGATTGTGAAATACCAGGAGAACTAGCCAGACTTTTAATGCAAGAAGATAAAGTTATTCAACCTCATGAAGAGCCACTCGAGGTTATCAACTTAGGTACAAAGACAGATAAGAAGGGGGTCAAAATAGGCGCCAACCTAAAAGATGGTATCAAGAGCAGATTGGTTAAGATGTTACATAACTATGTTGAAGTGTTTGCTTGGTTATATGAATATATGTCAGGGTTAGATACTAACATTGTGGTCCATCGTCTACCAACAAAAGAAGATTTCCCTCCGGTTAAGCAAAAGGTTCGTCGTATGCAGCCAGACATGTCTGAAAAGATAAAGGCTGGAGTAATGAAGCAATTTGATGCAGGTTTTATGGATGTCACATCTTATCCTCAATAGGTTGTGAACGTGGCCCCTGTGCCAAAGAAAGATGGAAAGGTTCGTATGTGTGTAGATTATAGGGATTTGAATAGGGCGAGCCTCAAAGATGATTTCCCTCTACCTCATATTGACGTCTTGGTTGACAACACCGCTCAACATAACTTCTCCTTCATGGATGGATTTCCTGGCTACAACCAAATCAAGATGGCTCCCGAAAACATAGAAAAGACACCTTTGTTACACAATGGGGCATCTTTTGCTACAAAGTCATGTCGTTCGGGTTAAAGAATGCAGGGGAAACATATCAAAGAGCTATGGTATCTTTATTTAATGATATGATCCATCATGAAATAGAGGTCTATATGGATGATATCATTGCAAGGTCGCAAACTAAATAAGAGCATATCAATCACCTACACAAGCTATTTGAGAGTCTGAAGAAGTACAAGTTGAGGTTGAACCCTAATAATTGCACATTCAGAGTAAGGTTTGGAAAGCTCCTAGGACTTGTCGTCAGTAGTAAAGGCATCAAAGTTGATCCTGTAAAGGTAAGAGACATTCAAGAAATGCCAGTTCCCATTCTGAAAAGGAGGTTAGAGGATTCTTGGGTCGTCTTAACTACATTGCCAAATTCATATCTCATTTAACTGCTACCTGTGAGCCACTCTTCAAGCTACTGAAGAAAGATCAAATAATCAGATGGAATGACGACTTCCAAATAGCTTTTGACAAAATTAAGGAATATTTGCAAGAACCTCCTATCCTTATGCCTCCAGTGGAAGGAAGACCATTGATCATGTACTTGATTGTGCTAGAGAGTTCCATGGGGTGTGTGTTATACGGTGGGAGAACTGACTTGAGGTTTTACGTTTGTGTTCGCAAATGTTGCGGTTTAACAAGAGTCGCCACTGACTTTTCTTTTATCCAAAAAGGAAAGGTGAAAAAGCACAGGAAAGACCTTTAGAGATGTTTTCTTGAGTTTGGGGGGTAGATTATTAAAAGGGAAGGTATTAGCACCCTTTTAATCCATGGTTTTCCATGGGCTCTTAGTTACTTGCTAGATCACTTGCTTTAGTTTGAAGATATGCTTTGTGTGGTTTTTGAAAGTATTTTGAAAAGGTGCCATCGTTTAGGCAAACTTTTGTAATGATTCTCGTTCATAAGAATGTATACAAAAGTGTTGAGCTTTTGAAAATATTTCACGTTTGGAAAGTGTTTTGAAAGTGTATGTGATTGTTTTTGAAAATAGCAAGGATGTTTGTTTTGAAATTGAGCAAGCAACTAGGAGCAATCTACCTACTCAAAAGGTCTTAGGTGTTCTTTTTCCTCCTCCTTTAGACGTTGCTATCTTACCATTGTTTTGGTAAGAAGCCCCGTCGTTGGATGTGAAGGGACGGGCATAGGTCATCGTATAACCATGATAGCAATGTTGCGAGCTATCTTAGCATTTTATTTTAGGGACTACGATTATTTGTAAGGCAACTTTGAATAGCATCATCGAGGGACTATGATCTTGTATTTCAATTGGTTTTTCTCAGACATCTCTGATCGGTGGATCTGGAACTGACTGTTTAAAGCTGGTTCGCGAAATGTCGCGGACGCAAGAGTCGCCACCGTCTTTTATTTTCTCCAAATGGAAAGGACAAAAGCACCGAAAAATTCCTTAAAGAGATTGCTCTCGGTTCGGGAGGTAGATTATAGAAAGGGAAGGTGCTAGCACCCTTTCTATCCATGGTTATCCATGGGCTCTTAGATACTTGCTCACTTGTGTTTTCAAAAATGGTTTGTTTGCTTTTCAACTGTGGGTTTTAAAAAAGGTTTCTTTGAAAATTCCAGTTTGACTCTTGTATCGGTCCTCAAGAGTGTTTGAAAATTTGCTTTCGAAAGCTTTTGAAAATGTGTTGATGTGAAAAGTATTTTTGAATTTGTTTTGAAATTAGAGCAAGTATCTAGAGTCGTCTACCTACCCTAAGGAATTCGTCTGTGTAAATGTCCTTTAAAGTAGTGCCATCCCACCATTGAGAGGTAGGTAGCACCACCGTTGGAGGTATTCGGGTCAATTCGAAGGTTCGGGACATGGTGATCACCAGAGCAATGGGAAGACACCTTAGAAGCTACCCTCATGCCAGGTTCCCGAATCATGAGGACTTACTAAGACATCCTCTACTCGACGATCACCAAGGCAACAGTGAGGCGTACCCTAGGGGTGGTGTGTGATTTGTGTGTCAGATTCGTTTATTTTTATCTTGTCATGGTATAGGTGATCTACGCGTTTGTTTTTATTTATTGTCATTCATTCTTGCATGCATTTGTTTAATAGTTAAAAAGTGCGAGAAAGATAGAATTCTAAACTATTACAGAAGGCGCGGGTCCACATCGCCAAAATTTCCAGGACCCGATTTGACAGAAAAATAAAGAAATAAAGTGTGGAAGATAAATATTACATGGCCTTGGGAGAGGTACATAAAAAATTAAAGGAAAAAGAAATAAATACGCGAATTAAATTAAAATTAGAAATGAGGGTGTTGGACCCTTTTTGAAATTAAATTAAATTAAACGATTAAATTAATTGAAATTAAAAAAGAAAAAGGAAATTATTTTTTTGAGATTTTTGGTATTTATGACTTTTATGAGAATTAGATGAAACCTAACCCTAATTCTAACTATTTTTAACTTATTAAGAAAATATGACAATTATCTAAAATTAATCCTAACTAATTAATTGCAACTTGATTTATAAATATAACTAATTAATAATTAATATAGTAAAATAAGAAAAGATGAAAAAAATACTAGAAACCCTAATTCTATGAATTTTTAAGTTTTATTGAAAAATATTAAGATTAACCCTAGATTAAAACTAATTAATTAATAAAGGTTTTATTTACAAAAATATTAATTAAATAACAATATATTTAATTTTGTCTTTTTCTGATTTTTTATTTATTGTTTTTTATGAAAAATAATTAAATTAAAGAATTGAATTAAAAAAGGAATAATTGAATCAAAATAAAAAAACAAAATAAAATAGAAAAGATGTTGCAAACCTAGGGGGGGTCTGTCCCCAATTGGGAGGTTAAATCAGCATTTTAGGCCCATTAATCCTTGGCCTCTGTTGACTTCTAGGCCAGCGTGTGGGACGGTTGACTTGTGTTTACCATGCTCTCCAGATCTGGGCCCTTGGATTGATGAGATTGGCCAAGTGGTGTGTTGGAGATTGTGGACGCATGGTGGTCTTTAGCGCTGAAGCTGCATGGAATTACAATTAGAAAAATAATATTGCAAAGGGATGGGGACCTGGGATCGAACCCAGGTCCTGAAGGTCACCAAACACATGTCCAACCAATTGAACCAAACGCGCTTTCTGTATATTAAATAACAAACAAATATTATAAAATAGAATAATGCGTTAGTGCCTTTTGCGCGCGAATTTTTAAATGGACCAACCATCGCTCTACACATCATCATCTTCCTCCTGGTCTTGTTTATTTCCTGAAACAAAAAAAGAATGGGCAACGATTTTGGAACTGTCCCCTTATACCCCATATTCCAAAATAGCGATTAGCTCAGGGAGGCTCATAAATTGAGCGCGAGGGTTGTGTCCTTTTCGTCCAAATGCGCTGAATTTAGTCATGGCATCATGGTGGTCCAATTTTACAGCGTTAAGAAACGCCCAATTCAAAGCTTGCAAAACCCTAGAAGATAACAATGGCAAATTCGCATATAGTGTATAAAAACGCAATTAATCCATGTGGTTAGCTTCAGAATTAATCAAGGAATGTAAATCAATAAAGAAAATGCGCTAAAAATGCATGGGATTCATGATTCGATTATGAATTTTTTCGTGCAAAGCTTGACTCAGATATACCACCTCCTTGAGTATGGGACAAAATTCTTGATTGGAATCGTCTCCTGGCAACTTTGGCAAGCTAATGGAATGATGATTTTGGCTTGAAAGACCCTGCAATCGTGATTTCAGTTCTTGAGTTTTTGACAAAAGTGCAAGTTTTATTCTTTGTATATGGCGCCGCTTGGAGTTCTTTAGCATTAGGGTTGCACTATATATGTATGTATCAATGATTTAGGTCAAAGAAATTGCACAAAAACCTTTGCATTCATGATTTGCAAGATTTGATTTTCAAAGATCTTTTCAAATATTTTTTCATGCCTATTTGGTACAAATCATGGCCAATTGACTTGATTCTTTCTATATTTGGTCTTGCACGAAATCATAAGCTTATTCCTTGCATAAAAAGATTTGAAACATTAGGTTTAGCATTTTTCACCTATTTAATTTAATTAAATGAATTATTAATAATTAAAAATCCAAATAAATAAATAAAAATGGTAAAAAACTTCCCTTTGGGCCAAATGGTCGTGCACATGCCTTGGATGATGAATTGTGGAAGAAAAAGAGGCCCATTAGCATTTTTAGGTCATTTGAATCAATGTTGACTTTTCAAAATATCCAAAAATTTCCCAACTTACACAAGGCATAACTTGCTCAATTTTTAAGCTTTGCTCATGTTCTTGGACATTTTGGAAAGGTCTTAGAGTCCTCTAATCAATGCCTTTGGTCCCATGTCATTTTGATTTACCAATCTCAAGTTATGGCCTTTGACTTAAAATCCCTTTTTGTTGACTTTTGAAAATGACCTATAATGTTGAAATTGATAACTTTTTGTGAGAGCATTTCTTGGACTTGAAGTATGAAGAGGAGTTGTAGGAAATGTCTTTCTCTTCAAAATGAGCTTTGGATGGAATTTTGCTGATAATCCATGTGAAAGTTATGCCCTGGTCAATTTACAGTTGACTTTTTCAACTGTCCAAGTAAGGAAACTTTTGCATCTTGATGATTTTTGAGCCAAGCTTTGAGAATCATGATCAAGCATTGATCAAATGATGTTTGTGGCTTCAAAATGAGATGTTGATCAAAAATTTGAACTTTTGACTGTCAAATGACCATTTTGCCCCTATAGTTGACTGTAGTGCAATTAGGGTTTTGACTGTGCAATTTTGTGCTGTAAGTCTTGAAACTTGGTATGAGGATGCTTGACCATGTTTGTAGGCATGTGGGACTTGATTGGACCCTTGGAAACTTCATTTACTTTGTCAGAACCAAAACCCTAATTTTGACTGTTTAGGAGGCCCTTGCACTGTGCAACCCTTGGGGAATTTTGAAGCTTTAACTTGGCAAATCTTGAAGAATATGGGAGGGCAAATTTTGGGGTACAACAATCTCACATGCATAACATGGCCATTTTTGTAAGGCAACAAGTGGAATCACCCTAGGGGTGCTAGTGTGTAAGTGTATTTGATTGCATGCATAATTGTGTCTTGAATTAGGGTTTTCTAACATTGGTTTTAGTCTTTCCATACACACCCTAATTACTAACAATATATGAAAGCAATAAAAGTGCAGAAATGTAAATTCCTACGCTATTACAATATTTAGGGGGATGGGGTGTACAAATTTATGAATGGGTGTTGTAAATTAAATCCTAAGTTAATATTACAACCATATTGAATGGATAAGAATGTACAGTAAATTTAAAATGTTTGTTTCGTTTAAAAAGGAAATAAGTTTTGTTTAAGAAAATATTTTTTTTGTCTTTTTGATTAATAAAAAAAATAAAAATGATGGCAAAAAATAATAAAGGGAAGAAGACAGAAACATCGTAAATGCTTAAATAGAAGAGGTCAGAAGTCCTGACTCTGACGTGCTGCACAAACAGAAACAACGTTAGTAAAATATGGAAGTTCAGAAGTTTTGGATCTTTTAAGAATTCAGAAGTTTTCAAAAGTTCTGATGCAACTAATAGAACTCCGTCTCCCTTCTCCATGCTAGTCAGAACATCTGCAGCTTAGTCATTTCTTAACATAACAGAAGTTGCACACGTGACGGTTATGACAAGTTTCAAGAAATATCCGAAACACAAATCAGAAGCAACATAAATTTGCTAATCCTAATTCTGAGTCTTAATTTCTTTATGAAACTTTGAACTGGAATTCCCTCTACTTAGGCAGGCAGATGCATGAAATCTCAGAATATGTACATCATCAGAATCAGAATATCTACATTGTGTTAAACATGCAAAATCTGACAATGCCTAAATAATATGATGAGAGTCAGCAAAAACTTACCTTGCAGTTGGAAAATACTCTGGGAGCTAGAACCTGATTCTGACTACTTGTGGTGTTTTGAACAACTTCCTCGAGTTTTCAGCAGGTTAGAAACTTTTAACTTGGATTGTAAATTATTAGAGAATTCTGGAACAACCAAGGGATAAAGTTCTGATCCTATGAGGTGGATATTGGTGGAGAATGTGTTACTGTTTGACTACAGAATTTTGGATGGCTATTGAATGTATATCAGGAACTGTATGTGTGGTTTTGGTCAAGAAACAACTTGAGGAAAAATGGAGTTTTAATGCAAGAATCAAATGCTAAGGTTTTATATTTTTGTGTTTGTAATCTTTTTGGCCTCTTGGAATTTTTGCAGGGGGGTTCAAGGCTTTTCTTTCTCAAATTCTACACCTCTCTCTCAAATTTTCTGACCTCTTTTCAATGGCCAAAGGTGTTCTATTTATAGGCAAAAGATTTGTAATTTGGAGAGGTCAAGTGGCACCAACATCATATGCTAGATGCTGACTTACTCTTGAAGTAAGCTTAAATAAGTGTGGTTCAATGCACCAAGTATAATGGTTAACAACACCTAAGCTAGATTTGTCAGCATGAATTAAGGAAAAGTAGAAGCAGCGCATGGGCCTAGCAAACTTTTGCACAAAAGTGTGTCTTCCCAAGACAGTAGGGGCACACGTGGGGGAAATCCTTTGGATAACAACTCAAAAGTGGTTGTGAGCATTAAATGATGATGATATTTATCAAATCAGAAATCCTGCCATGTGAAACTCTGCATCCTTGCTTAACTCTGGATTAGAAGTTCTGCTTCAGCGTAGCATCCAATCTTCTGATCCTCTTATCTCCTGGCTCCAGCATGTTCTGAAGGAGCTTTTAGACTTTCTAGAAAGCTTGCAACACACTTCTTAACCTTCTTTGAATTACCCTGGCAAACTCAGACTGAAGCTTTTATGAAAACTTGCCCAGAAGTTCTGACCAAACTCTGCCTTGAGAGTGTCCAGAATTTGCTGAGTGTTATGGTGATAATCTGATCAGAAGTTCTGAAATTGTCATAATTCTTAAACACTTAGAAAAATTTCTAAGTACTTAGAATTTGACTTCTCCAAAGTAAAATTTGACTTTTAAATTTCCTGATGAAACATACTTTATATTCCAACATGTCTTGATGAAATATGATTTTTGAGATTTGATTTTGATCCAAAAGTCAAAGTTAGACTTCTCAGTGTGCAAATGACCATTTTGCCCTTGTGAATGACTTGCTTGGAAAAATTGATAATTCAAGGCCTGGAAACTTGATAGAAGCAAACCTGGGATCCAGGGTGATCCCTTGTGAAATGAGAGGGAAAATTTTGGGGTACAGCAACTGCCCCTGTTCAAACTTCTTGAACCTAAAGAGTTAGATTGGCGGATCCGCCATTCGTGACTCGAAGGTGAAAGATGATTGAAAATCAAAGTGCCCAGAAATTTTCACTCGAAGATGGATGGTGAATGGGCTTATAGATGCCATTTTGAGGAATGTTGGTAAACGCTGGAAGAAGTATCAGCATGAATCTTCTTGTCGATTTATACTAAAACTTGATGTTCTACCTGTGAGAAAGGGGTTAGTAAAACGCAGATGCTTGCATGATGTTCACCAGATATGGTATCATGCTGTTGTACCCCAAAATTTTCCCTCCCATATTTCTCAATACATTTCAAGTAAGGTCTTCAAATTGCCCAAGGAAGTCCAAGAGTTGACCAGACAAATTCTCTCCTAAAGGAAGTCTACCTCAAATTAGGGTTTCATTTTGCATCAAGATGTTTGAGTCCAAAGGGTCCCAAATTCTCACTATTGTCCTAATATGTTCTCAAGATCATCCATGTCAAGTTTCAAGCCTTGCAGAGGAAGTTTGCTCAGTCAATTGCTCAAAGGCTTGAAAGTCGAATGTGTTAGGGCAAAAGTCAACTGTGGCCCACATATCGTCAAACCTCAAGATTTTTGGTCAACATCCTTATTTTTGAGTATTATTCATAATTTGATCAAGGGTTGATCATGATTCCTCAAGGATTTCTCACAATTCATCAAAACCCAAAAGTTGCTAAATTAGGGTTTTGCTGGAAAAGTCAACTCAACTTTGACCAAGCATTACTTTCTCATACTTTATCAGAAATGACCCATCCAAAGCTCATTTTGAATAGGATGTAATTCCCTACAATTAATCTTCAGCTCCAAAGTTCAAAATATGCACTCACAAGAAGATATAAATTTGGACATTATACGTCATTTTGAAAAGTCAACAAAAACACCTTTTGGGTCAAAGCTTCTTACAAGAACATGGAAGACCCAATTGAGATGAAACCAAATAGGTTTCTTAGGGGACATCCTAAGCTTTCTAAAAAGTCCAAGAACACCCTTATAAGGTTAAAATTGAGAGAGATATGCATTGTCCAAGTTGGACAATTTTTGAAAAAAATGCATGAAGCAAATATTGACCAAACTTGGATTTTTTCCAAATGGGCCTATCTTTTCAAGTTTGAAACTCATTCCTAACATGGTCCACGACCTCTAAGCCCACCCATACATTTTTCTACTATTTATGCTATTTATTTTGATATTTTATTCATTAAAATTCAGAATTAAATAAATAAATAATAGAAATAATGTAATTTTTGATGTGAATCCATTTTGGGAAAGTTTTATGCTGGTTTATGTCAATTGCTTTCGTGCAATAACCCTTCAAATATGTCCAGGTTCATCCACATGTGAAAATGGCATAAAATCATCAAATATGACATTTTTTTCAAATCTTGATCATGGTCTTAAAACACAACATTATGAGGGAGATTATTTCCATGCTTTCTTGTCTACTCATTCTCCTATATAAATATAGAGCCATACAAGATTTAAAGACACAAAATTCCTCTCTAAAAAGCTCTCAAAAAGCTCTTCAAAAAGCTCTCCAAAAGCTCTTCAAAAAGCTCTCCAGAAATCAAAGAATTGGTGCAAGTCATATCTCGAGGTTCTGGTCTCTCTCAATTGACATCAAGCCTCAAACCATCCTCTTGAAGTCTTCAGGAGTCTTACAAGGCCCAAGAGTCATCCATCACACGCCTAGCATGCCCCCATTTGACAATATCGATTTGATAAAATTTTAAACTTCGAATCTCTAATTTCAATCATATTTTATGATATGCTAACATTTATTTGAGTTTATATAGAACAATTATGGATGGTTGAATCATAGGTTCCACGCAAGAATCAAAAAACACCATAGTTAGAGCATGAAGCTTTCGAAGATTCGGGCCTAGGGATTTCTGATGATTGCACCCCCTGTTTACTTTTGCTACTAGGCCCATCTTTATTTTCTTGTTTTATTCATTTCATTTATTTCTTTTAATCCCTTTTTTTATTTTTATCAATAAACAAATATAAAAATCACATAAAAATAGATTTAGGATTTTTTCTTAATTAAATTTTAATTGCGGTAAATTAATTAACTAAACACTTTAACTTTTTAAAAAACAAAAATTAAAATTAATAGAACTTAGGTTTAATTTCATTTTAATTCATTTTCCTTTTCGTAACAAAAATACCAAAAAAAACATAGAATTAATTTCTTTTATTTAAATTTCATGTTTCTTTAATAATTATCTTTTTTAAATATAGATCTAGATCAATTATTTTTTAACTTAAACCATTTTTATAAATTAAAAAAAAAAGATTTTTTTTTATATCTTAGGATTTTTAGACGTCTTTTCAAATTTGCATGTTATTATTCTTCCGCACTTCATTTATTATTGTAACTGTATATTGGGATGTAATAGATGATTAGTAGGACCTTTACCGCTTTTATTTATTTTTTTCCCCAGTTTTAGATATGTACATAATCCCCCTCCCCGAAGCCTTGTAATAGCTAGGTTTTATGTTTCTGCACTTTTAAATTACTGCAATTATTAACTGCTAGATGTGTGACTAATAGGATTGTATGGCAAGAATAATCAAACATTAGCAAACTTAACACAAGATTAAAATAACTGAACATAACACACCTTGCACATATGCATCCTTAGGGTATACCTCACTTGGTTGTCTCGAAAAATAATGGTCATGTCCCTTGAACGTAGGGATACCCTTAGCAAAGGCCCTCGATTAAAATCATCATAAAGATCATGGTCCCTCGATGTCCCTCGAAGTTGCCTACAGTATATAATCTTGTCCATCGATGTTGCCTATGAATATATGATGACAGTCCCTTCGAAATGCTAAGGTATCCTTACATGTTGCCTTCAATGACCATTACGTCCCTTTCGAATTGACCCTTACAACTCCAACGACGGTACTACCTACTCTTTAATAGTATGATAACGTTGTCTAAAGGAAACAAGAATAAAAACATTCTTTTTTCGAGTAGGTAGATGCTAGTAGGTACTTGCTCAAAATAAACCTTTTCACACTTACACTCTTTTCAAACAAAATTTACAAAAAAAACACTTCGTAACACTCTTGAGGACTGATACAAGGGTTAAAACGAAGTAAAACAAAAACTTTTCAAAACAAACACACACAAGAAATGTTTTAAAATGATGAGCAAGTACCTAAGAGCCCGTAGAAAACTACGGATAAAAAGGGTGCTAATACCTTCCCTTTCTATAATCTACCCCCCGTATTCAAAATCTCGAAAAAAGAATTTTTCTGTGCTTTTTTCCTTTCCAGTTTGATAAAATAAAAGTCGGTGGAGACTCTTGCTTACCGCGACATTTTGCGAACACAAACGCAAAACGCAAACCAACATTTTCCTAAAACAGTCCGGTTCTGCCACTGTATCACAATTACTGGCGACTCTGCTGGGGAGTTAATAAGTGGGGTATACCTTAGGATTAGTTCATCATAAATTGCTTCTTTTGTTTGATTTGATTGCTTTATTTTTAAGGGTCTTGTATCGGGAGTTACTATAGATCCTAACCCGGATCTGGGAGACACCTGTTAGGTAAGTATCAATAAACTGTGAGGGAACTGTACAACATAGACCGATACGGTTGAAGCAGTAGCTACATTGATGTGGCATATTGGTTGGTACCAGTATCCCTTATAGAGAAACGAGGAGAATACGGGGCTGCTATATGCGTCGTTAAGCATCAACTGACCTTAGAAACTATAATTGACCAACTTGGCCAGTAGGAAGTAGTGAGATAGCCGTCCTCGGTGTAAAGCTGAGAACTGGTTGATACTCGATGCTACATTCATTGAGACCATACTCTCGAGATAGTTCCGGCCGCAAGAAAAGATTGCGTGAGCTGAAACCATGACCAATGGAGGATGGTCAGTGATATTGAGAACCTCTAGAACCCGGTTACTATTATTAGGACAGGTTGAAACCAACTGAACTTCAAGAGGGTAATAACTAGACCCCATGTAATCCTTAAACTTAAGGGTTATTGTGTGACTTGTTTGCCTTTACCATGTTTGTTATCTGCTATACCTGTTGTGTGTTTTATCATGACATCATGCATTATAACATAGCATGCATACTTCATTAGACTAACCATTTCAAAGACCGAGGGGATTTATCTTTGTTCTGTTTTCAGATTATGGCTTCCTTGCGCAGAAACACCATTCGAGTCAACTTTGTGCAAATACCTGCTCAACTCAAGGATTTAGCCTCGAGAGTTTCTGATACTTCCTCATTCATTAGAAGACATGGTCAGCTTCTTAGCTTGGTTACCTCAAAGTTTGATGAGCAGATGATGAGTGTGCTTTTCCAGTTCTTCAATCCAGTGCATAATTGTTTCACTTTCCCGGATTATCAGCTAGTTCCCACTATGGAAGAGTTTTCTCACTTATTGGGCATATCCATCCTCGAGCAGATTCCCTTCACAGGTTTGGAAGAGACTCCTAGACCAGAGGATATTGCTTCAACTTTACATTTGAAAAGGGCTAATGTAGTATCTAATTGGGAAACACGAAGCGGGGTTGAAGGTTTCTTAGCCAAGTTTCTGGTAGATCAAGCTCAACTATTCTGGGATAACTTGGATTTCCAGGCTTTCGAAGACATCTCAGCTCTCCTTATCTATGTTTTGGTTCTTTTCCCGAATCCCGATTCTTTTGTGGATGTGAATGCGGTTAAGATCTTCTTGTCTCGCAATCCTGTGCCTACCCTACTGGGTGATATCCTGCATGCCCTCTATACTCGTACTGTGCGAAGACGAGGGACTCTCATGTGTTGCATGCCGTTGCTGGTGAGGTGTTTTATTTCGCACCTCCCCAAGTCCGTGTTGAAGAATGAGGAAGGTTTAGGATGGTCTTACAGGATAATGTCCCTTGCCCATACAGACATTCTTTGGAGTTGTAAGGATATGGAAAGCATTGCTATCATTGATCAATATGGGGGATACCCTAATGTCCCATTGCTCGGAATCAGAGGAGGGATAACCTACAGTCCTTGTTTAGCTTTGCGACAATTCGGTCGGGCTCGGAGAGACGGTCCTCATGAGCTACTTCTTATAGATATTGCATTTAACTATAAGGAGGATGTTGACGAGAATCGCCGGAGGTTTATACGAGCTTGGGGCATGGTGAACAGATCTGACCCCCAAGAGCTAGGACCAAAGACTTCTCTCCCTATGCAACCTTATCTCTAGCGGGTCCGAGCTCGAGCCCAGAAACTTGGGATGCCTTATGAAGTTGTATTTCCAGTGATTGTGGAGCCTACCAATGAAGAGGGTGTTCCTTATACAGTCCTTTATCCCTACATGCCAACTGACCTTGGGGCATTGAAGAGATCCTGGATTCAGATGAAAGAGGAGAGGGATACCTACCAGGAAAAGTACCATGAGCAAGAAAGAAAGATCTTGAAGCTCACCAGGCAACTTGAGAAGGAAAGAACGATCAATGACTATGTCAGCGCCAAGGGGAAGCGTCCATGGGATTTCTGATTTTGCTTTTTCTAGTTTAGACTTGTTTTTCATTTGCTTCTTTGTAAACGCCTTAAAGGCATTGGTGAACCTTTTTACAAGTTTAATCTAATAAAGTTTGTTTATTTCTTGGTTTGCAAATTTAAATCTCCCAAAGTCTTTGAAATCATTACATACGCATCACATTATCATGCACACCATTACAAGTACCATAACATGTTTCTCATCTTCTTCGCTGTTTATTTCAGCAAAAATGTCTTCCGATCAAGCTATCAAAGATCTGCAGGCACAAAATGCCAAATTCCAAGAGATGTTCTTGAGCTTGGCTAAAGGGCAAGAGGACTAGAAAGCTCTCATTCTGAAAGAGAAAGAGAAGAAGAAGAAGAAGAAGAAGGTTGTTCTGTTGAGTATGGGCAAAAGGTTTAGGGATAGGTTGAAACAACAAGCTGATCTGTCCTTTTCATCCAAGGGAGGGGAGGACCAAGAAGAAGAAAAGGGCCCCAGTCCTTCAGTTTCTGATAATGATACAGATTATAATGAGGAACAGTATCCTATTGCTGAGGATAGGTACAAACAACTTGAAGACCGTCTGAGTGCTATGGAGATTCAGAAGATCCCTGGTTTGGATTTCAGAGATTTGGGACTGGTATCTGGAGTGGTGATCCCTCAGAAGTTCAAAGCTCCAGTTTTTGCTAAGTATGATGGGGTGTCCTACCCAAAACTCCATCTCCGTTCTTATGTTAGGAAGATCCATCCCCACACAGCTGATAGAAATCTATGGGTTTACTTCTTTCAAGATAGTCTGGCAGGGACTCAACTTGAATGGTTCTACTAGCTAGAGGGAGCAAATATTCGAAACTAGGAAGATTTGGCTGCTGCTTTCTACAAGCAGTATCAGTACAATGCCGACCTTGCTCCTACTCGTACTCAACTTCAGAGTATGTCCATGACTGCAAGTAAAGGATTTAAAGACTATGCCCAAAAGTGGAGAGACTTGGATGGAAGAGTCCAACCTCCGTTGTTTGATAGGGAGTTGGTTGATATGTTTCTGGGGACGTTATCTGGTCCATTCTTTAATGATTTGATCGGAAGCTCGTCAGCGGGTTTCACCGAGCTGATTCTGACTGGAGAAAGAGTATAAGCTGGGATCCTGAGTGGTAAGATCCAAAAAAATACCTCTTCGAGTATAGAGAAGAAGTCATTTGGTGGCAAGAGGGAAGCCAATGTTGTGCATGGCCAGAAGAGGCGTAGCAAGGCAAACTACCACCAATATGTGGGGGCAGTGTTGATCTCTAATTCGGCATGCACACAACGACCACAACAATGAAACAATCAGCCAAGGGTGGAAAGACCTCAAAGGCAGTTCACCCAAATCAACATGCCATTGTCACAAGAATTGCAACACATGTTGAAGATGAATCTGATTATGGTGATAAACCCTCATCCGAACCCTAAGACTTCTTCTCCTAACTACAACCCGGATGCAAGGTGTGCTTATCATTCTGGTAGCCTGGGGCACGATACTAACGATTGTTGGGCGCTGAAATACAAGATTCAGAATATGATTGACGCCAAGGAGATCCAATTCGACCCTCATGAGACTCCCAATGTGATCACTGCTCCCTTGCCAAAACATGGCTAGGATTGAAAGAATTTTTGTTCATTTGAATTCTGAAGTTGTATTTTCTTTGCTTATTCAAACAATTATTGTCATGTCAAAATTTTTTATTTCATTAATGCATTACACGTGTCTGTCTTGAATTAATTTTTTTTTCATTATGCTTAAATTTCTTTATATTTCCTTTTCGTGATATTCAACTCTCGACTAAAAAACTGTAAGCCTTTAGAGGGAGGATGACGAAAACGATACCATAATCTCTACTGTATGCTTTTGAATAGACCTTGTTGACGATGTACAAGCATTATTTCAAATCCTAAACAGTGGAGTTATAAGGAAGATAATCCCTAGTCAACCCCTTCGAGCCAAAAAAGTAGGAGTTTTTCTTTTCACACATATTAAAACCCTTAATCATAACCTGGGGCAGGGTAGTTTTCTCAGTTAATTCAGAGGCGCATTCAATCACAATCTGCCGCTTTGTACACAATGAATGGCATCAAAGATGTCCTTCCGAAACAAAAGATGGTGATGGTTCCCTATAATCATCAAGATAGGCAGTCATTATCTCTCGAAATAAAAGCCCATTAAGTCAAAACCTATGAAGGAGACTTAAGAAAAAAACTGGGGCATCCCGCTGACTGTAATTACAAAAAGAAACAGTTCAGGTAAAAGACAGGGATAATAAAATAAAAAAGAAAGAGGTCCTACAAACCCTCAACAAAAAATAAATGACTGCCTATTCAAAATAAATTGTCAGTATCCGAACCATCACTGAAATATCAGAGCAAAGACTCAAACAAGATCTAAATGCACAATTAGCTGAGTTTAGGATCGATGAACATCACAAAGAACGGGTGGGTACAAATAAAATTTGAGCCTTTATCCTTTGTTTCTTAAACCGTGAACCAGGCCACGTTATAACCCTTAAAAGTCCTAGCTGAAGCATGGGTTAGTTCGAAAATATACTGTTATAAAAGGTATCCTGACTCCTGAAGGTCCGTTACAAATCCTGAGTTGATATCACATCTTTGCAAAATTCTATTTTTTCTATAAAAAAAACTTCATTTTCAAAACTTCAAGACAGACATAAGCTTTGCATTCTTAAAATAACATTGTTTGCATATGACTATTTGTTCAACAGTAGAGAAATTCGCATGACGAATATCTAGTGAACAAAAACCTTCTCAATAAAAAGGATCAGCTCAAGTGGAAAAACACTTCCAACCAAGGGGCGCGGCATGATCATTGTCCATCATTTGGGGCAGTCAAGTCAAGATTCAAGGAATCTCTCAAAGATGCCAAATAGCCAGGGGCAGATCTCCATCTGAATCACTTGGGGGCATTGGGCATGAATTCCAACAACGAATCATGTACGATCAAACAAACATCTTCTGGTAGTGTGGCAACACAACACTACCGATAGTGACAACTCCCTACACCCTGAGAGCATGGACATAGTCATAAAATACTGCGCATGAACAAAGACCCGCTAGGTTGACTGGACTAGGAAAAAATAAGGGCATCCCGACGAACCAAAAGGGTTCGAGCAAAAATTAGGGATAAAAACAAAAAAGATATGTACACCCGGCAAGCTGAAAACCTGAAAAGGCGGCTTGGGCAAAAAAGGGTATCCCGGTGGACTGAAAATCTGAAAAGACAGTCCATGCAAAAGTTAGGGATTAAAGCATACGACTGTGTCCGATCATCTCGTCACTTGCCTATCAGTAGAAGACTTATCATTTCGATCGGCAGTTACCAAGCACCTCATAAGTTGGGATAACACTCAAGCCACAAGGCCTCCGCAATCACTTTCTCCAGCAGGTACAGGGGCATAAAAGTCTTGATACAAAGTCATTGTCGTATCCTCAACATGCGTCCTAGTAACATCTATACTCCCCACATAGTATAGGCAACAAAAGTTTTGATCTCTGCCTCCCCAAACAGGAGTTACTTTCCCCAGCCAAGCTCTTTCGGAGAGCCGACGTCTATATTCCCCAGCCGAATTTTGTAATCGCAAGCGGTTCATAAAGTTTTCTCCCGAACAGAGTTTATTTCTCTGAATACAGAAGCTCAATCCCCGACAGAGTTTATCCCTTCAGTTATGGAAGCTTCTCTCTCCAACAAAATTATTCCCCCGCGGTTGTTCTCAAGCAGAGTCTCTCCTCGGCAGAATATCCATAAACAAGGGTCAAATCCCCAGCATAGTCATCTCTGGTTCACCATCTCCAGCGGAAGTAGAAGAACCACTTTTTCTACAACAGTTAGGAACTTAATTTCCATTACTCTCCAACAACAGTCATGGATTTATTTTCCCAAACTCGGACGTGCCACAATAGCATTTCATGTTCATATATCATGACGTGCGCATACATATTGCATACAGCATAATCTCATTTATTTTGAGAACATCATCATACAATGCATGTCATGCATCGTATACGATTAATCATGTACCTTTTCAGGAAAGATGGTTATCATCAACAACTTCCAGTAAGTTCAAGATTAGCTCCGGAACCTAAACAAAGTAATTATCTGCACGATCAAATTCAGCTTTACACGGGTTCGTCACGAAGCAATCTTACACGGGTTTCTCCTAAATGCAGCTTTACACGGGTTCGTCATGAAGGAATCTTACACGGGTTTCTCCTAAATGCAGCTTCACACGGGTTTATCCTAAAAAATCTTACACGAGTCTTTTCTTATACATTTCCAAATAAAGTTTTACACGAACTTATCACAAAGTAACCTTACCCAGGTTCCTTCTGATTTTTTACACAAACTTATCACAAAGTAACCTTACCCAGGTTCCTCCTGAAGTTTTACACGAACTTATCACAAAGTAACCTTACCCAGGTTCCTCTTGAAGTTTTACATGAACTTATCCCGAAATAACCTTACCCAGGTTCCTCCTGAAGTTTTACACAAACTTATCACGAAATAACCTTACCCAAGTTCCTCCTGAAGTTTTACATAAACTTATCACAAAGTAACCTTACCCAGGTTCCTCCTGAAGTTTTACACGAACTTATCACAAAGTAACCTTACCCAGGTTCCTCTTGAAGTTTTACACAAACTTATCTCAAAGTTACCTTACCCCGGTTCATTTTGAAGTTTTACATGAACTTATCACAAAGTAACCTTACCCAGGTTCCTCTTGAAGTTTTACATAGACTTAGCCCAAAGTAACCTTACCCAGGTTCCTGCCGATGTTTTACACGGACTTATCCCGAAGTAACCCTACCCAGGTTCCTTCTAAAGCCCTACACAGACTCCTCACAAAGCAACCTTACCTAGGTTCCTTCTCAGTTCAGATCCAGTTTTACCCAAACTCCTCACGAAGCAACCTTACCCAGGTTCCTTCTCGGTTCAGATGCAATTTTACCCAAACTCCTTACGAAGCAACCTTACCCAGGTTCCTTATCGGTTCAGATGCAGTTTTATCCAAACTCCTCATGAAGCAACCTATCCAGGTTACTTCTCATAACCTTACCATCCAGGTTTCTTTTCTCTTATCTTCAGACAGCAGTCCACAAGACTGTAAGACCTGGACCTGATCAAACACGATCAGTTTCACCTTTCCCCAATAGGTCGTGATGCAGCCTATACACGACCAGATAGCAGTTCATTTTCACCTCCCCGACTAAGAGATGATTCCCCAGTAGAATAATGTACGACTGAAGCTCCTAAAATTCTATTTCTCTCAAGACAGAGACCGACATTCCCCAGTGAAATCCTCCTCAACAACAGGTATATGGGCTCTCGCAAAGGAATCTCTTATGCGATCAACACTTCTTCTGATGGCATCTTTAAGCCCATTTTCTGTCATTAACTTCCAAATGGCATCTATAAGCCCATTCCCGAAATCGCAAGGCCAGTACCACTTCATGCAAGTGCAGATTTCCGGGCACTCTAATGTTCAATCATCTTCCACCTTCAGATCACGAAAGGCAAGCAAGCCAATCTACATCCTCAGGTTTAAGAAGATTGAACATGGGCAGCTGTTGTACCCCAAAATTTCCCCTCCCATATTTCTCAATACATTTCAAGTAAGGTCTTCAAATTGCACAAGGAAGTCCAAGAGTTAACCAGACAAACTCTCTCCTAAAGGCAGTTTACCTCAAATTAGGGTTTCATTTTGCATCAAGATGTTTGAGTCCAAAGGGTCCCCAATGCTCAATATTGTCCTAATATGTTCTCAAGATCATCCATGTCAAGTTTCAAGCCTTGTAGAGGAAGTTTGCTCAATCAATTGCTCAAAGGCTTGAAAGTCGACTGTGTTAGGGCAAAAGTCAACTGTGGCCCATATACAGTCAAACTTCAAGATTTTTGGTCAACATCCTCATTTTGAAGTATTATTCATCATTTGATCAAGGGTTGATCATGATTCCTCAAGGATTGCTCACAATTCATCAAAACCAAAAAGTTGCTAAATTAGGGTTTTGTAGGAAAAGTCAACTCAACTTTGACCAAGCATAACTTTCTCATACTTTATCAGAAATGACATCTCCCAAGTTCAAAATATGAACTCACAAGAAGATATAAATTTGGACATTATAGGTCATTTTGAAAAGTCAACAAAAACACCTTTTGGGTCAAAGCTTCTTACATGAACATGGAAGATCCAATTAAGATGAAACTAAAGAGGTTGCTTAGGGGACACCCTAAGCTTTCTAAAAAGTCCAAGAACACCCTCATAAGGTTAAAATTGAGAGAGATATGCATTGTCAAAGTTGGACAATTTTTGAAAAAAAAAGAATGAAGCAAATATTGACCAAACTTGGATTTTTTCCAAATGGGCCTATATTTTCAAGTTTGAAACTCATTCCTAACATGGTCCACGACATCTAAGCCCACCCATACATTTTTCTACTATTTATGCTATTTATTTTGATATTTTATTTATTAAAATTCAGAATTAAATAAATAAATAATGGAAATAGTGTAAATTTTGATGTGAATCCATTTTGGGAAAGTTTTATGCTGGTTTATGTCAATTGCTTTCGTGTAATAACCCTTCAAATATGTCCAGGTTCATCCACATGTGAAAATGGCATAAAATCATCAAATATGGCATTTTTTTCAAATCTTGATCATGGTCTTAAAACACAACATTATGAGGGAGATTCTTTCCATGCTTTCTTGTCTCCTCATTCTCCTCTATAAATATAGAGCCATGCAAGCTTGAAAGACACGAAATTCCTCTCTAAAAAGCTCTCAAAAAGCTCTTCAAAAAGCTCTCCAAAAGCTCTTCAAAAAGCTCTCCAGAAATCAAAGAATTGGTGCAAGTCATATCTCGAGGTTCCGGTCTCTCTCAATTGAAATAAAGCCTCAAACCATCCTCCTGAAGTCCTCAGGAGTCTTACAAGGCCCAAGATCCATCCATCACACGCCTAGCACACCCCCATTTGACAATACCGGTTTGGTAAAATTTTAAACTTCGAATCTCTAATTTTAATCACATTTTATGATATGCTAACGTTTATTTGAGTTTATATAGAACAATTATGGATGGTTGAATCATAGGTTCCACGCAAGAATAAAAAAACACCATAGTTAGAGCATAAAGCTTTCGAAGATTCGGGCCTAGGAATTTCTGATGATTGCACCCCCTGTTTACTTTTGCTACTAGGCCCATCTTTATTTTCTTGTTTTATTCATTTCATTTATTTCTTTTAATCCCTTTTTTTTATTTTTATTAATAAACAAATATAAAAATCACATAAAAATAGATTTAGGATTTTTTCTTAATTAAATTTTAATTGTGGTAAATTAATTAACTAAACACTTTAACTTTTTAAAAAAAAAATTAAAATTAATAGAACTTAGGTTTAATTTCATTTTAATTCATTTTCCTTTTCGTAACAAAAATACCAAAAAAACATAGAATTAATTTCTTTTATTTAAATTTCATGTTTCTTTAATAATTATCTTTTTTAAATATAGATCTAGATCAATTATTTTTTAACTTAAACCATATTTATAAATTAAAACAAAAAAACAACAAAAAGATTTTTTTTTATATCTTAGGATTTTTAGACGTCTTTTCATATTTGCACGTTATTATTCTTTTGCACTTCATTTTATTATTGTAAATGTATATTGGGATGTAATAGATGATTAGTAGGACCTTTACCGCTTTTATTTATTTCCCCCCCAGTTTTGGATATGTACATAATCCCACTCTCCGAAGCCTTGTAATAGCTAGGTTTTATATTTCTGCACTTTTAAATTACTGCAATTATTAACTGCTAGATGTATGACTAATAGGATTGTATGGCAAGAATAATCAAACATTAGCAAACTTAACACAAGATTAAAATAACTGAACATAACACACCTTGCACATATGCACCCTTAGGGTATACCTCACTTGGTTGCCTTAGAAAATAATGGTCATGTCCCTCGAACGTAGGGATACCCTTAGCAAAGGCCCTCGATTAAAATCATCATAAAGATCATGGTCCCTCGATGTCCCTCGAAGTTGCCTACGGTATATGGTCTTGTCCCTTGATGTTGCCTATGAATATATGATGACAGTCCCTTCGAAATGCTAAGGTATCCTTACATGTTACCTTCAATGACCATTACGTCCCTTTCGAATTGACCCTTACAACTCCAATGATGGTGATACATACTCTTTAATAGTAGGATAACATTTTCTAAAGGAAACAAGAATAGAAACATTATTTTTTCGAGTAGGTAGATGCTAGTAGGTACTTGCTCAAAATAAACCTTTTCACACTTACACTCTTTTCAAACAAAATTTAGAAAAAAAACACTTGGTAACACTCTTTAGGATTGATACAAGGGTTAAAACGAAGTAAAACAAAAACTTTTCAAAACAAACACACACAAGCAATTTTTTAAAATGATGAGCAAGTACCTAAGAGCCCGTAGAAAACTACAGATATAAAGGATTCTAATACCTTCCCTTTCTATAATCTACCCCACGTACTCAAAATCTCGAAAAAGGAATTTTTCTGTTCTTTTTTCCTTTCCATTTGGATAAAATAAAAGTCGGTGGTGCCTCTTGCTTACCGCGACATTTTGCAAACACAAATGCAAAACGCAAACCAGCATTTTCCTAAAATAGTCCGGTTCTGCCACCGTATCACACATGCCAAATGCGTATGGTATGTACATGCTATGATGTATGAATGTGAGGTATATGTTTTTGGTCCGGAAAAATAAATCCCTGACTACTGCTGAGGAAATTCTGGGAGATTGAATCCCTGATTGCTTGTTGGAGATGAAGAATATGCATATCTTCACATTTTTTTGAAAGGATGCTTTTGCTGGGGAAGATCGCTCCAATGTCAGTTGTTATCTGGTCGGATCCAGGCTTCACAGTTGCTGAGGATAAAGTAGTTGACTGCTATCTGGTCGAATCTAGGCTTCACAGCAACTTACAAGAGGATGAGACGAATTAACTGTTATCTGGTCGGATCCCAGGCTTCGTAGAAAATTCCTTGAAATTGAATAGTTATCTGGTCGGATCCAGGCTTCACAACAACTTGTTGGGGATATGGAAGTTAATTGTTATCTGGTCGAATCCAGGCTTCGTAGTAACTTACCGGAGGAAAATACGAATTAACTGTTATCTGGTCGGATTCTAGGCTTCGCAGAAAATTCCTTGAAATTGAATAGTTATCTGGTCGGATCCAGGCTTCATGGTCCTTTGGGAAAGTTTCACTTATTATCTGGTCGAGTCCAGGCTTCATAGTGTCTTTCTGGGGATCATAGTAAATTGTTATCTGGTCGGGCTCCAGGTTTCATAATAAACTGTTTGAAAACTATTATCTGGTCGGGTCCAGGCTTTGCAGATTTCTGAGGTCGATGTGGTTAATTGTTATCTGGTCGGGTCCAGGTTTCACAATAAACTGCTTGGGGATTTAGTTGTTATCTAGTCAGTTTCCAGGGTTCACAACGAATCTCTGAGGATGATTGTTATCTGGTCGGGCTCCAGGTTTCACAATAAATCGTTTCAGAAGATGGAAATGAAAACTAATATCTGGTCGGGTCCAGGTTTCTCAGCAATTTGTTGGGGATATGGAGGCAACTCTACCGGGGAAAAGAGGTTAAACCTTGGTCGGATTGAGTTCAGGTTCTTCTATATGTTTGAAGAGCTAGGATATTATCCGGCCGGGTCTAGGCTTCAGTAATAATTTGAAAATTGTGCTAATATCTGGTCGGATCTAGGTTTCATAGCATTTTGGAGTTGAGATCAACTGTTATCTGGTCGGATCCAGGTTTCAATAATTGAAGAAGTCAAACTGTTATCTGGTTGGGTCCAGGCTTCAGTAATATCTTGAAAATTATGCTAATATCTGGTCGGATCCGGGTTTCATAGCATCTTGATGTTGAGATCAACTGTTATCTGGTCGAATCTAGGTTTCAGCAATTGAAGAAGTCAAATTGTTATCTGGTCGGGTCCAAGCTTCAGTAATAACTTGAAAATTGTGCTAATATCTGGTCGGATCCAGGTTTCATAGCATCTTGAAGTTGAGAAGGCTGTTATCTGGTTGGATCCAGGTTTCAGTAATTGAAGAAGTCAAACTGTTATCTGGTCGGGTCCAGGCTTCAGTAATAACTTGAAAATTGTGCTAATATCTGGTCGGATCCAGGTTTCATAGCATTTTGAAGTTGAGATCAACGGTTATCTGGTCGGATCCATGTTTTAGTAATTGAAGAAGTCAAATTGTTATCTGGTCGGGTCCAGGCTTCAGTAATAACTTAAAAATTGTGCTAATATCTGGTCGGATCCAGGTTTCATAGCATCTTGAAATTGATAAGGCTTTGCTAACAGCTTTACTGGGATTTAGGAGTTGTGGCCCTGTGATTTTCAGTAATTTAAAAGGGAAATTCAAACTGGAGAGTATAGACTCAGTCGGGTAAGGCAGACTCAACTTGGGGAGGGTACACCCAACTGGGGATGATGGGCTCATCTGGGGAGGATAGATTCTGTTTGGAGATAATAGCCTTGGCTGGGGATGATATACTCAGCTGGGGAAGATAGGCTCAGTTGGGCAATTCGTGGTGTCTTGATTGTTGTAATTTGAACTCGGCTGGGGAAATAACTCTGTTGGGGAAATAAACCCTGTTGACGAAGTGGATTTCCTTTAGGAAGAGATTCCTGAGGCTTCAATCTTGTAAAAATTGACTTAGCTAGGGAATAAATGCCCAGGAGGTTGAGACTTTGGTCAGGGATTTCCCTACACAAAGAGACTTTGTGGGCAACTTTGTTGGGGAAAGGTTTATTATCGTCGTCCTGGTGGGGATAATGATGACGAGATAACTTTGTGGGGTTATTTCATATACATTAAAGAGATACTTATTGATGTTGTACGCCGATGCTCTGTTATTGATGCTGCTGCTTAGCAGGACACACGTGCCAAATAGTTTTAATTATGTTCATATGCATATGTTCATTCAATTTTAGTCATTGGACAAATTTACATTCAAAACAAAGACAGAAAATTTTGCACTTCAAAGTGTATTTGCATTGATATTTTGCCCATGAATAGGAGTTTTTTTTACATAGAGACGAAGATCCTAGTAAGAGGAAATCTTCAAAAAGGAAAACAATATTGAGAATGAAAACAAATAGTCACGTGAAATGATCTCATTTCCTTCCAGCCTACTATTGCCCAAATGTCTTCTATCGTCCCTTGCCGTTGATCGAAATTGATTAGATTGATCCTGGACCATTTGAACTTGGACCTTGGTGATAGAATTGACTGTGTTGATTCCACGGAACATATTCGTACACTTTTAATCCTTAATTTTTGCTTGAACCGCCCTTTCGGGTTTTCGGCCCACCAAGATACCCTTTTTTGCCCAAGTCGCCCTTTCGGGTTTCCAACTTGTCGGGTGTAGAATCTTTTGCATATATCCCTAATTTTTCCCAAACCTTTTGGTTCACCGGATGCCCTTATTTTGCCTAGGTGTGTCAACCTAGCGGGTTTCTTATGCATAGTATTTTTTAACTATGTCTGCGTTTATAGGATGCAGGAAATCCTCATCGTCCATGGTAGCCAGCATCATGGCACCGCCAGAGAAAAATCTCTTGACAACAAATGGCCCTTCATAGGTGGGAGTCCATTTATCTCTGGGGTCGCCTTGTGGTAAAATGATGCATTTTATCATCAAATCACCAACTTGATATACTCGAGGTTTGACCTTCTTGTTGAAATCCTTGATCATTCGTTTTTGATATGTCTGACCATGGAAAACAACAGTTAATCGTTTTTCGTCGATCAAGTTCAACTGATCCAATCTCGTTCGAATCCATTCGTCTTGGCCTAGGCCTGCCTCAATCATGATCCTCAACGAGGGGATTCGAACTTCCACTGGCAAAACAGCTTTCATGCCATAGACTAGAGAAAATGGGGTTGCCCCAGTTGACGTTCTAGCTTAAGTACGGTAGCCATGTAAAGAAAACGACAATATCTCATGCCAATCTTTATAGGTTACTACTATTTTATGCATAATTTTCTTGATATTTTTGTTGGCCGCTTCGACTGCGCCGTTCATTTTTGGTCTATACGGAGAAGAATTGTGATGCTTGATCCTAAATTGGGTGCACAACTCCCTGATCATAGCATTGTTGATGTTAGTCCCATTGTCGGTGATGATCCTTTCGGGGATACCATAACGACAGATGAGGTTGTGTCTGATGAATCTGGCTACCACATTCTTGGTGACTGAGGCAAACGAGGCGGCTTCGACCCATTTGGTAAAATAGTCGATAGCGACAAGAATGAAGCGTTGTCCGTTGGAAGCTGTAGGCTTGATCTCTCCAATCATGTCAATGCCCCACATTACAAATGGCCACAGAGTGGTCATGAAATTCAGAGGGACAGGAGGCACATGGACTTTGTCAGCGTAGATTTGGCATTTGTGACAAGTCCTTGAATGTTGATGGCAATCAGTCTCCATCGTTGACCAATAGTAACCTGCTCTTAAGATTTTCTTATCCATTGTATGCCCACTTGAGTGAGTGTCGAAGAGACCATCATGCATGTCTTCCATTATTTCCTCTGCCTCCTTCTTGTCCATACATTGGAGTAGAGTTGAATCATGGTTACGCTTGTACAATATCCCGTTACTTAGGAAAAATTTGGCTGCAAATTTTCGCAAGAACTTTTTGTCATTGATAGATGCCCCTCTGGATATTCTTGTGTTTTAAGGTATCTCATCACCTCATGGTACCATGGCTTTTCTGAGTTGGTGTCGAGCTCAAAGTAATGTGAAGGTTCATCGAATCTTTCAATTGTTATCATAGGGGCTTCGTTATCCCATCTGACCTTGAACATTGAAGACATGGTTGCCAAAGCGTCAGCCAATTGGTTTTCTTCCCTAGGGAAGTGCTCAAAAGTGATTTCTTCGAAGTGAGGAATCAGGGATAGCACAAGTTCCTTGTAAGGGATAAGATTGGGGTGTTTAGTGTCCCAATCTCCTTTTACTTGGCTGATCACTAGGGCGGAGTCCCCAAACACCTTCAAATGCTTGATCCTTAAGTCAATAGCAGCTTTTAGACCTAAGATGCACGCTTCGTACTCGGCCATGTTGTTTGTGCAATCAAAGCATAGTCTGGCAGTGAAAGGGGTGTGGAAACCTTTAGGAGAGATGATCACAGTACCAATTCCGTTAATTAAGGCGTTAGAAGCCCCATCGAATACCATAGTCCATCGGGATCCTTGTTCAGGACCGCCATATGGTCCGAGTTTCGCACAATCGGTTACCAGCATAATGTTCTCATCCGGGAAGTCAAAGTTCATTGACTGATAATCATCTACAGCTTGGTGGGCCAAATGATCTGGTAGTACACTTCCTTTGATGGCTTTTTGAGTTGTGTATTGAATGTCGTACTCAGTCAAGATCATTTGCCATCTGGCTATCCGTCCAGAGAGGGCAGGTTTCTCGAAGATGTACTTGATTGGGTCCATCTTAGAAATCAGCAGAATGGTATGAGTCAACATATACCATCTTAGCCGGCGAGCAGCCCATGCCAGAGCGCAACAAGTTTTCTCGAGCAGTGAATATCTGGTTTCACAGTCGGTAAACTTTTTGCTTAGGTAATAAATAGCATGCTCTTTTCGGCCAGACTCGTCATGTTGGCCCAAAACACACCCCATAAAATTCTCTAGTACTGTCAAATACATGATCAAGGGTGTTCCTTCAACTGGAGGCATGAGAATAGGAGGTTCTTGTAGGTATTCTTTGATTTTGTCAAAGGCAATCTGGCATTCATCGTTCCACCTGACTACCTGATCTTTCTTCAAGAGTTTGAAGAGTGGCTCACAAGTAGCAGTTAAGTGTGATATGAAACGGGAAATGTAATTGAGACGACCCAAGAATCCTCTGAATTCTTTTTCATAATGGGGGACTGGAATTTCTTGGATGGCCTGTACCTTGGCAGGATGAACTTCAATTCCTTTATTGCTGACAATAAAACCTAGAAGCTTTCCAGAGCATACTCCAAATGTGCACTTGTTAGGGTTCAATCTCAGCTTGTACTTCTTCAGTCTCTTTAATAGTTTGTGCAGGTGATCGAGATGTTCTTATTTGGTTTGTGATCTGGAAATCATATCATCCACATATACCTTTATCTCATAATGAATCATGTCATGAAATAAAGCAACCATAGCCCTTTGATATGTTGCCCCTGCATTCTTTAATCCGAACGACATGACCTTGTAGTAGAAGGTGCCCCATTGCGTAACATAAGTAGTCTTCTCCATGTCTTCGGGAGCCATCCTTATTTGATTATAGCCTGATAAGCCATCCATGAATGAGAAGACCTTATGCTGAGCAGTATTATCAACTAAGACGTCAATGTATGGTAGAGGGAAGTCATCTTTGGGGCTTGCCCTATTCAGATCCCTATAGTCTATGCACATGTGAACTTTCCCGTCTTTCTTTGGCACTGGCACTATATTGGCCACCCATTGAGGATAGGATGTCACAGCCAGGAACCATGCATCAAATTGTTTCATTACTTCGGCTTTGATCTTTTCAGACATATCGGGCCTCATGCGATGAACCTTTTGCTTGACAGGAGGGCAGTCTTCTTTAGTTGGCAGGCGATGAACCACGATGCCGGTATCCAACCTAGGCATATCTCCATAAGACCAAGCAAATATTTCCACATTATCACGTAACATCTGGACCAACCGGCTCTTATCAATGCTCTTCAAATTAGCGCTGATCTTGATTTCCTTTTTATCTAACTCAATACTCAAGTTGATAACCTCTACTGACTCTTCACGTGGTTGAATAGCTTTTTCTTCTTATAATAGAAGTCTGGCTAGTTCTCCTGGTATGTCATAATCTTCCTCACCTTCGTCTTCGGCTTGGTTGATAGGATATTCAAAGTCCTAGTTGGCGATAGTAGAGTCATTGGCAATATGATCCAGAGTAGATGTAGACCTACGAGAGAGTGTGTGTGTGTGCATGTAAGATACATGGCTATTTTTGAAAATGTATTTGAAAGAAAGGAAATACAATGAACACAAATATTTGAATACGAAAGAGTCCAATGTACTGAATGATCATATGATTAGATGAACATAAATAAAACCCTTGATAAATGGACTAAAGTGCCCCGGGCTAGGCACATGGATTAAAAGTCATTTTCAAAATAATACAGACAACAAGTTCTTGATTTGATGGAAAAGTAATAACAAGTAGATTACTCCTCAATGAAGGATATGGGCATGAAGTCCTTTGTATGCCAATTCTTCAGCTTCGTTGTAGTTGGGTACACCCATTCCTCAAATGCAGTTTCTTCTTCAGGATCACTCACGGTGTTGACTTCGTGGCTTCCAATGTGAAGAGGTGGCTTTCCAGTATGAGCACGCCTCATTTCCTTATGAACTTTGACGGTGAAGCCCAAACCAAATTTGTATGCTTTAAAAGGGATATCGAGGAGTTGCCCCCAAGTATCACAATTTCCTTCTTCCATTGCCGCACAGGCATCCTTGACTGAAACCATTTTTGGCGTGGCCTTAACAACTTTAGATTCATCAGAAGAACATTTAGTAGCAGCAACCATAGGTGGTACAACCTCAAAGGCTTGACATGGGGTTTCAATGAATTCTCCGTCCATCTCTACGTACTTTAAAGAGTTAAGGTGGCTTACCATAAATTCTTCTTCCCCACAGACAGTGACTATTTTGCCTTTGACTGGATATTTGAGTTTCTGATGGAGGGTTGAGGTCACTGCCCCAGCCTTATGAATCCACGGGTGACCTAATAGACAAGAATAGGCCGGACTAATATCCATAATATAGAAGGTGGAGTTGAAGGTTTGGGAGCCCACTTTGATTGGAAGATCTACTTCCCCATGAACAGTCCTCTTTGATCCATCAAACTCCCTTACGATGATATCACTTGGTTTCAAGATCAAATCTTCACAGTCGAGACGGTCTAATGCCCCCTTGGGTAATACATTTAGAGAAGATCCAGTGTCGACTAGCACGTGTGCTAAGATAGTCCCTTTGCACTCGATAGAAACATGTAAAGCTTTGTTGTGATTCTTCCCGAGAGGTGTTAAGTCAGCATCTGAAAACCCCAGGCCATTATCAATTGTCAGGCTAGCCACGCAATTCTCAAATTGGTCTGTTGTCGTCTCATGGGGGACATAAGCCTTTTTTAGAAACTTTATTAATGTCTGAGCATGGGCATCTGAGCAAAGCAGTAATGATAACATTGAAATCTTAGAGGGGGTTTGCCCCAATTTTTCTACAATTTTGAAGTCGCTTTTCTTGATGATCTTCAAAATCTCGTCCATTTCACGGGCGAAGGGTTGTTCATTAGCTACATATTTGGAAGGTACCTCAATCACACCAAGCTCAACAATATTCCCCTTCCCCCTGGTATCGACATTTGGTTTGGCGGCAGTAATGCTGATGGGCATTTTTGTAACTATTGGAGTTGAGATATTAGGTGAGAATATTCTCCCAGTTCTAGTTACCTTGCTTGATCCAGCTATGTTGCCAATATCGTTGTTGTACCCCAAAATTTGCCCTCCCATATTCTTCAAGGTTTGCCAAGGTCAAGGTTCAAAATCTCTCAAAGGTTGCATAGTCCAATTGCCTCCTAACAGTAAAAAATTAGGGTTTTGGTTCTGGCAAAGAAGTTGAAGTTTCCAAGGGTCCAAACAAGTCCCACATGCCTACAAACATGGTTAAGCATCCATATGCCAAGTTTCAAGACTCCCAGCACAAAATTGCACAGTCAAAAACCCTAATTGCTCAACAGTCAACTGCAGGGGCAAAATGGTCATTTGACAGTCAAAAGTCAAATTTTTGGTCAACATATTATTTTGAAGCCACAAACATAATTTGATCAATTCTTGATCATGATTCTCAAGGCATGGCTCAAAAAGTCTCAAGATGCAAAAGTTTCTATTTTTGGACAGTTGAAAAAGTCAACTACAAATTGACCAGGGCATAACTTCCACATGGTTCATCAGAAAAATTCCATCCAAATCTCATTTTTAAGAGAATGGCATTTCCTACAACTCATCTTCACACTTCAAGTCCAAGAAATGCTCTCACAAAAAGTTATCAACCTCAACATTATAGGTCATTTTCAAAAGTCAACAAAAAGGCACTTTAAGTCAAAGATCATAACTTGAGATTGTTAAATCAAAATGACATGGGACCAAAGGCATTGGTTAGAGGACTTCAAGACCTTTCTAAAATGTCCAAGAACATGATAAAAGCTTAAAAATTGAGCAAGATATGCCTTGTGGAAGTTGGGAAATTTTTGGGAATTTTGAAAAGTCAACTTTGCTTCAAATGCCTCAAAATTGCTAATGGGCCTCAATTTCTTCCATGAATCATTGCCCAAAGGCTATGCACGACCCATTGACCCAAAGGGGAGTTATTTTCTTATTTTTAATTAATTAATTGAGTTTTTAATCCTATTAATTCATTTAATTAAAATTAAATATAAGAAAAATACTAAAACATGTTTTCCAAATCTTTTTATGCAGCATATTCACTCTTTATGATCTAAATATTTCGTGCACATGCTCAAGAGACCAAATCTTCCAAAATAGGCAAGTTCCATGGCTAGAAAAGATTGAAAAAGATGCTTGAAAATCAAATATTGAAGATCATTGAATACAAGGCTTTGGGCTTGATTTTTCTGACCTAAATCATTCACATACATAAGCATAACACAACCCTAATGCAAAGGAGAAGGAAGCTGCGCAAAAACTTAAAGAACAACATTTCATTTTTTCATCAAAAAAATTGAAATCTGAAAACACAATTGCAGGATTGTTCAAGGCCTGAAACCTATCCTAACATATTGCTAGACTTTCCAGGATTCTAGTAGCATCAAGAATCATCTCAAACGCGCAAGGAATTGAAGAATATAGGCCATACGGTTTGTCATCTTTTCCAGAAATACATAACATAATTCATGCATTATTAATCAGTTTTCTTGTTTGGTTTGCACTAATGAGGACTCTCTGAAGCTATTGGTACCATCCAATTGAATTATAGACGCCTGAATCAGAATCCACCATGGACAACATCTAGGGTTTCTGAAGCTTGTAATTAGGGATTTTTGATTAAGGAAAAATTGGACAATGCCAGGACCATGGTTGAATTCGTCAAGGCCAGACGAATTCAACCAACCATTCGCGCTCAATTTATGTGCCTTCCTCTTCTAATCGCTATTATTCGTCATGTCACTTAGTGGGGGTTAAAAACCCCCGCTATCTAATTCATGTTTTTGCAGGAAAACGAAGAAGAAGCATAGGTGTCATCCTGTGGCTAGAACATTCAAAAACTGGCACGTTTTCGTTTGACCTATACCAATAGTGCTTGTTTCTTTTATATTATTTGTTTGCCAATATTATAACAAAAGCATTTGAGTGGTTCAGTGGTTGGGTGTACGTTTGGTGAGTGCTGGGACCTGGGTTCGATTCCTAGGTCCCCTACTATGTTTCATAATTTTTTCCATAACGTACTTCCATGCAGTACATGCCCCAGGGTCTACCATGCAGCTTCACATCTAAGCCTGCCAAGTGTCCAGGAGATCTCATCCAAAGACAATCATGTGAATTCTACCATGTACGCTGGTCAACCATGCCATACGTAATTCCCAAAAGTCCAAAGGGGCCAGATTTCCAATGGGCTTGATTGCTTCAACACACCTCCAAAAGGGCCTGAATACCCCCCTTGTTTGTACTTCCTTTCTCTTATTTTTTTCTCTTTTCATTTATTTTAGTTATTTTAATTATTTACTTTTAATTCACCAAAATAATTTTTACAATATAAAATACAAAAAAATCAGAAAAGTCAAAAATAAAATATATTTATTTATTATTTAATGCATTAATGTTTTTGTAAATAAATTCCAATAATCAATTTAGTTTAATTTTAGGTTTAACTTTAATGTTTTCTTAAATAAATTAAAACACATAAAAATTAGGTTTTGTAGCATTTTACTTTTTTTCCCAATAATTAAATTTTTCTTCTTATCATTATTTATTAATTATCTTGTAAATAAACTTGTAATTAATTAATTAGGGTTAAATTAGGTTAAACTTAAACATTTTTTAATAATTAAAAACAAATTTAGAATTAGGGTTTTATTTAACTTTTAATTTTCTTTATTTTCATAAATTCCAAAAAAAACATAAAAATAATTTCTTTTCTTTATTTAATCATTAATTAATTTGTAATTTCAATTCAATTTCCTTAAAGGGTCCAACGCCCTCGCACTTTCGCTTCTAATTTCTTTTCGCGCGTTTATTTACATTTTTCATTTTAAATATTATGTAATTGCCCCAAAGCCTTGTAATAGTAATTAGGACATTTACTTTCCGCACTTTTATTTAAAATCGGGTCTTTATTAATTTGGCGATGTACAGACCCGCGCCTTGTAATAGCGTAGGACTTTTATTTTCCGCATTTTAATTCCCGCACCCTTTAAACTGCTAATCACATGAAAGAATGTATGCCCAAATAAAATCAAAGCGTAGATCACCAAATGCATGACAAACAAATAATAATCGAAAATGACACACGATTCACACACCACTCTTAGGGTACGCCTCACTGTTGCCTTGCCCCTCGAACGTGGTCGTCGAGTATAGGACGTTTTAGTAAGTCCTCATGTCCATGAACATGGCATGAGGGTAGCTTCTAAGGTGTCCTACTATTGCTCTGGTGACCACACTGTCCCTAACACTCGAATTGACCCGAACACCTCCAACGGTGGTGCTACCTACCCCTCAATGGTAGGATGGCACTACCTCAAGGACATTTACACAGACTAATTCCTTAGGGTAGGTAGATGACTCGTAGATACTTTCTCTAATTCAAAACAAATCAAAAACTTCTTTTCACACCTACACTTTTCAAAAAGCTTTCAAAAACAATTTTTCAAACACTCTTGAGGATTGATACAAGAGTCGAACTGAAATTTTAAAACGAAACTTTCTCAAACCCACTCACTTTGAAAAGCAAACTAACATTTTGAAAACACAAATGAGCAAGTATCTAAGAGCCCATGGATAACCATGGATAGAAAGGGTGCTAACACCTTCCCTTTCTATAAATCTACCTCCCGAACCGAGAAACAATCTCAAAAGGAATTTTTCTGTGCTTTTGTCCTTTCCTTGTTGGAGAAAATAAAAGACGGTGGCGACTCTTGCTTACCGCGACATTTCGCGAACCAACGTTAAACAGTCAGTTCCAGATCCACCGATCACAGAACTGGCGACTCTGCTGGGGACACTTATAAAGTGAGGTGTACCTTAGGATAGTTCATAAACTATGTTTTCAATTGCTTTGAATTGTTTGCTTTAAATTGTGGGACTGTCTTGGGAGTTCTATAGATCCTAACCCGGATCTGGGGATACCTTCTTAGAAAGTAGCAACAAGGTTGTGAGGGAACTGTGCGGGGTATACCGACATGGTTGAAGCAGTCTGCTACGTTGATGTGGCACTTTGGTGTGTACCGGTAACCCTTGAGTTCAGTCAAGGAGAGTACAGGGCCTCCGCGTGGTGTCGTGAAGCATCAACTGACCTTAGGAACCTTAATTGAACTATCTTGGCCTCTTTAGGGTAGTGAGATAACTGACTTTGGTGCAGTCCGAGGTTGGTTGATACTCGATACTACACTCAATTGAGGGTTGCTTTCCTGGAATATTTCGGTCGCCAGTTCAGTGGCTAAATCGAAACGATGAACAATGAAAGCAATCCAGTGATATTGGGACCCTTAGAACCCGGTTACTTCTGATAGGACAGGTTGAGCCCACCAACTTCAAGAGGGTAATACCCAGACCCCATGCAGGCCTAAACTCTAAGGGCTTGTCTTGTGTGACTTGTGTGCCTTATCATGTTTGCCTTTGTAAATATTTGTGGTGTGCTTAATCATAGCATCATAACATCATACAACATCATATGCATTGACTAACCATTTCAGGGGTTCGAATCTTCATCTTTGTTCTTGTTTTGTAGGACATGGAAACTGTTCGCAGGAAGACAATTCAGATTAGCCTTGTAAGGATCCCTCCTCAGCTTAAGGAGCTTATATCCAGGATTCCTGAGAGCTCTTCATTCAGTGAAAGACATGGAAGACTCATCATCTTGGTCAACACCAACATTGAGGAAGATATGATAAAGGTCCTGTTCTAGTTCTTTGACCCTCTGCATCACTGTTTCAATTTCCTGGATTATCAACTGGTACCTACATTGGAAGAGTTCTCCCGGCTTCTGAAGACCCCTATCCTTGATCAACTACCCTACAACGGTACGGAAAAGGAACCCAAGCTTGAAGAGATTGCTAAAGCCTTACACCTACAATCATCTGACCTCAAGGGACATTGGGAAGTTAGAAGTGGCATCAAAGGGTTCTTAGCCAAGTTTCTGTTTGAGAAGGCCCAAGAATGTTGGAACTCCCTTGACCTACAAGCTTTTGAAGAAGTTGTGGCCCTCCTTGTCTATGGTTTGGTGTTGTTCCCTAACCCAGATCAGCTTATAGATATCAGTGTTGTCCAGATCTTCATGTCCAGGAATCCTATACCTACGTTGCTTGGGGACATCCTTCACTCATGTTACACTCGAACCATGAGAAAAGATGTGTTCTTATGTGCTGCACTCCTCTCCTGGGAAGGTGGTTTATTTCGCACCTTCCACAATCAGTTTTGAAGAACGAGCGGGGTTTGAGATGGTCACAACGATTGATGACTCTTACACATGCAGATATACATTGGTGCTCTCGGTCCAGAGAGGATGTCACTATCATTGATCGTTGCAGGGAGTACCCTAATGTTCCTTTACTTGGAATCAGAGGAGGTATTACTTACAACCCATGCTTGGCTGGGAGATAGTTTGGTTATGCTCGGAGGGACGGCCCTCATGACATGTTAATTCCTGACATAATTTTTGACTTCGACAACGATGCACAAGGACTTCGCCAGAGATTTATCAGAGCTTGGAGGATGCCAAGTAGGATAGACAGCAAGACACTGGGGCACAGGAATTCCATCCCGTTGGAACCTTATCTCAAGTGGGTACGGGCCCGCTCCCAGAAGTTAGTGATGCCATATCCTCATGTTCTCCCTGTGATCAAAGAGCCAGTTTTGGAAGGTGAAGTGTCCTACACCATTCAACATCCTGACATGCCCACATCTTGGGAAGAAATGCAGAAGAGCTGGATCCAGCTTAAGGAAGAACGTAATTCTCTTGAGACCAGTCTACATGCTAGTGAAAAGAAGGTCTTGGAGCTCACCCGCCTACTGCACGAGGAAAGGAATCTCAACACCTACATTGCTCCGAAGAGGATGCGTAGTGTCTTTTGGGATTGATTTGCTTTTGTAATGTTTGCCCATGAGGCTTTGATGTATCAAACAATTATTTCCTTAATGATAACGTGTGTTCCTTTTTGTCTACAACGAATTTGAATTTTCAAACCCTTGAATGCATTGCATAAACACATATCATTCATCATGTGCATAGCAGGTACTCTTCTTTTCAGGTTTCTTACCATTCTTCGCTGTTTATTTCAGCATCATGAACCCTGAATCATCAACCGAGATGTCTATCAAGGCCCTTCAGGCGCAGAACGCACAATTTCAGGAGCTGATCATGGGTTTGGCTCAAGGTCAAGAAGAGTTGAAGGCTTTGCTCCTGAAGAAGGAGAAGAAGAAGAAGATAACTGTTCTTTTCAACTTGGGTCGGAGGTTTGGTAACACTCTGCAGAATGAAGAAGCTGGTTCTTCTGTAGGCAAAGACAGACCCCAGGGGGGAAGGGCTCCAAGTCCGGTGGTCTCTGATAATGAGACTGATTTTAATGAGGAACAGTATCCTCCAGCTGAAGACCGGTACAAGCAATTGGAAGACCGTCTGAACGCCATGGAGATCCAACAAGTGCCTGGTTTGGATTTCGGAGACCTGGGTTTATCTACTGGTGTGATTATCCCTCACAAGTTTAAAGCACCATCTTTCACCAAGTATGACGGGGCGTCTTGCCCTAAGCTACACCTCAGATCTTATGTGCGGAAGATTCAACCGTACACAGTGGATAAGAACTTGTGGATCCACTTCTTCCAGGAGAGTCTTTCAGGGACTCGTCTCGAATGGTTCTATCAGCTGGACGGGACCAAGGTTCGTAACTGGGAGGAGTTGGCTACTGCTTTTTACAAGCAGTATCAATATAATGCCGACCTTGCTCCTACACGTACCCAACTCCAGGGTATGTCGCTAGGATCAGGCGAAGGTTTTAAAGAGTATGCACAGAAGTGGAGGGATCTGGCTGGCAGGGTGCAGCCTCCGTTAACAGACTGTGAGCTGGTAGATATGTTCTTGGGGACCCTATCCGGGCCGTTTTTCAATCATCTTATTGGCAATTCATCTGCAGGGTTCACTGATCTTATTCTGACTGGGGAAAGGATAGAGTCTGGAATGAAGTCCGGAAAGATTCAGAAAGGTGCATCTGCAAATTCTGAGAAGAAACCTTTTAAGAAGGAGGCCAGTGCTGTGTATGGGCCTAGAAGACAAGATAAACCAGAGCGCCGCCAATCTGTCAACGCGGTAATGATTGCTAAACCTGCTGCCGCTCCTCGGCAAACCAATCAACAAAGGGTTGAGAGACCCAGAAGAGAATTTACCCGGCTGAGTATGACCTTGTCACAAATCTTGCCGCAGTTGCTATCCACCAACTTGGTGACTGTCAGGGAGGCCCCGAAGGTTGTGAACATTGCCTCTCCTAAGTATAATCCAAATGCCCGCTGTGCTTATCACTCCGATAGCCCGGGGCACTCTACTGATGATTGCTGGGCCCTGAGAAATAAGGTGCAAGACCTTATTGATGCGAAGGAAATACAATTTGAGGCGCCTGAGAGGCCAAATGTTGTGACTGCTCCTATGCCCCAGCATGGAGTAAATGTCGTTGATGAAGATCTATATGTCGTTTCTGTGAAGGATGTAGCTACTCCTCTGTTAACTGTTAAGAGGAATCTGCTGCTGGCCGGTTTATTTCCGGGTTGTAGCGAAAGTTGCCTTTTGTGTGCTGTTTCCCTTACTGGTTGTCTGTTGCTGAAGTTAGGCATCCAAAGCCTGATGGATAGCAAGGAGATTCTGTTCAAGAAGACCGTTGTTCCTTTTGTTCCTGTGGAAGAAGTATCCGTCGTTACAATTTTCAACAATCCAATCAAGGCTCCCCCGAGGAAGCCAGTTAAAATCATGACTATTGCACCCATTGTTATTACTGTTCCAGGGCCCCTCCCCTATGAATCTGACAAGGCTGTCCCATGGCACTATGGGGCAGATGCATATGTACTTGGAATCAAGCAAGAGTTCAATATCGGTACCAGCATCAGCAATATTACCGGTCCAGCTAAAGTAACTCGCAGTGGCAGGCTCTTCTCGCCTGACATTGCGCTACCAACTATTCGAAGACCTCTCATAATTACGCCTGCAAGTGCGCCTGTTTCCACTTCTGATCAAGTTGCTTCCCCTGCTGCCGAGTCATCTAATGCTCGGGGCAAAGGGATTGATGATGAGCCTGCCCGGATGGAGGCACCAAAATCTGTGAATGTTGAAGCCTCCCACCAAGAGATGGAGGAAATTCTCAAGATAATCAAGAAAAGTGAATTTAATGTTGTTGAACAGCTGGGGCATACCCCCTCCAAGATCTATATGCTTTCCTTGCTGCTGTGCTCAGAGGCCCATGCTAAGGCCCTGATTTCATTTCTAAAGACGGCCCGTGTGCCACAAGAGACATCTGCAGACGAGTTTACTGATTGCGTAGCCAATTTGACAGCTGACAATGGTTTGGGTTTCTCGGATGCTGACCTTACTGCTAAGGGAAAGAACCACAATGATGCCCTGCATGTCTCTATAGAATGCAGGGGCACTACTCTTGCGCACGTGTTGGTGGACACCGGTTCTTCCCTGAATGTGCTACCCAAAAAGGCTTTAGACCGGTTTGATTGTGAGGGCCTGGAGTTGAAACCTAGCAACATCATTGTTCGAGCCTTTGACGGATCGAAGAGGATGGTTCATGGAGAGGTAGACATTCCTATTCGTGTGGGTTCTCAAGTTTTCGACTCAACTTTCTATGTGATGGATATTCGTCCGTCTTATTCCTGTTTGCTGGGTCGACCTTGGATTCACAAAGCTGGGGCAGTGACCTCTACCCTACACCAGAAGCTCAAGTACCCTGTCAGAGGGAAGATTGTCACTGTGCAGGGAGAGGAGGAGTATATGGTTAGTCACTTGAATTCCTTCCGGTATATTGAGATGGATAGGGAGTTTATTGAAACCCCCTTTCAGCATTTTGAAGAGGTACCTCCAACATTGGCGGCAGCAGAAACAATGGTTGAAGAGGACTTTCCTTTGAAGATGGCTTCTTTGAAGGACGCTCGAGCTGTAATCGAGAAAGGTGAATGTGCTAACTGGGGCAGGCTCCCTGATTTCACCCCTAAAACTGACAAGTTTGGACTAGGTTTTACTGCAGAGGCTCAGAAGGCTGTGCGCAAAGCTAGGATCGGAAGACCTCCTGTGCTCATCACTAATCCAGGAGTGAATGCTATTGGGGATGAAGATGAAGTGGAAGAATCGGAGTTCGATAGCTGGATCTACCCGACGACTGACAGTGGATCTAGCAATTGGACTGCAAAAGACAACCTACCTGTTACTTTCGTTACGCAGTAATGAATTCCTTTGTTTTTGTTATTTGTAATAAACAATGAATTGAAACTTTATGGCCTGGTGTCTTACCCGGGGCACCGTTGGCTTCATTTGTGAGGGCTTATTAACTGTCATTTACATATATCATGAATAAAGATCTTGGACGTTTCTTCGCATTTCAAATCTTGTGCTCCCTTTATTTCTTTCTTTCTTTATATTGCAAAACAGCTGTATTTACACACACTCACCCATACAGGTTTCAATCCACTCTGGATCTCACTGGTAACGACTATGCTACTGCCAGATATGACTTCGAAAATCCGATCAACTTAGCCGAAGACGAAGGTGAAGATGATTGCGAAGTGCCTGGCGAGCTTGCAAGACTGTTACTCCAGGAAGAGAGGGCAATTCAACCACATGAAGAGCCAGTGGAAACAATAAATCTGGGTACTGAGACAAATAGGAAGGAAGTCAAGATTGGTGCCAACCTAGAGCTCAGCGTGAAGCAACGGTTGACTCAGATGTTACATGATTATGTGGAGATCTTTGCCTGGTCCTACGAAGACATGCCTGGGTTGGATACCGACATTGTGGTCCATCATTTGCCTACCAAGGAAGATTGCCCTCCGGTTAAGCAAAAGGTCCGCCGTATGCGTCCAGAGATGTCTGAGAAGATCAAAGCTGAGGTTATGAAGCAATTCGATGCCGGGTTTCTTGCAGTGACTTCTTACCCTCAGTGGGTTGCTAATGTGGTGCTGGTACCAAAGAAGGATGGTAAGGTCAGAATGTGTTTCGATTACAGGGATCTGAACAGAGCCAGCCCCAAGGATGACTTCCCCTACCTCACATTGACGTCCTGGTTGACAATACTGCTCAGCACAAGGTGTTCTCCTTCATGGATGGTTTTTCAGGGTATAATCAGATCAAGATGGCTCCTGAAGACATGGAAAAGACTACCTTTGTTACTCAGTGGGGCACTTTCTGCTACAAGGTCATGCCATTCGGATTGAAAAATGCTGGGGCAACCTACCAACGTGCCATGGTTGCTTTATTTCATGACATGATCCACCATGAGATTGAAGTCTATGTCGATGATATGATTGCAAGGTCCCAAACTGAGGAGGAACACCTTGACCATCTACAGAAGCTGTTTGACCGTCTGAAACTGTACAAGCTGAGGTTGAACCCGAACAAGTGCACCTTCGGGGTAAGATCTGGAAAGTTGCTAGGCTTCGTTGTAAGTGACAAGGGTATTCAAGTGGACCCTGCCAAGGTTAAAGCTATTCAAGAGATGCCAGTTCCTAATACAGAGAAAGAGGTCAGAGGCTTTCTAGGACACCTGAATTACATTGCTCGGTTCATCTCACACCTAACCGCTACCTGTGAGCCAATCTTCAAGCTGCTGAAGAAAGATCAGGTAGTACGTTGGAATGATGAATGTCAGGCCGCCTTTGACAGAATCAAAGAGTATCTCCAAGAACCACCCATTCTTATGCCACCGGTTGAAGGGAGACCTCTGATACTATACCTGACAGTACTTGACAACTCAATGGGGTGCGTGCTGGGGCAGCATGACGAGTCTGGCCGAAAAGAGCATGCCATTTATTACCTTAGCAAAAAGTTTACCGACTGTGAGACCCGATACTCACTGCTCGAGAAAACTTGCTGCGCTTTGGTATGGGCTGCTCGCCGGATGAGACAGTATATGCTGACTCACACCACCTTGTTGATCTCAAAGATGGATCCTATAAAGTACATATTTGAAAAGCCTGCTCTATCTGGGAGAATAGACAGATGGCAAATGATCTTGACAGAATACGACATCCAGTACACGACCCAGAAAGCTATCAAGGGAAGTGTATTGGCAGACCACTTGGCACACCAGGCAGTAGACGACTATCAGTCAATGAACTTTGAGTTTCCGGACGAGAGCATCATGATAGTGACTGATTGTGAAGTACCTGGACCGGATGAAGGACCTGAGGAAGGATCCCGATGGTCTATGCACTTTGACGGAGCATCCAATGCTTTGGGTAGCGGTATCGGCGCTGTAATCATATCCCCTCAAGGCACTCATACTCCACTCACTGCCCGGCTATGTTTCAACTGCACCAACAACATGGCGGAGTATGAGGCATGCATCATGGGTCTCCAAGCTGCGATCGATCTAAGGATCAAGTTTCTGAGTGTCTTCGGAGATTCCGCTCTCGTGATCAATCAGATCAAAGGCGAGTGGGATACGAAACATCCAAACCTTATTCCTTACAGAGAATGTGTGTTGACATTGATACCCCATTTCACAGAGATAACTTTCGAACATTTTCTAAGAGAGGAGAATCAGTTGGCGGACGCGTTAGCTACGATGTCTTCCATGTTCAAAGTCAAATGGGACAATGAGGCTCCCCGGGTCATCAACTGGAAACTGGACGAGCCGGCATACTGTTGTGATCTTGAGGATGAGGAAGTGACTGAGAAGCCCTGGTACCATGAGGTGAAGGGGTACTTAGAAGCTCAGGAATATCCTGAAGGTGCATCTGTAAATGATAAGAAGTTTCTGAGAAGGTTCGCAGCAAAGTTCTTCCTCAGCAACGGCATCCTATACAAGCGAAATCATGATTCGACCTTACTGCGTTGTGTGGATAAGACTGAAGCAGAAAGGATCATGGTAGAGCTGCATGAGGGTACCTTCGGAACACATTCCAGTGGACACACTATGGCAAAGAAGATCCTTCGGGCAGGGTATTTCTGGTCCACAATGGAAGCCGGCTGTTACCAACATTCTCGGACATGTCATAAATGCCAGATCTATGGAGACAAGGTGCATGTTCCTCCAGTCCCTCTGAATGTCCTGACTGCACCTTGGCCTTTTGCAATGTGGGGCATAGATATGATCGGCGAGATTAAACCTACGGCATCCAATGGGCATCGCTTCATCCTGGTAGCGATCGATTACTTCACGAAGTGGGTTGAAGCAGCTTCCTACGCCACGGTGACCAAGAATGTTGTGGCACGGTTCATTCGGCACAATCTGATCTGTCGATACGGCATCCCTGAAAGAATCATTACAGACAACGGTACCAATCTCAATAACAAGATGATCACTAAGCTCTGCGAGCAATTTAAGATACAGCACCACAACTCTTCTCCTTATCGACCGAAGATGAATGGGGCTGTAGAAGCAGCGAATAAAAATATCAAGAAAATTGTGCAGAAGATGACAGTGACCTATAAATATTGGCACGAGATGTTACCGTTTGCTCTACATGGGTACCGTACCTCAGCAAGGACGTCAACCGATGCAACTCCTTTCTCCTTGGTCTACGGTATGGAGGCAGTCTTACCGATCGAAGTGCAAATACCCTCTCTCCGGATAATGAAGGATGCAGATCTGAGTGAAGATGATTGGATCCAGACACGACTTGATCAGTTAAATCTAATTGACGAAAAGAGACTCACTGCTATTTGTCATGGTCAGACGTACCAAAAACGGATGATCAGGGCATTTAACAAGAAAGTCAGACCACAAGAATATCAAGTTGGGGATCTGGTAATCAAACGTATCATCCTTCCTCAGAGTGATCCCAGGGGCAAATGGACCCCTACGTACGAAGGGCCATTTGTGGTTAAACATGTGTTCTCAGGAGGAGCCATGATCCTAACCACCATGGATGGTGACGACCTTCCTCACCCCGCCAATGCAGACATAGTAAAAAGATACTACGCATAATAAAGACCTGCTAGGTTGACATACCTAGGCAAAAATTAGGGCTTCCCGGCGAACCAAAAGGGTTCGGGCAAAATGAGGGATGAAATGAAAAAAATCTGTACACCTGGCAAGTCGAAAACCTGAAAAGGCGGCTTGGGCAAAAATGGGTATCCCGGTGGACTGAAAACCCGAAAGGGCAGTCCAAGCAAAAGTTAGGGATTGAAGCGTAATACTATGTCTCATTGAATCACTTTGCATCCAGAATCCGGTATCAGCATCAAGTTCAGACGGCATTGATCAATCAGCTTCATCTTCAGCTAGGTCATCAAGTGATGAGACGCTCGAAGATATAAAGGCGATAGCAGAGTTGGAACCCAGTGGGATTATTCTTTTCACACAGCTGTTTTATTTTCCCTTTGTACAAATTGTATAAACTCTTTTATTCGGCGGCGTTCTCTTACTAGGACGTCAGCCTCTTGTACATAAACGCCTATTTACAGGCAAATTCAAAAATCAATATAATTTTTTCCTTTTTCTGTTTTGTTTTGCGAAGAACGTCCAAGGTTTAATTTGTGATATATGCATTTGACACTAATTTCTAACTCATAAATATTTGCATACGAAACAAAGGATTAATTACAGGTGACATTAGAAACAAAGGCAATAATGAGTTGTCCAAAGCGATCTAATTGCTCTGTCCACCAAGGTACCAAGGTAAGTTCAGCCGAAGAACATAACCAATATACCTTAATTCCCCAGAGCGTGAGTCAGCAAGTCAATGCGCTCTCCCCAAGCAAAGCTATCCTGTCACAATATACGAATATTTTTAACAAGCATCCCCAGCAGTCTTGATCTAAGATTGTTCCCCGGCGGTATACCAGGCATTCAGTGGGTTCACTTCTAGTACATCTCAAAATCTCCCCAGGAGAGTCCAATCCAGATTTCCCCAGGAAAGTTTGAATCCATCTCCCCAGCAGGAAGCTTATCCCCAGTAGATTCTGGAAGCTTATCCCCTACAGAGCATGAACGCGTCTCCCGGCTTTATTCAAAGGTTATTTCCCTATCAGGATATAACTGGGTTATCCTCAGCCAAAAGCCGCGGAAAGATCGTCGTCGACAAAGTCTTCTTATCCCCAGCGAAGTCTACTAAAACTTCCAACACAACAATGGTATCCCCAACGAAGTTACCATCAGCATCTCAACAACGTACCTCTCTTCCCACAGAGTATTGTTCCCCAGCAAGATCGCTAGAATAATTTTCTCCCCGCAGAGTAATCTATTCGTCAAGTTTATTCCCCAATGGAGTCATCTTCCCCTACCGGTATTCTTGCAACCAGCACTCCCCAGTGGAAACAAAAGCTCTCCATCAGCCTAGGATTTAACTGCCTGACATCCGTCAAGGATTCACTTTCCTAAGACAAAAACATACATTCATAAACATCGCATTTCCATACATTATAGCATGCATATACGCATCATGAACATACAATCTCATTTATGTTGAGAACATCATTGCTTGACCCATATCATGCATTGCATATGACTGACCTTTACCTTTCAGGAAAGATCCAGTTAAGTTCTCAGCTATGTCCAAGTCCTTCTCTGGTTCAGTTAAATCGATTCCTAAAGATTTTTCTGATTCTTATCCAGTCAAAGTTAACCCAAGACTTTCGTCTGGTTCAGTTAAATCGACCCTAAGATTTTTCTGATTCTTATCCAGTCAAAGTTAATCCAAGGCCTTCTCTGGATCAGTCAGATCGACCCTAAGATCTCCCTGATTCTTATTCCAGTTGAAGATTCCAAGACCTTACTTGGTTCAGTTAAATCGACTCCTAAATATTTTTCTGATGCCGATCCAGTCAAAGGCCTTCTCTGGTTCAGTCAGATCGACCCTAAGATCTCCCTGATTCTTATTCCAGTTGAAGATTCCAAGACCTCACCTAGTTCAGTTAAATCGACTCCTAAAGATTTTTCTGATGCCGATCCAGTCAAAGGCCTTCTCTGGTTCATTTAGATCAACGCTAAGATCTCCCTGATTCTTATTCCAGTTGAAGATTCCAAGACCTTGCTTGGTTCAGTTAAATCGACTCCTAAAGATTTTTCTGATGCCGATCCAGTCAAAGGCCTTCTCTGGTTCAGTCAGATCGACCCTAAGATCTCCCTGATTCTTATTCCAGTTGAAGATTCCAAGACCTTTCCTGGTTCAGTTAAATCGACTCCTAAAGATTTTTCTGATGCCGATCCAGTCAAAGGCCTTCTCTGGTCCAGTTAAATCGATTCCCAAAGATTTTCCTAATGAAGACTCAGTAGAAGACATCCCATATTCTCTCATCGTTACTGTTGAGGTAGTAATCGCCCAAGGTTCTCTCATCGTTACTGTTGAGGTAGTAATCGCCCAAGGTTCTCTCATCGTTACTGTTGAGGTAGTAATCGCCCAAGGTTCTCTCATCGTTACTGTTGAGATAGTAATCGTCCAAGGTTCTCTCATCGTCCCGTTGAGGTAGTAACCATCCCTGATTCATTCATCACCTTTTGAAGCTCCAGACTCGATTCCTGTATCTCGCCAGGGCACGTCTGAAGAGGTTGAAGATTCGATTCCTGTATCCAGCCAGAGCGCATCTACACAAGAGTTTGAAGATCAACTCTTGTAACAGGCCAGGTAATTATCTTTCTTTTTCAGGTATGCAAGTTCTCGCTAAGGAAACTCTTACGCGATCGACACCCAGATGGCATCTATAAGCCCATCCACATATCCATCACCTCTCAACATGGCATCTTAAGCCCATCCTCCTATCCACTAATCTCCAAATGGCATCTGTAAGCCCATTCCCACCATCACACTACTATGTGAGCGCAAATTTCTGGGCACTCTAGTGTTCAATCATCTTCCACCTTCGGATTACGAAAGGCACGCCAGCCAATCTACATCCTCAGGTTTAAGAAGATTGAACAGGGGAAACTGTTGTACCCCAAAATTTGCCCTCCCATATTCTTCAAGGTTTGCCAAGGTCAAGGTTCAAAATCTCTCAAAGGTTGCACAGTCCAATTGCCTCCTAATAGTCAAAAATTAGGGTTTTGGTTCTGGCAAAGAAGTTGAAGTTTCCAAGGGTCCAAACAAGTCCCACATGCCTACAAACATGGTCAAGCATCCATATGCCACGTTTCAAGACTCCCAGCATAAAATTGCACAGTCAAAAACCCTAATTGCTCAACAGTCAACTGCAGGGGCAAAATGGTCATTTGACAGTCAAAAGTCAAATTTTTGGTCAACATCTTATTTTGAAGCCACAAACATCATTTGATCAATTCTTGATCATGATTCTCAAGGCATGGCTCAAAAAGTCTCAAGATGCAAAAGTTTCTATTTTTGGACAGTTGAAAAAGTCAACTGCAAATTGACCAGGGCATAACTTCCACATGGTTCATCAGAAAAATTCCATCCAAAGCATATTTTGAAGAGAATGACACTTCCTACAACTCATCTTCACACTTCAAGTCCAAGAAATTCTCTCACAAAAAGTTATCAATCTCAACATTATAGGTCATTTTCAAAAGTCAACAAAAAGGCACTTTAAGTCAAAGAGCATAACTTGCGATTGGTAAATCAAAATGACATGGGACCAAAGGCATTGGTTAGAGGACTTCAAGACCTTTCCAAAATGTCCAAGAACATGATCAAATCTTAAACATTGAGCAAGATATGCCTTGTGGAAGTTGGGAAATTTTTGGGAATTTTGAAAAGTCAACTTTGCTTCAAATGCCTCAAAATTGCTAATGGGCCTCAATTTCTTCCATGAATCATTGCCCAAAGGCTATGCACGACCCATTGACCCAAAGGGGAGTTATTTTCTTATTTTTAATTAATTAATTGAGTTTTTAATCCTATTAATTCATTTAATTAAAATTAAATATAAGAAAAATACTAAAACATGTTTTCCAAATCTTTTTATGCAGCATATTCACTCTTTATGACCTAAATATTTCGTGCACATGCTCAAGAGACCAAATCTTCCAAAATAGGCAAGTTCCATGGCTAGAAAAGATTGAAAAAGATGCTTGAAAATCAAATATTGAAGATCATTGAATACAAGGCTTTGGGCTTGATTTTTCTGACCTAAATCATTCACATACATAAGCATAACACAACCCTAATGCAAAGGAGAAGGAAGCTGCGCAAAAACTTAAAGAACAACATTTCATTTTTTCATCAAAAAAATTGAAATCTGAAAACACAATTGCAGGATTGTTCAAGGCCTGAAACCTATCCTAACATATTGCTAGACTTTCCAGGAGTCTAGTAGCATCAAGAATCATCTCAAACGCGCAAGGAATTGAAGAATATAGGCCATACGGTTTGTCATCTTTTCCAGAAATACATAACATAATTCATGCATTATTAATCAGTTTTCTTGTTTGGTTTGCACTAATGAGGACTCTCTGAAGCTATTGGTACCATCCAATTGAATTATAGACGCCTGAATCAGAATCCACCATGGACAACATCTAGGGTTTCTGAAGCTTGTAATTAGGGATTTCTGATTGAGGAAAAATTGGACAATGCCAGGACCATGGTTGAATTCGTCAAGGCCAGACGAATTCAACCAACCATTCGCGCTCAATTTATGTGGCTTCCTCTTCTAATCGCTATTATTCATCATGTCACTTAGTGGGGGTTAAAAACCCCCGCTATCTAATTCATGTTTTTGCAGGAAAACGAAGAAGAAGCATAGGTGTCATCCTGTGGCTGGAACATTCAAAAACTGGCGCATTTTCGTTTGATCTATACCAATAGTGCTTGTTTCTTTTATATTATTTGTTTGCCAATATTATAACAAAAGCATTTGAGTGGTTCAGTGGTTGGGTGTACGTTTGGTGAGTGCTGGGACCTGGGTTCGATTCCTAGGTCCCCTACTATGTTTCATAATTTTTTCCATAACGTACTTCCATGCAGTACATGCCCCAGGGTCTACCATGCAGCTTCACATCTAAGCCTGCCAAGTGTCCAGGAGATCTCATCCAAAGACAATCATGTGAATTCTACCATGTACGCTGGTCAACCATGCCATACGTAATTCCCGAAAGTCCAAAGGGGCCAGATTTCCAATGGGCCTGATTGCTTCAACACACCTCCAAAAGGGCCTGAATACCCCCCTTGTTTGTACTTCCTTTCTCTTATTTTTTTCTCTTTTCATTTATTTTAGTTATTTTAATTATTTACTTTTAATTCCCCAAAATAATTTTTACAATATAAAATACAAAAAAATCAGAAAAGTCAAAAATAAAATATATTTATTTATTATTTAATGCATTAATGTTTTTGTAAATAAATTCCAATAATCAATTTAGTTTAATTTTAGGTTTAACTTTAATGTTTTCTTAAATAAATTAAAACACATAAAAATTAGGTTTTGTAGCATTTTACTTTTTTTCCCAATAATTAAATTTTTCTTCTTATCATTATTTATTAATTATCTTGTAAATAAACTTGTAATTAATTAATTAGGGTTAAATTAGGTTTAAACTTAAACATTTTTTAATAATTAAAAACAAATTTAGAATTAGGGTTTTATTTAACTTTTAATTTTCTTTATTTTCATAAATACCAAAAAAAATAATAAAAATAATTTCTTTTCTTTATTTAATCATTAATTAATTTGTAATTTCAATTCAATTTCCTTAAAGGGTCCAACGCCCTCGCACTTTCGCTTCTAATTTCTTTTCGCGCGTTTATTTACATTTTTCATTTTAAATATTATGTAATTGCCCCAAAGCCTTGTAATAGTAATTAGGACATTTACTTTCCGCACTTTTATTTAAAATCGGGTCTTTATTAATTTGGCGATGTACAGACCCGCGCCTTGTAATAGCGTAGGACTTTTATTTTCCGCATTTTAATTCCCGCACCCTTTAAACTACTAATCACATGAAAGAATGTATGCCCAAATAAAATCAAAGCGTAGATCACCAAATGCATGACAAACAAATAATAACCGAAAATGACACACGATTCACACACCACTCTTAGGGTACGCCTCACTGTTGCCTTGCCCCTCGAACGTGGTCGTCGAGTATAGGACGTTTTAGTAAGTCCTCATGTCCATGAACATGGCATGAGGGTAGCTTCTAAGGTGTCCTACTATTGCTCTGGTGACCACACTGTCCCTAACACTCGAATTGACCCGAACACCTCCAACGGTGGTGCTACCTACCCCTCAATGGTGAGATGGCACTACCTCAAGGACATTTACACAGACTAATTCCTTAGGGTAGGTAGATGACTCGTAGATACTTTCTCTAATTCAAAACAAATCAAAAACTTCTTTTCACACCTACACTTTTCAAAAAGCTTTCAAAAACAATTTTTCAAACACTCTTGAGGACTGATACAAGAGTCGAACTGAAATTTTAAAACGAAACTTTCTCAAACCAACTCACTTTGAAAAGCAAACAAACATTTTGAAAACACAAATGAGCAAGTATCTAAGAGCCCATGGATAACCATGGATAGAAAGGGTGCTAACACCTCCCCTTTCTATAAATCTACCTCCCGAACCGAGAAACAATCTCAAAAGGAATTTTTCTGTGCTTTTGTCCTTTCCTTGTTGGAGAAAATAAAAGACGGTGGCGACTCTTGCTTACCGCGACATTTCGCGAACCAGCGTTAAACAGTCAGTTCCAGATCCACCGATCACAATCGTCATCGCTTCCCTCTTTGATCCAGGCATCTTTTTTGATCCCATGACAGAACACTTCAGCACAGTAATTCCATGGTACCACTTTATTTGAAGAGTAGGGAATTGGTCTAGGATTGGTAATGATTAAGGGCGCAATAGTGGGTTCATTTGAAATCTTAATAGGACCTTTGGATGTGATCCTAATAGGTTTGTTGGAGATGGTAATAATGGAGAGGTCTTCACATTTGTTAACCAAGCTCTTGACAGGCGGAGTCTTTTCAAACATAATTTCGTGGCTATCCATCAGGCGTTGTATACCTTTCTTCAGCCTTTCACAACCATTGTATTGTTTCGTACAGCACACACAGTCTTTTTTACAGCCAGGGAAAATCCCAGCTTTCAACAGATTGTTCTTGATTATTTTCAGCAGAGTAGTCAACTCTTCAGCAGAGGCAATGAAAATTGTATCTTCGACAACATTAACACCTTTGTCATGCTTCAGCATTGGAGCGGTAATTACATTCGGCGTCTGTGATACGGTGGGAGAACTGACTTGGGTGTTTTTTGTGTTTGTGTTTGCAAATGTTGCGGTTTAGCAAGAGTCGCCACCGACTTTTCTTTTATCCAATAAGGAAAGGTGAAAAAGCACAGGAAAGACCTTTAGAGATGTTTTCTTGAGTTCGGGGGGTAGATTATGAAAAGGGAAGGTATTAGCACCCTTTTCATCCAAGGTTTTCCATGGGCTCTTAGTTGCTTGCTAGATCACTTGCTTTTGTTTGAAAAATGTGTTTTTGTATGGTTTTGAAAGTATTTTGAAAAGTTGCCATTGTTTAGGCAAACCTTGTAATAGTTCTCGTTCGTAAGAACGTATACAAGTGTTGAGCTTTTGAAAATATTTCACGTTCGAAAAGTGTTTTGAAAGTGTTTCGAAGGTGTATGTGATTGTTTTTGAAAATAGCAAGGATATTTGTTTTGAAATTGATCAAGAAACTAAAAGTAATCTACCTACTCAAAAAGGTCTTAGATGTTCTTTTCCTCCTCCTTTAGATGTTGCTACCTTACCATTATTTTGGTAAGAAGCCTCGTCGTTGGATGTGAAGGGACAGGCATTGGGTCATTGTATGACCATGATAGCAATGTTGTGAGATGACTTAGCACTTTTCTTTTAGGGACTAAGATCATTTAGAAAGGCAACTTTGATAGCGTCATCGAGGGACTATGATATTGTATTTCGATTTGTTTATGCTAAGACATCCCACATGCATAATGTGATGCGGTGGGAGAACTGACTTGAGGTTTTGCGTTTGTGTTCGCAAATGTTGCGGTTAGCAAGATTCGCCACCGACTTTTATTTTATCCAAAAGGAAAGGTAAAAAAGCACTGGAAAGACCTTTGAGATTGTTTTTGGGTTCGGGGGGTAGATTATGAAAAGGGAAGGTTCTAGCACCCTTTTCATCCATGGTTTTCTATGGGCTCTTAGTTACTTGTTTAGATCACTTGCTTTGCTTTTGCAATTGTTTGAAATAGTTCTTTGTGTGGTTTTGAAAGTATTTCGAAAAGAGGCAATTGTTTAGGCAATCTTTGTAATGATTCTCGTTCGTAAGAATGTATACAAAGATGTTTGTCTTTTGAAAAATGTTTCAATGTTTTGAAAGTTGTTTTGGAAATTGTTTTGAAATGTGTGTGTTTGTTTGAAAATAGCAAGGATTGTTTGCAAATTAATCAAGTAACTAGAAGCATTCTACCTACTCAAAAGTATTTCTTGTACATTTTTATTCCTTTGATGTTGTTGACCTACCATTGTTTTGGTAGACAACCCTATCTTTGGATGTTAAACGGGACGGGCGTGGGTCATCGTATGACTATGATAGCAATGGTGCCAAGTATCTAAGTTTGTTTGAAGGGACCAAGATCATTTGTTTAGGCAACTTGTGATAGCGTCATCGAGGGACTATGATCTTTTGTTTTGTTTGATTTTTGCCAAGATATCTTACATGCATACCATGGCTATTTTGTAAGGCAACCGAGTGGGTGAAACCCTAGGGGTGCTTGTGTGCAATGTGTTGTCATTTTACATGCATCTTGTTTGTCTTGTATTAGGTCATGCTATTTGTTTGATTTTTGTCTTATCATACAAACCCTAATTTACTAAACATGTATATAATGCGATAAATTTCGTAAAGTAAATCTAACCTATTACAACAATTATTATGGGAGGGGGGATACAAGTTTTGAATGGGGATATTTGCACAAAATAAAACCCTAATTCACTATTACAACCCAATTGAATTTATTGTACAATAAATAAATAAACAATTATTTAAATATGCAATAAAATGTATGAATGCAAAATGTTTTTTTTTGTAATTGATTTTTTGTATGAGAGAATTAATTATTTAAACCCTAAAAATAAGAGAAAAATAATATTATTTTTGAAAGGGGTAAAACCCTAATTTTTGCTTAAAAGAAAATTATGTTTGTATTATATTTATTTGTCCATTTTTTACAAGAAATAATAAATAAAATTATTTACAAGTGTTAAAAAATAAAATATGTATGAAAATAATATTTTATGTGTGAAAAAATAATAAAATAAAAATGTATGGTATTTTTAAATTATTTACAAGTTTTATCTAAGAAAATACAGTGTATTATTACTAATAAACTATTTTTTATGCCAAAAAATAATTAAAAAAAATAAAATAAAATGCAAAAAATAAAGAAAATATTTTTCATGATTTTTTATGGTTCAGAAAAAATAAATAAAACAATAAATATAAAAATGAAAAGAAAATATGAAAAATAAATAAAATAAGAAAAGAGGGTGCAAATAGGAATATGGGGGGTGTGAAAAACAACAGGCCCAAGGCGCCAGGCCCAGGACAACTTCGTCCATATCCTTCAGCTCCCTCTTGTGCGCGTTTCTGAGCCAAACCTGTATCTTTCTCTAGCTTGCATAAAATCAAAAACTCATAACACAAAAAATGTAGCTTGTAAACTCACGATTCTAATGATATAAAGTTTGTGACCTAACACTCAAAGATCAAGGAGTATTTTATCACCCCTAATTTCTGACCTAAAATTTTCATGAACTTCAAGCTTCAAATTCTCACTACTCAGTTAATATAAATAACAACTATGCATATGTACAACTTAAGCAAGTTAAGGACTACATTTTTGCTTCACAAATCATGATCTAAGGATGCCTAAATAGAGAGATAGAACTTTGAAAAATACCTGGTTCAGATGAGTTTGGATATGGCAATGTGGGGACTTTGAGTGAGGCCTGAAGATCGTGTGAGCTTCCTTGAAGTTCCCTCAAGCTTTTCCAATGCTTAGTTAGCCTTGTAGATGGCTGAAACTTCTTGTAGAAGTCAACCTGCAACCTTCAAAAATGGAAATGGTGATGGTTGAAACAGGGCACACAGTTGCAAGACAAGGGCCTGGATAGTTTAGGTAGGATGTATGTAAAGTGTTTGAAGTGTTTCAAAGCAAAACGCACGAGCCAATATTGATTTGGCAAAGGTTCTGCAGAAGAAGATACCCTGTTTGGGCAGGAACTTGTGTTTTTTTGTGTTTGGGAGATTTTCAAATGCTATGAATTTTTGTATTTTGCTTGAGACAAGTTTCTGAAGATGTTTAGAATGAAGCCAAGCATTGCCTTTATCAGATGGACAAGTTATCTTGACTTTTGCAAGTTTTCTTGCTTTTGAACAAAGTTGACATGACTATGCCCAAGGCCTGTACAGACTAGCTTGTGGACTTCAGAGGGTTGGTATACTTTTCCTGATGTTTGTGGATCTTGCTTGCAACAAAAGATCGGGTCCATGGCTCAAGAAATGCAAAGTTGCAAAAAGCTTGCTTTATCAAAGTAGTATTGTGAACTTTATGCCATTTTTGGATTAATTCATTGTGCAATGCTTCAAAAGTAAAAAAAAGCCATTATCCATTGAGTTTGCATTTAATTATAGATTGTAGAAGGGATTAGGACCTGTAATGCAAGGTATAAGCATGCTAGGAACTGATTTGCAACTTGAAGCATTGTAAACATGGCTTGAACAAAAGTGACAAATTGCCATTTTTCTCCTTCGATTCTCCCTAACCACAAATGGTCTTGGAGAGTTCTTAGACATTTTGGAAAGCTTGTAACATTTTATACAATCCATATTTGAAATTAATTTTGAGATACCTCTTAGAACTAGGTGAAAAATGCCCATGAAGTTGGGTCAAAAACCTGCCTAAATTAGGGCAAAATTTCACTAAGTTAAAAAGTTTATGGACCCCTATTCACAAAATTATAACATGAGATCAAAGCATCATTTGGAAAAACTTTGTGAAGAAAAGTTGTATATTTCATGGAGGACTACAACTTTCATGTTGGAAGTTTTCTTTGAATCCAATTGCATCATGGTGAAAAAGTGGTGAAAAGTTGGGAAAAAATAAGAAATTTTCCATACTTAGAAATTTTCTAAGTTATAAAAAATTTTCAAATGGAAACCCTAATTTGAAAAATTGATTTTCTTGATCAACAAGTTTCATAATTTGACATATCTTGATGAATTATGACCCTTGGCACTTGATTTTGACCAAAAAGTCAAAGTTTGACTTTTTAGTGCACAGTTGACTGCAAAATTCATTTGTCAATCCTAAGCATTTGAGATCTTTTGAACTATGTGATTAGGTCAAGATGATGCTATTGAGTCCTTGAAAACATGCTTGAACCCAATTGGCCATTGGCTAGGTTAAAAATCATAAATTGCCCTTTCTCAGTCAAAACCCTAATTTTGACCATTTTGCCCTTTTGATGGTCTGATCAAATTTCTTGAGGAGTTGTGGTCCAAACTTGATCAAATGGTACATAGGAGCCTAAAATGTTTTTGTGGATAAAAAATTATGAAGTTTGACTGTAAATTGGCCATGGTTGACTTTTTCCCCAATACAGCTGATTTTTAGGTCAACTGTCCAATTGACTGGGCAAAAATGTGATTCAAGGCTGGAAACTTGGTATGAGCAATATTAGGGGTCCAAGATGGTGTATGAAAGTCTCATGAAGCATTGATGGTCCAAAATTACTTGTGCAAACTTAAACCCTAATTTCAGGTCATCAATGCAAGATGAGGTCTTGAGCTGAGCAAACCCTAATCCTGTCTGGAGTCCAAGAAGTCTTGTGAGGAAAATCTTGATAAAATGAGAGGGCAAATTTTGGGGTACAACAGCTTCCCCTGTTCAATCTTCTTGAACCTGAAGAGTTAGATTGGCGATTTTTGTCGTTCGTGACTCGAAGATGAAAGATGATTGGACACTAGAGTGCCCGTAAATTTGCACTCGTCAAAGTGTAGTTGAGGGAATGGGCTTAAAGATTCCATTTGGAGAGGTGATAGAATCTTGTTGGAGATGGGATTAAAGATGCCATCCAAGAATGTTTGCTGAGTCATAAGTTGTAAGTCGAAAGAATAAGTATCAGAATGGTATCAGTGTATGGAATGTATCTGAACTGTATTTGGAGACTGAACTTGTATGAGCGATAGAATAGCGTCCGTGTCTGGATCATCTCTGAGTTGTATCTGAACTTTGTATATGAATGAGCAAAATAATAACATTCGTGTCGGGAGCGTCTCTGAGCTGGGGGAAATCAAAATAAATGAAAGAATGGCAACCGTATCTGGTGTGTATCTATACTGTATCTGAATGTTAAGGTTTGACTGAGTATCAGAATGACTTCCGTGTCTGGAGTGTATCTGTACTGTATCTAGAAGTTTAATCTGGATGATAAATAGAATGGCTTCCGTGTCTAGAGCGTATATAATATGTATATGAAGTCTGAATCTGAATGAGTAGCAGAATGACTTCAGTGTCTGGAGTGTATCTGAACTATATTTGATAGTTGAAATCTGAATAAGTATCAGGATGGCATCCGTATCTGGAGCGTATCTAATCTATATCTGAAGTCAGAATCTGAATGAGTAGCAGAATGACTTCCGTATCTGGAGTGTATCTGAACTGTATTTGATAGTTGAAATCAGAATAAGTATCAAGATGACATCCGTATCTGGAGCGTATCTGAATTGTATCTGAAATCTGAATCTGAATGAGATACATAATGACTTCCTTGTCTGGAGTGTATCTGTACTGTATCATGATTGTATACCGTTAATGGGAGCTTGTTAATCTTATCCTGAAAAGGGTAAAATGTTAACTGAAACATAAAGTTTTGTTGCATGAAATGCATGATGCAATAAATGTGCTCTATCAATGTTTATGATATGTGAATGTAATGTATGCGCATGTAAGTTGATGTGATGTACTGCTGAGGAAAATAAATCCTTGACAGCTGGGGATAATAAAATCCTTGACTGCTGCTGGGGAAAACAAATCTTTGACAACTTCTGTGGGGATGAAAGGATCCTTCATGTCCGGAAGTTGGAGTATTGACAGAATATGTTGTGAGAGTAATGCTATATACTACTTGAGAAATTTGCTTGGGAAATCCAGAGAATTTTGACGACTTCTACTGGGGGTTACGCAAAGGAAATCCTTGATCTGCTGGAGAATAAGGAAGACTCTGATGACTTCTGCAGGGAAATAAGAATGAGAATCTTCATTCTGTTGAGGAGCAATGAAACTTTGGCGAATTCACTGGGGAATTGAGAATTTTCATTCTGTTGAGGAGTGAAAACTCTGTGGGAAGAAGGCTTACTGCTGGAGAGAAAGTTCAGGAGTTTTCGGTCGTCTGCCACTTTACTGGGGATTTATCCTAGGTTGGGGAGATACAAAAGTTAACCGTTATCTGATTGATTTTCAGTCTTCAAGATAACTTGATGGGGAGTTTGGAGACACTGAATGGTTTCCACTAGGGATTGATAGTAAGAAGTTTTGACTCGACTGGGGAAGAAGGTTTCAGCTCCGCTGGGGATCTGTAACCCAAAGTTTTTGCTCCGCTGGGGTTGGGAGTTTGAAGTTTTTGCTCCGCTGGGGTTGGGAGTTTGAATTTTTAACTCTGATGGGAATTAAAGTTTTGAAATTATAACTCCGCTGGGGATATGTATTTCAAGGTTTTAGCTCCGCTGGGGATCTAGATGATGTACTGCAGGGGATGTTCATGGAATAGCCTAAAGACGTTTTCCTATCCTTTCAGTCTGTCAATAATTCTTCTTTTCCACTTTGTTTATTTGTAACAGTAATTATGTTCAAATGCATATGTTCATCAATGAATCATTGGACGTTTTTGCAAATAAAAACACAAGTGTAAAAAGAAAATGAGTTTTTTGTACTTTGAAAGCGATATCCTTGTATTTACTTTTAATAAGTGTTTTGTACAAAGGAGACAAACATCCTAGTAAGAAGATGGTGTCATAAAAGTAAAAAAAAATTATACAAAGAAAAGATAGCTATGTGTGTAAAAAATCCCATGGGGTTCCCATTCCGATATAGCCTTCGTATCTCCGAATATCTTGTCCATCCGTTGCTTCGTCCGAAGATGATTGAATTGATCAGAAGCTCAGAGTTTATCAGTGAAGAGATTGTCTTTAAAGTGATCCGACAAGACATAGTCATACGCTCTAATTCCCTAACTTTTGCCTGGACCGCCCTTTCAGGTTTTCAGTCCACCGGGAAACCCTTTTTTTCCCAAGTCGCCCTTTCGGGTTTTCAACTTGCCGGGTGTACCGATTTTTTTGTTTATCCCTAATTTTTGCCTGAACCGCCTTTTCGGGTTTTCGAATTACCAGGATGCCCTTTTTTGCCTAGGTGTGTCAACCTAGCGGGTCATTTATGCGTAGTATCTTTTGACTATGTCTACGTTCGCAGGGTGCGGCAAGTCATCACCGTCCATGGTGGTTAATATCATCGCCCCACCAGAAAAGATGTTCTTGATTACAAATGGTCCTTCGTAGGTAGGAGTCCATTTTCCCCTGGGATCACTCTGTGGCAAAATGATGCGCTTGATTACAAGATCCCCGACTCGATATACCTGGCGTATGAATTTCTTGTTGAAAGCCTTGATCATCCATTTTTGATACGTCTGACTATGGCAAAAAGCAGTAAGTTGTTTCTCGTCAATTAAGTTAAGCTGATCAAGTCGGGTCTGAATCCAATCGTCTTCACTCAAACCAACATCCTTCATGATTCTCAAGGAGGGAATCTGAACCTCGATAGGTAAAACAACCTCCATGCCATATACCAAGGAATAGGGTGTTGCCCCAGTTGATGTGCGTGCCGTGGTACGGTACCCGTGAAGAGCAAACGGTAACATCTCATGCTAGTCCTTGTAGGTGACTGTCATCTTTTGTATGATCTTCTTGATATTTTTGTTAGCAGCTTCGACAACACCATTCATCTTTGGCCGATAGGGAGATGAATTGTGATGTTGAATCTTGAACTGCTCGCACAAAGCGGTGATCATAGTATTGTTAAGGTTTATACTGTTATCAGTGATGATCCTTTCGGGGATACCGTACCGGAAAATAAGATTCTGTTTGATGAAGCGGGCAACCATATTCTTAGTAACGGATGCGAAGGAAGCTACTTCGACCCACTTGGTGAAGTAGTCAATTCCCACCAGAATGAAACGGTGTCCATTGGACGTTGTAGGCTTGATCTCTCCAATCATGTCGATTCCCCACATAGCGAATGGGAAAGGAGCTGTTAGGACATTTAGAGGGACCGGAGGCACGTGCACCTTGTCCGCATAGATTTGACATTTATGGCATGTGCGGGAGTGTTGATAACAGTCAGCTTCCATGGTAGACCAGTAGTAGCATGCCCGTAGAATCTTCTTAGCCATCATATGCCCGCTAGAGTGAGTGCCAAAGGTACCCTCATGCAATTCAGCCACAACCTTTTCAACTTCAAGCTTATCCACACAACGGAGCAGAATAGAATCATGATTACACTTGTACAGGATGCCATTGCTTAGGAAGAACTTAACCGAGAATCTCCTTAAGAACTTTTTGTCATTGACTGAAGCTCCTTTGGGATATTCCTGAGCCTCGAGATACCTTTTGATTTCGTGAAACCACGGCTGGTCCACTACTTCTTTGGTATTAATCTCGTGACAATGTGCAGGTTCAACCATCCGTTCAATGGATATTTGGGGAGCCTCATTGTCCCAATCAAGTTTAAACATTGATGACATTGTAGCTAGAGCATCTGCTAGCTGATTTTCTTCTCGCGGGAAGTGCTCGAAGGTAATCTGCTCGAAATGTGGTAACAATGTCAAAACATGTTCTTTGTAAGGGATGGGGTTTGGATGTTTAGTATCCCACTCTCCTTTGATCTAACTGATGACCAAAGCTGAGTCCCCAAACACATCTAAGGATTTGATTCCCAAGTCTATGGCAGCCTTGAGTCCAAAGATGCATGCTTCATACTCTGCCATGTTGTTTGTACAGTTGAAGAAAAGTCTGGCGGTGAAAGGAGTATGGCAACCTTCTGGGGAGATGAGTACCGTGCCGATACCGTTGCCAAGTCCATTAGAGGCCCCATCAAAGTACAGGGTCCATCGGGATCATTGTTCAGGTCCGTCATATGGTCTGAAATCTCCAATGTTGTCCAATGTCATGATGTCTTTGTCAGGGAAGTCGAACCTCATGGATTGGTAATCTTCAATAGCTTGATGATCCAGATGGTCAGCTAGCACACTCCCCTTTATAGCTTTTTGGGTCGTGTACTGTATGTCGTATTCCATCAGAATCATCTTCCATCTAGCTATTCTTCTAGACAAAGCAGGCTTCTCAAAGATGTATTTTATCGGATCCATCTTAGATATCAGCAAAGTGGTATGAGTAAACATATACTGCCTTAGCCGGCGAGCAGCCCATACCAAAGTGCAGCAAGTTTTCTCGAGCAGTGAGTATCGGGTCTCACAGTCGGTAAACTTTTTGCTAAGGTAATAAATGGCATGCTCTTTTCGGCCAGACTCGTCATGCTGCCCCAGTACGCACCCCATTGAATTCTCTAGGACGGTCAGATACATGATTAGCGGTTTTCCCTCGACGGGTGGCATCAAGATAGGAGGTTATAGAAAATACTCCTTTATTTTATCGAAAGCAAACTGACAGTCATCATTCCATTTAACTACCTGATCTTTCTTCAACAGCTTAAAGATTGGTTCACAGGTAGATGTTAGGTGAGAAATGAACCTAGCAATGTAGTTTAGGCGTCCCAAGAAACCTCTGACCTCCTTCTCAATGCGAGGAGTATGCATTTCTTGTATAGCTTTGACTTTGGCAGGATCAACCTCGATGCCTTTGTTGCTGACAATGAAACCCAAGAGTTTACCGGACCGGACCCCGAATGTGCACTTGTTTGGATTCAATCTAAGCTTGTACTCCTTCAACCTGACAAACAGCTTTTGCAAGTGATCAAGGTGTTCTTCTTCAGTTTGTGATCGGGCTATCATGTCATCTACGTAGACCTCTATCTCATGATGTATCATATCATGAAACAAAGCTACCAAGGCGCGTTGATAGGTTTCCCCGGCATTCTTCAGTCCGAATGGCATCACTTTGTAGCAGAACGTACCCCACCATGTAACAAAAGTAGTTTTCTCCATGTCCTCAGGTGCCATTTTGATCTAGTTATAGCTTGAGAATCCGTCCATGAAAGAAAATACTTTGTGCTGAGCTGTGTTGTCAACCAGGATGTCAATGTGCGGAAGTGAAAAGTCATCTTTAGGGATGACCCTGTTTAAGTCTCTGTAATCCATGCACATTCTGACTTTGCCGTCCTTCTTAGGCACGGGCACAATGTTAGCAACCCATTGTGGATAGGAAGTAACAGCCAGAAATCCAGCATTGAACTACTTCATAACTTCTGCTTTGATCTTCTCCGACATGTCAGTTCTCATGCGACGGGCCATTTGCTTAACTGGTGGACAATCTTCTCTTGTGTGTAGACGGTGTACCACAATGTCTGTATCAAGTCTCGACATGTCTTCGTATGACCAGGCGAAGATTTCAACATAATCATGCAGTAGCTGAATTAGGCGTTCCTTGACACTCGGCTCTAGATTGGCACCTATCTTGATTTCCTTTTTGTCATCCTCAATACCCAAGTTGATTGTATCCAACTGTTCCTTATGAGGCTGAATTTCTCTTTCCTCTTGCTGTAATAATCTGGCCAATTTCCCTGGCACCTCACAATCTTCCTCACCTTCGTATTCGGCTTGGTAGACCAGATCTTCAGAGTCACTGAAGGCTATAGCAGTATCGTTACCCATGGGTTCCGGAATGGAAGGGTACCTTCATTTGTGAGTGTGGGTGTGTGTAAGGGCATAGCCATCTTAAAACAACAAATTGTAAAAGAAAAACAATGAGCACAAAAGGTTTAAATATGAAAAGCGTCCATGATTCAGTAAAATGACATATGAAAATGAACTAAGAACCCTTACAAATGGACCTATGTGCCTCGGGTAAGACACAAGGTTGAAAAAGTACAAATTTTTTGTGAATTATTACAGATCCAACAGGAATGGAAAAGATAAATTATTGCGGTATGAAAGTAATCGGAACAAAGTCTTTTGCTTCCCAGTTGCACATTCCTCCGTCAATAGTAGGGAAAATCCAGTCTTCCAGTCTGCCCTCTTCTTCACTATCCTCTAGTGCATTAACCCCTCGGTGGCTGATCTTCACAAGTGGCCCTCCGGCATGGGAGCGGCGCACAGCCTTTTGACCAGCCGAAGTAAATCCCAAGCCAAATTTGTCTGCTTTGAAAGGAAAGTCTGGAAGATGCCCCAGATTGTGCTTCCGCCTTCTTCCACCACTTCCCTAGCATCCTTGAGAGATGACATTCGAGGTGGAGGTCTGGTGATCACATGAGTTGAGGACACCGCTTTAGTCGCCGCTATTTCCTGAGAAACTTCCTCAAAGTGTTGAAAAGGGGTTTCTATGAATTCACCATCCAATTCTATATAACGGAAAGAATTAAGATGACTGATCATGTATTCCTCTTCGCCATGAACATTTATGATTTTCCCCTGGACAGGGTACTTGAGCATTTGATGCAGAGTAGAAGTGGCAACTCCAGCATGGTGGATCCAAGGTCTTCCCAACAGACAAGAGTAGGAAGGAAGGATGTCCATCACGTAAAATGTTGAATTGAAGGTTTCAGTTCCCACCTTAATCGGGATGTCCACCTCCCCGTGGACCATCCTTTTAGAACCATCAAAGGCTCTGACAATTATATTGCTGGGTTTCAGGGTTAAGCCTTCACAATCCAGTCTATCCAAGGCTTTCTTTAGCAAGACATTTAAAGACGAACCAGTGTCTACCAGTACGTGTGCTAGGGTTGTCCCTCTGCATTCCACTGAGACATGCAAAACATCATTATGTTTTCTCCCTTTCGAAGTTAAATTTGCATCGAAGAATTCTAGACCATTGTCAGCTGTTAAACTAGCCACACATTCCTGGAACTGATCAGCGGAAGTTTCTTGTGGCACGTGGGCCGTCTTCAAAAATCTTATCAGAGCCTTAACATGAGCCTATGAACAAAGCAACAGGGCCAACATTGAGATCTTTGAGGGGGTTTGCCCCAGTTGTTCCACCACATTATAATCGCTTTTCTTGATTATTTTCAAATTTTCCTCCACTTCTTTTTGAGAGGTTTCAGGGATGACTAGTGGTTGAGCCTTCGTCAAGACAGGCTCCTCTTGAACATTCTTTCCTTTTTTCTCAACAGCGGAAGTATGGACAGGAATTGTATTGTCATTGGTGGCGGGTACATTTGCAGGCACGGTTACTGGTATAGGTGTAATCTTTGGAATGGTCGTGGGTCCAAAGACTGCTGTTGGAGGAGCAATCTCTGGAGAAAAGATTCTCCCACTATGAGTAATTTTGCTTGTTCCGGAAATGTTACTGATGTCGGGATTATCTTCCTCAGAGCTTTCTTCTTTAATGGTTTGTTCAATCTGTTTGACACCATGGTAGTAGATTTCTCCACCATAGTTCCATGGTACCATTTTATCAGTTTTGTAAGGGGTTGGCCCGAGCATTGTTATCTTCAACGGAGTAGTCATAGGAGCAGATGTAATCCTAACGGGTTTTTTAGGAACCCTGGAAGGATTGGCGTATATGGTTATTATTGAAACTTCTGAAACTGGAATGGGTGAGACAAGAGCTTTCTCAAACAAAATTTCCTTGTTATTAATCAGTTGTTGGATTCCTTTCTTCAATAGAGGACAGTCAAATGGGGAGGACAGGAAAGCATAGCAATCTTGGTCACAACCTGGGAACACCCCAGCCTTCAACAAATTTAACTTGATGGTTAGGAGCGGAGTTGACAGTTCATCCACAGTAGAAACAAATAGATCTTCTTCCATAGCATTGGCATTGTACCCATGCCTCGGCATCAGAGCAGAGATAACATTCGGCTTTTCGGGAGCTTCAAATTCAACTTCCTTTGCGTCAATTAGATACTGAATCTTTTTCTTCAAAGCCCAACAGTTGTTGGTGTCGTTCCCTGGACTTTCTGAGTGGTACGCGCATCTGGCGTTGGGATGGTAATTTGGAGAAGAAGTGTTAGGATTTTTAGGGGCCTCCTTTAGCATGGCCAGGTTCAACTTCAAGAGATGTGGTAAGACTTGAGAAGGAGTCATGTTTATCTTGGTGAATTGCCTTACAAGCCTTTCCACCCTTTGCTGATTATTTCTCGGCTGATCATTTCTTGGCTGATTGTTTCTCGGCTGGTCTGATGCAGACTTCTGAATCATAACGGCCCCCACTGTTGGTCGTCGTTCGGTTCTTCCCTGATTCCTCTGAGCATAGACAACAAACACTTCCTTATTTCCAGTGAAGGGCTTTTTTACAACAGCGGAGGTAGATGCATCTTTCTAAATTTTCCCGCTTCTAATACCGACTTCCACCCTCTCGCCAGTTAGAATCAACTCAGTGAAACTTGCAGAGGAGCTTCCAATCAGGTGATTAAAGAAAGGACCTAACAGAGTCCTCAAGAACATGTCCACTAGCTCTCTTTCAGATAAAGATGGTTGTACCCTTCTGGCTAAATCCCTCCATTTTTGGGCGTAGTCTTTGAAACCCTCATTGGTAGCCATAACCATACTCTGTAGCTGAGTACGGGTTGGCGCCAAGTCGGCGTTGTATTGATACTGTTTATAGAAGGCTTCTTCCAAGTCTTCCCAATTATGCACATCAGACCTCTCCAACTGGTAGAACTAATCCAGCTGCGTCCCCGATAAACTGTCCTGGAAAAAGTGGACCCACGGGTCTTTGTCAGAAGAATGTGGTTGAATTTTCCTGACATAAGATCGTACGTGCATCTTGGGATAAGACACCCCATCGTACTTAGCAAACATAGGTACTTTAAACTTAGGAGGGATTACAATTCCAGAAACCAACCCTAACTCCTCAAAGTCCAACCCCGGTACTCTCTGTACTTCCATAGCAGCTAGACGCTCTTCCAAGTTTTTGTATTTGTCATCGGCCAGAGGATACTGTTGTTCAGAGTAGTCCTCATCTTCCTTTTCCTCTGCTTCAGAATCTGATGGCACTGCAGTTCCCTTTCCTTTTCCTTCCCCCTCTTTAGATGTTGATGGGAATTCCAAAGTCCGTCTGGCTTATCCTTCAAACCTTCTGCCCATGATAACCACACCGGCTTGCTTCTTCTTCTTTTTCTCTTTATCTTTCTCTAGCAGAGTCTTGATCTCCTCCTGCCCCTTGGCTAAGGTCAAGAGTAGCTGTTGAAATTGTGAATTCTGAGCTTGCAAATCTTTGACCGTTTTTTCAATATCCATCTTGCTGAAATAAACAGCAGAGAGATGAGGAAATTTGGTGTGAAGACCTGCTTATGCATATGATGAATGATATGTATTCATGTAATGCTTTCAAGAATTCAGAAATTCAAATTTGTTTTAAACAAAAAAGAAATACACGTCATATTAATAAGATAGAATTTGTTAGTACATCAATGCCCCATGGGAAAAATAATACAAAATTCTAAGGTAAAAAGACGTTGCGCATCCTCTTTGGTGCAATGTAGGTGTTGAGAATCTGCTCTTCATGAAGTAGCCGAGTGAGTTCCAAAACCTTCTTCTCGCTTGTGTAGAATTGGGCTTCAAAAGTATCGCGCTCTCCCTTGAGCTGTATCCAACTCCTTTGTAAATCTTCGAGTGATGTTGGCATGTCAGGATGTAGGAGGGTGTATGGAACCTCTCCTTCCATAACAGGCTCTATAATCACTGGGAGAATGTAGGGATAAGGCATCATAAGACTTTGGGCGCGGGTTCGTACCCACTTGAGGTAAGGCTCAAGAGGGATAGAATTCTTGTGTCCCAAGGTCTTACTGTCCACCTTGTTGGGCATTCTCCAAGCTCGGATGATCCTTTGACGAAGTCCTTGATTGTCGTTGTCGAATTCGAAGACCAATCCTTGAATCAGCATATCATGCGGGCCATCCCTTCGGGCATAACCAAACTGTCTCAGAGATAAGCAAGGGTTATAAGTGATGCCTCCCTTAACGCCAAGTAGAGGGACATTAGGGAATTCCCCACAATGGTCAATGATAATAACATTCTCTTTTAATCGAGAACACCAATGAATATCTGAATGGTTAAGAGCCATCAACCGCTGTGACCACCTCAAACCTTGCTCATTCTTCAAAACTGACTGGGGAAGATGAGAAATAAACCATCTTGCCAGGAGAGGAATGCAACACATGATAACACCTATTTTCCTCATTGTACGAGTGTGAAAAGAGTGGAGGATATCTCCAAGCAATGTAGGCACCGGGTTGCGAGTCATGAAGATTTTGATAGCGCTCATATCTATGAGTTGGTCAGGGTTAGGGAACAAGACCATCCCATAGATAAGAAGAGCTACAATCTCCTCAAAAGCTTGCAAGTCTAGAGAATTCCAACAGCTTTGGGTATTCTCAAACAAAAACTTTGACAAGAAGCCTTTGACACCACTTCTAGTTTCCCAATGTGTTGTGACATCAGATGATTGCAAGTGTAAGGCTTGAGCAATCTCTTCTGGCTTTGGATCTCTTTCCGTACCGTTGAAGGGTAGTTGATTGAGAATAGGAATCCTTAAGAGTTGAGAAAATTCCTCCAAAGTAGGCACAAGTTGGTAGTCAGGATATGTGAAGCAATGATGTAAATGGTCAAAGAACTGGAAGAGAACTTTTAGCATATCCTCCTCTGTGTTGGTGGTGACCAAGTTGAGTAGAAGACCATGTCTTTCAGTGAATGGAGAATTCTCAGGAATCTTTGAAGATAGCTCCTTGAGTTGTGGAGGAATTCTTACAAGGTTGATTTGGACAGTTTTCCTGCGAAGTGAATCCATAACCTACAAAACAAGAACAAAGATGAATCTCCAAAATCCTTGAAATGGTTAGTGGATGCATATGATGCTTCATGATGTCCATGATGTTATGCACAAGTATATATGTACAAGCAAATCACACAAGTTCCTAGTTTAGGCTTGCATGGGGTTTCATAGGTAAGTACCCTCTTGAAGTTTAGTTGGCTCAACCTGTCCTAGAAATAGTAACCGGGTTCTAAGGAGCTCAATATCACTGGATTGTTTCCTTGTTCATTGTTTCAATTCAGCCTCTTTACTGGCGACCAAAATATTCCAAGGAACCAACCCTCAATGAGTGTAGTATCGAGTATCTACCATCTTCGGACTGCACCAAAGCCGGTCATCTCACAACATCCTAAAAGGCCAAGTTGGTCAAGTAAAGGTTCTAAAAGTCCATTAGTGCTTCATGACATCACTTAGCAGCCCCGTATTCTCTTTGATTAACTCAAAGGCTACCGGTACCCACAAATATGTCGCACTAATATAGCTATTGCTTAGACCATGTCAGTATACCCCACACAATTTCCACAATGTATTAATATTTACCTATGAATGTTTCCCAAAATCCGGGTAGAGGATTCAAACCCAAACAATAGGACCAAGATGTAAACAAACAATCAAGCAAGATAAGCATGTAAAGGTGATCTAAAACCCTAAGGTAACCCCACTTTTATTCATAATCCCCAGCAGAGTCGCCAGTTTTATGATGCGGTGGGAGAACTGACTTGAGGTTTTGCGTTTGTGTTCGCAAATGTTGCGGTTAGCAAGAGTCGCCACCGACTTTTATTTTATCCAAAAGGAAAGGTAAAAAAGCACAAGAAAGACCTTTGAGATTGTTTTTGGGTTCGGGGGGTCGATTATGAAAAGGGAAGGTGCTAGCACCCTTTTCATCCATGGTTTTCCATGGGCTCTTAGTTACTTGTTTATATCACTTGCTTTGCTTTTGCAATTGTTTGAAATGGTGCTTTGTGTGGTTTTGAAAGTATTTCGAAAAGAGGCCATTGTTTAGGTAATCTTTGTAATGATTCTCGTTCGTAAGAATGTATACAAAGATGTTTGTCTTTTGAAAAATGTTTCAATGTTTTGAAAGTTGTTTTGGAAATTGTTTTGAAATGTGTGTGTTTGTTTGAAAATAGCAAGGATTGTTTGCAAATTAATCAAGTAACTAGAAGCATTCTACCTACTCAAAAGTCTTTCTTGTACATTTTTATTCCTTTGATGTTGTTGACCTACCATTTTTTTGGTAGATAACCCTATCTTTGGATGTTAAACGGGACGGGCGTGGGTCATCGTATGACCATGATAGCAATAGTGCCAAGTATCTTAGCTTGTTTGAGGGACCAAGATCATTTGTTTAGGCAACTTGTGATAGCCTCATCGAGGGACAATGATCTTTTGTTTTGTTTGATTTTTGACAAGATACCTTGCATGCATACCATGGCCATTTTGTAAGGCAACCAAGTGGGTGAAACCCTAGGGGTGCTTGTGTGCAATGTGTTGTCATTTTACATGCATCTTGTTTGTCTTGTATTAGGTCATGCTATTTGGTTGATTTTTGTCTTATCATACAAACCCTAATTTACTAAACATGTATATAATGCGATAAATTACGTAAAATAAATCTAAGCTATTACAACAATTATTATGGGAGGGGGATGCAAGTTTTGAATGGGGATATTTGCACAAAATAAAACCCTAATTCACTATTACAACCCAATTGAACTTATTGTACAATAAATAAATAAACAATTATTTAAATATGCAATAAAATGTATGAATGCAAAATGTTTTTTTTGTAATTGATTTTTTGTATGAGAGAATTAATTATTTAAACCCTAAAAATAAGAGAAAAATAATATTATTTTTGAAAGGGGTAAAACCCTAATTTTTGCTTAAAAGAAAATTATGTTTTCTATTATATTTATTTGTCCATTTTTTACAAGAAATAATAAATAAAATTATTTACAAGTGTTAAAAAATAAAATATGTATGAAAATAATATTTTATGTGTGAAAAAATAATAAAATAAAAATGTATGGTATTTTTAAATTATTTACAAGTTTTATTTAAGAAAATAAAGTGTATTATTACTAATAAACTATTTTTTATGCCAACAAATAATTAAAAAAAATAAAATAAAATGCAAAAAAATAAAGAAAATATTTTTCATGATTTTTTATGGTTCAGAAAAAATAAATAAAACAATAAATATAAAAATGAAAAGAAAATATGAAAAATAAATAAAATAAGCAAAGGGGGTGCAAATAGGAATATGGGGGGTGTGAAAAACAACAGGCCCAAGGCGCCAGGCCCAGGACAACTTCTTCCATGTCCTTCAGCTCCCTCCTGCGTGCGTTTCTGAGCCAAACCTGTATCTTGCTTTAGCTTGCATAAAATCTAAAACTTATAACACAAAAAATGTAGCTTGTAAACTCACGATTCCAATGATATAAAGTTTGTGACCTAACACTCAAAGATCTTATCACCCCTAATTTCTGACCTAAAATTTTCATGAACTTCAAGCTTCAAATTATCACTACTCAGTTAATATAAATAACAACTATGCATATGTACAACTTAAGCAAGTTAAGGACTACATTTTTGCTTCACAAATCGTGACCTAAGGATGCCTAAATAAAGAGATAGAACTTTGAAAAATACCTGGTTAAACTGAGTTTGGATATGGCAATGTGGGGACTTTGAGTGTGGACTGAAGATCGTGTGAGCTTCCTTGAATTTCCCTCAAGCTTTTCCAATGCTTAGTTAGCCTTGTAGATGGCTGAAACTTCTTGTAGAAGTCAACCTGCAACCTTCAAAAATGGAAATGGTGATGGCTGAAACAGGGCATACAGTTGCAAGACAAGGGCCTGGATAGTTTAGGTAGGATGTATGTAAAGTGTTTGAAGTGTTTCAAAGCAAAACGCACGAGCCAATATTGATTTGGCAAAGGTTCTGCAGAAGATGCCCTGTTTGGGCAAGAACTTGTGTTTTTTGTGTTTGGGAGAGTGTCAAATGCTATGAATTCGTGTATTTTGCTTGAGACAAGTTTATGAAGATGTTTAGAATGAAGCCAAGCCTTGCCTTTATCAGATGGACAAGTTGTCTTGACTTTTGCAAGTTTTCTTGCTTTTGAAGAAAGTTGACATGACTATGTCCAAGGCCTGTACAGGCTAGCTTGTGGACTTCAGAGGGTTGGTATACTTTGCATGATGTTTGTGGATCTTTCTTGCAACAAAATATCAGGTCCATGGCTCAAGAAATGCAAAGTTGCAAAAAGCTTGCTTTATCAAAGTAGTATTGTGAACTTTATGCCATTTTTGGATTAATTCATTGTGCAATGCTTCAAAAGTCAAAACAAAATCATTATCCATTGAGTTTGCATTTAATTATGGATTTTAGAAGGGATTAGGACCTGTAATGCAAGGTACAAGCATGCTAGGAACTGATTTGCAACTTGAAGCATTGTAAATATGGCTTGAACAAAAGTGACAAATTACCATTTTCTCTCCTTCGATTCTCCCTAACCACAAATGATCTTGGAGAGTTATTTTACATTTTGGAAAGCTTTCAACATAATATACAATCCATATTTGAAATGAATTTTGAGATACCTCTTGGAACTAGGTGAAAAATGCCCATGAAGTTGGGTCAAAAACCTGCCTAAATTAGGGCAAAATTTCACTAAGTTAAAAAGTTTATGGACCCCTATTCACAAAATCATAACTTGAGATCCAAGCATCATTTGGGAAAACTTTGTGAAGAAAAGTTTTAGATTTCATGGAGGACTACAACTTTAATGTTGGAAGTTTTCTTTGAATCCAATTGCATCATGGTGAAAGTGGTGAAAAGTTGGGAAAAAATAAGAAATTTTCCATACTTAGAAATTTTCTAAGTTATGAAAAAATTTCAAATGGAAACCCTAATTTGAAAAATTGATTTTCTTGATCAACAAGTTTCATATTTTGATTTATCTTGATGAATTATGACCCTTGGCACTTGATTTTGACCAAAAATTCAAAGTTTGACTTTTCAGTGCACAATTGACTTTTGATCAGTTGACTGCAAAATTCATCTGTCAATCCTATGCATTTGAGATCTTTTGAAGTATGTGATTAGGCCAAGATGATTCTATTTAGTCCTTGAACCCAATTAGCCATTGGCTCGGTTAAAAATCAGAAATTGCACTTTCTCAGTCAAAATCCTAATTTTGACCATTTTGCCCTTTTGATGATCTGATCAAATTTCTTGAGGAGTTGTGGTCCAAACTTGATCAAATGGTACATAGGAGCCTAAAATGTTGTTGTGGATCAAAAATTATGAAGTTTGACTGTAAATTGGCCATGGTTGACTTTTCCCCCAATACTGCTGATTTTTAGGTCAATTGTCCAATTGATTGGGCAAAAATGTGATTCAAGGCTGGAGACTTGGTATGAGCAATCTTAGGGGTCCAATATGGTGTATGAAAGTCTCATGAAGCATTGATGGTCCAAAATTCCTTGTGCAAACTCAAACCCTAATTTCAAGTCATTAGTGCAAGATGAGGTCTTGAGCTGAGCAAACCCAAATCCTGTCTAGAGTCCAAGAAGTCTTGTGAGGAAAATCTTGATAAAATAAGAGGGAAAATTTTAGGGTACAACATATAACATGACCATTTTTGTAAGTCAATAAGTGGAATCACCCTAGGGGTGCTAGTGTGCAAGTGTATTTGATTTACATGCATTTTAGTCTTGATTACGGTGATCTATTTGTCAATTTCATGTCTTGCCATACATACCCTAATTACTAGCATTCACATTTAAAAGCGGTGAATTGCAGAAATGTAAATTCCTACGCTATTACAATATTTAGGGGGATGAGGGTACATATTTATAAATGGGGATTTAAAATTAAAATTCTAGGTTACTATTACAACCATATTGAAATAGATAAGAATGTACAGGAAATGTAAAATGCTTATTTGAAAAGAAATAAGTTTTGTTTAAGAAAATATTTTTTTTTGTCTTTTTATGTCAAAAGAAATAAAATATGATATATGAATATGAAATATTTTTGGTTTTTTTTTATTAATGAAAGATAAAAATGATGAAAATAAATAATAAAAGAAAGAAGACAAAATCAGCGTAAATGCTGAAATAGAAGAGGTCAGAAGTTCTGACTCTGACGTGCTGCACAAACAGAAACATGTTAGTAAAAATATGGAAGTTCAGAAGTTCTGGATCCTCTGAGAATTCAGAAGTTTTCAGAAGTTCTGATGCAACTGTTAGAACTTTGCCTCTTTCCATGCTAGCCAGAACATCTGCAACTTAGTCATTTCTTAACAGAACAGAAGTTGCACACAAGACAGTTATGATAAGTTATATGAAATATCAGAAACACAAATCAGAAGCAACATGAATTTTCTAATCCTAATTCTGAGTCCTAATTTCTTTATGAAACTATGAACTGGGATTCCTTCTACTTAGGAAGGCAGATGCATGAAATCTCAGAATATGTACACCATCAGAATCAGAATATCTACATTGTGTTAAATATGCAAAATCTGACAGTGCCTAAATAATATGATGAGAGTCAGCAGAAACTTACCTTGCAGCTGGAAAATATTATGGGAGCTGGAATATGGTTCTGACCACCTGTGGTGTTCTGAACAGCTTCCTCACGTTTTCAGCAGGTTGGAAACTTTCAACTTGGGTTGTAAATGATTTAGAAAATTCTGGAACAACCAAGGGATGAAGTTCTGATCCTTTGAAGTGGATATTGCTGGAGAATGTGTTACTGTTTGATTGCAGAATTTTGGATGACTTTTGAATGTATATTAGGAACTGTATGGGTGGTTTTGGTCAGGAAACAACTTGAGAAATAATGGAGTTTTAATGCAAGAATCAAATGCTAATGTTTTGTATTTTTGTGTTTGTAATCCTTTTGGCCTCTTGGAATTTTTGCAGGGGTTGAAGGTTTTTTCTCTTTCAAATTCCACGGATCTTTCTCAAAATTTCCCCGGGCCTTTTTCAATGGCCAAAGGTATTCTATTTATAGGTAAAGGTTTTGCAATTTGGAGAGGTCAAGTTGCACCAACATCATACACTAGATGCTGACTTACTCTTAAAGTAAGCTTAAACAAGTGTGGTTCAATGCATCTAGTTGGATGGTTAACAACACCTAAGCTGGATTTAGAAGCATGAATTAAGGAAAAGTAGAAGCAGCGCATGGGCCTAGCATACTTTTGCACAACAGTTGGTCTTCCCAAGATAGTAGGGGTACACGTGGGGGAAATCCTTTGGATAACAACTCACAAGTGGTTATGAGGATTAAATGATGATCAGAAATCCTGCCATGTGAAACTCTGCGTCCTTGCTTAACTCTGCATTAGAAGTTCTGCTTCAGCGTAGCATCTCATCTTCTGATCCTCTTATCTTCTGGCTCCAGCATGTTCTGAAGGAACTTTCAGACTTTCTAAAAAGCTTGCAACATGCTTCTTAACCTTCTTTGAATTACCCTGGCAAACTCTGACTGAAACTTTGTGAAAACTTGCCCAAAAGTTCTGACCAAACTCTGTCTTGAGAATATCCAGAATTTGCTGAGTGCTTTAGTGATAATCTGGTCAGAAGTTCTGAGTTTTGTCACGCTTCTTAAACACTTAGAAAAATTTCTAGGTATTTTAGAATTTGAGTTTTCCAAAGTAAAATCTGACTTTTGAAATTCTTGATGAAACAAACTTCATATTCCAACATGTCTTGATGAAATATGATTTTTGAGATTTGATTTTGATCTAAAAGTCAAAGTTTAACTTTGTAGTGTGAAAATGACTGTTTTGCCCTTGTGGATGACTTGCTTGGGAGAATTGATAATTCAAGGCCTGGAAATTTGATAGAAGCAAACCTGGGATCCAGGGTGATCCCTTGTGAAATGAGAGGGCAAATTTTAGGGTACAACAGTTGCCCCTGTTCAAACTTCTTGAACCTGAAGAGTTAGATTGGCGGATCCGTGATTCGTGACTTGAAGGTGAAAAATGATTTGAACACTAAAGTGCCTAGAAATTTACACTCGAAGATGGATGGTGAATGGGCTTATAGATGCCATTTGGAGGAATGTTGGTAAACGCTGGAAGAAGTATCAGCACAAATCTTCTTGTCGATTTATACTAAAACTTGATGTTTTACCTGTGAGAAAAGGGTTAGTAAAATGCAGATGTTTGCATGATGTTCACCAGATGTGGTATCATTCCAAATGCGTATGGTATGTACATGCTATGATGTATGAATGCGAAGTGTATGTTTTTGTCTGGGAAAATAAATCCCTGACTACTGCTGAGGAAATTCTGGGAGATTGAATCCATGATTTCCTGTTGGAGATGAAGAATATGCATATCTTAAAATTTTGTTGAAAGGATGCTTTTGCTGGGGAAGATCGCTCCAATGTCAGCTGTTATCTGGTCGGATCCAGGCTTCACAGTTGCTGAGGATAAAGTACTCGACTGCTATCTGGTCGCGTCCAGGCTTCACAACTATGTACTGGAGGATGAGACGGATTAACTATTATCTGGTCGGATCCCAGGCTTTATAGAAAATTCATTGAAGTTGAATAGTTATCTGGTCAGATCCAGGCTTCACAACAACTTACTGGGGATATAGAAGTTAACTGTTATCTGGTCGGATCTAGGCTTCACAGTAACTTGAAATGGTAACTCGTATCTGGTCGGATCCAGGCTTCATGGTTTTTTTGAAAGTTGTACTATTATCTGGTCGAGTCCAGGCTTCATTGTGTCTTTCTGGGGATCATAGTTAATTGTTATCTGGTCGGGTCCAGGCTTCACAATAAACTGCTTGAAAAACTGTTATCTGGTCGGGTCCAGATTTCGTTGATGAGGTCAATTGTTATCTTGTCGGGTCCAGGCTTCACAATAAACTATTTGAAAACTATTATCTGGTCGGGTTCAGGCTTTGCAAATTTCTTTGATGAGGTCAATTATTATCTGGTCAGGTCCAGGCTTCACAATAAACTATTTGAAAACTGTTATCTGGTCGGGTCTAGGCTTTGTAGATTTCTTTGATCAGGTCAATTGTTATCTGGTCGGGTCTAGGCTTCACAATAAGCTGTTTGAAAACTGTTATCTGGTCGGGTCCAGGCTTTGCAGATTTCTTTGATCAGGTCAATTGTTATCTGGTCGGGTCCAGGCTTCACAATAAACTGTTTGAAAACTATTATCTGGTCGGGTCCAGGCTTTGCAGATTTCTTTGATCAGGTCAATTGTTATCTGGTCGGGTCCAGGCTTCACAATAAATTGTTTGAAAACTGTTATCTGGTCGGGTCCAGGCTTTGTAGATTTTTGAGGTTGATAAGGTCAATTTTTATCTGGTTGGATCTAGGTTTCACAATAAACTGCTTGGGGATTTAGCTGTTATCTGCTCGGTTTCCAGGTTCCATAATAAATCTCTGAGGGTGATTGCTATCTGGTCGGATCCAGGCTTCACAACGTCTTTTTTGAAAGGATGGAAATGAAAACTGATATCAGGTCAGGTCCAGGTTTCTCAACCATTTATTGGGGGATATGGAGGCAACTATATTATGGAAAAGAGGTTAAACCTTGGTCGTATTGAGTTCAGGTTCTTCTATATGTTTGAAGAGCTAGGCTACTATCTGGTCGGGTCCAGGTTTCATAGCATCTTTAAGATCAACTGTTATCCGGTCGGGTCCAGGCTTCAGTAATAACTTGAAAATTGTGCTAATATCTGGTCGGATCCAGGTCTCATAGCATCTTAGAGTTGAGATCAACTGTTATCTGGTCGGGTCCAGGTTTCAGTAATTGGAGAAATCAAACTATTATCTGGTCGGGTCCAGGCTTCAGTAATAACTTGAAAATTGTGCTAATATCTGGTCGGATCCAGGCTTCATAGGATCTTTTGAAATTGATAAGGCTTTGCTGACGGCTTTACTGGGGATTAGGGGTTGTGGCCCTATGATTTGCAATAACCTGAAAGGGAAATTCAAACCTGGAGAGTATAGACTCAGTCGGGTAAGGCAGACTCAGCTTGGGGAGGATACACCCAACTGGGGATGATGGGCTCAGCCGGGGATGATGGACTCATCTGGGGAGGATAAATTTTGTTTGGAGAAAATAGCCTCGGTTGGAGAAGATGTACTCATCTGGGGAAGATGGATTCAGTTGGGAAATTTGTGGCGTCTTGAGTGTTGTATGTTGAGAAATTTGCACTTGGTTGGGGAAATAACTCTGTTGGGGAAATAAACCCTGTTGAGGAGGTGAATTTCCATTAGGAAGAGATCCCTAGGCTTCAATCTTGTCAAAATTGACTTAGCTAGGGAGAAAGCAGCCAAGAGGTTGAGACTTTGGTCAGGGATTTTCCTATGCAAAGAGACTTTGTGGGCTGCTCCGTTGGGAAAGGTTTGTTTCTACCATCCTTGTGGGGATAATGATGATGAGATAACTCTGTGGGGCTATTTCATATACATTAAAGAGATGCTTAATGCTGTTGTAGCTGATGCTCTTTTGTTGATGCTACTGCTTAGCAGGACACATGTGCCAAATAGTTTTAATTATGTTCATATGCATATATTCATTCAATTTTAGTCATTGGACAAATTTGCATTCAAACAAAGGCAGAAAATTTTGCGCTTCAAAGGGTATTTGTATTGATATTTTGCCCATGAATAGGCGTTTTTGTACATAGAGACGAAGATCCTAGTAAGAGGAAATCGTCAAAAGAAAAAAAAATTGAGAATGAACAAAAAATAGCCATGTGAAATGATCTTATTGCCTTCCAGCTCTACTATTGCCTTTATGTCTTCGAACATCCCTTTCCGTTGATCGAAGTTGATTAGATTGATCCTGGACCAATTGAATTTGGACCTTGGTGATAGAATTGACTGTGTTGATTCCAGGGACATAGTCGTACGCTTTTAATCCTTTATTTTTGCCTGAACCTCCCTTTCGGGTTTTCAGTCCAGCAGGATACCCTTTTTTGTTCAAGTCGCCCTTTCGGGTTTTCAACTTGTCGGGTGTACAATCTTTTGCATATATCCCTAATTTTTTCCTAAACCTTTTGGTTTTCCGGGATGCCCTTATTTTTCTTAGGTGTGTCAACCTAACGGGTCTCTTATGCGTAGTATTTTTTAACTATGTTCGTGTTTATAGGATGTGGGAAATCTTCACCGTCCATGGTAGTCAGCATCATGGCACCGCCAGAGAAAACTCTCTTGACAACAAATGGCCCTTCATAGGTGGGAGTCCATTTGCCTCTGGGGTCGCCTTATGGTAGAATGATGCGTTTTATCACCTAATCACCAACTTGATATACTCGAGGTTTGACCTTCTTGTTAAAAGCCTTGATCATTCGTCTTTGATATGTTTGACCACGACAAATAGCAGCTAATCGATTTTCGTCTATCAAGTTCAGCTGATCCAATCTCGTTTGAATCCACTAGTCTTCGCCTAGGCCTGCCTCAGTCATAATCCTCAGCGAGGGAATTTGAACTTCCACTGGAAAAACAGCTTCCATGCCATAGACTAGACAAAAGGGAGTTGCCCCAGTTGATGTTCTAGCTGAAGTACGGTATCCATGTAGAGCAAACGGCAACATCTCATGCCAATCTTTGTAGGTTACTACCATTTTCTGCACAATTTTCTTGATATTTTTATTGGCCGCTTCGACTACGCCGTTCATTTTCGGTCTATACGAAGAAGAATTGTAATACTTGATCCTAAACTGAGTGCACAGCTCCCTGATCATAGCATTGTTGAGGTTAGTCCCATTGTCGGTGATGATCCTTTCGGGGATACCATAACGGAAGATGAGGTTGTGTCTGATGAATCTGGCTACCAAATTCTTGGCGACTGAGGCAAACAAGGCGGCTTCGACCCATTTGGTGAAATAGTTAATACAACAAGAATGAAGCGATGTCCGTTGGAAGCTGTGGGTTTGATCTCTCCGATCATGTCAATGCCCCGCATTGCAAATGGCCACGGAGCGGTCATGACATTCAGAGGGATAGGAGGCATATGGACCTTGTCAGCGTAGATTTTGCATTTATGACAAATCCTTGAATGTTTATGGCAATCAGTCTCCATTGTTGACCAATAGTAACCTGTTCTTAATATTTTCTTAGCCATCATATGTCCATTTGAGTGAGTACCGAAAAGACCATCGTGCATGTCTTCTATAATCTCCTCTGCCTCCTTCTGGTCCACACATCGGAGTAGAGTTGAATCATGGTTGCGCTTGTACAATATCCCGTTACTTAGGAAGAATTTGGCTGCAATTCTTCGCAAGAACTTTCTGTCATTGATAGATGCCCCTTCTGGATATTATTGAGCCCTAAGGTATCTTATCACCTCATGGTACCATGGCTTTTCTGCATCGGTGTCAAGCTCAAAGCAATGTGCAGGTTCATCGAATCTTTCAATTGTTATCATAGGGGCTTCGTTATCCAATCTGACCTTGAACATTGAAGACATGGTTGCCAAAGCGTCAGCCAATTGGTTTTCTTCCCTAGGGAAGTGCTCAAAAGTGATTTCTTAGAAGTGAGGAACCAGGGATAGCACAAGTTCCTTGTAAGGGATAAGATTAGGGTGTTTAGTGTCCCAATCTCCTTTTACTTGGCTGATCACTAGGGAGGAGTCCCCAAACACATTCAAATGCTTGATCCTTAATTCGATAGCGGCTTTCAGACCTAAGATGCATGCTTCATACTCAACCACATTGTTTGTGCAATTGAAGCATAGTCTGGCAGTGAAAGGAGTGTGGCAACCTTCGGGAGAGATGATCACAACACCAAATCTGTTACCTAAGGTGTTGGAAGCCCCATCGAATACCATAGTCCATCAGGATCCTTGTTCAGGCCCGTCATATGGTCCAGATTTCGCACAGTCGGTTACCAGCATGATGTTCTCATCAGGGAAGTCGAAATTCATTGATTGATAATCATCCACGGCTTGATGGTCCAAATGATCTGCTAGTACACTTCCTTTGATGGATTTTTGAGTTGTGTATTGGATGTCGTACTCGGTCAAGATCATTTTCCATCTGGCTATCCGTCCAGAAAGGGGAGGTTTCTCGAAGATGTACTTGATTGGGTCCATTTTAGAAATCAACAGAGTGGTATGAGTCAACATATACTGTCTCAGCCGGCGAGCAGCCCATGCCAGAGCGCAACAAGTTTTCTCGAGCAGTGAATATTTGGTTTCACAGTCGGTAAACTTTTTGCTCAGGTAATAAATAGCATGCTCTTTTCGGCCAGACTCGTCATGTTGGCCCAAAACACACCCCATAGAATTCTCTAGTACTGTCAAGTACATGATCAAGGGTCTTCCTTCAACTGGAGGCATGAGGATAGGAGGTTCTTGTAGGTGTTCTTTGATTTTGTCAAAGGCAATCTGGCATTCATCGTTCCACCTGACTACCTGATCTTTCTTCAAGAGTTTGAAGAGTGGTTCACAAGTAGCAGTTAAGTGTGATATGAAACAGGCAATGTAATTGAGACGACCCAAGAATCCTCTTACTTCTTTTTCAGAATGAGGGACTTGAATTTCTTGGGTGGCCTTTACCTTGGCAGGATCAACTTCAATGCCTTTACTGCTGACAACAAAACCTAGAAGCTTTCTGGAGCGTACTCCGAATGTGCACTTGTTATGGTTTAACCTCAGCTTGTACTTCTTCAGTTTTTCAAATATTTTGTGCAGGTGATCAAGATGTTCTTCTTCGGTTTGTGATCTGGCAATCATATCATCCACATATACCTCTATCTCATGATGAATCATGTCATGAAATAAAGCAACCATAGCCCTTTGATATGTTGCCCCTGCATTCTTTAATCCAAAGGGCGTGACCTTGTAGCAGAAGGTGCCCCATTGTGTAACAAAAGTAGTCTTTTCCATATCTTCGGGAGCCATCCTTATTTGATTATAGCCTGATAATCCATCCATGAACGAGAAGACCTTATGCTAAGCAGTATTATCAACCAAGACGTCAATGTGTGGTAGAGGGAAGTCATCCTTGGGGCTTGCCCTATTCATATCCCTATAGTCTACGCACATGCGAACTTTCCCATCTTTCTTTGACACTGGAACTATATTGGCCACCCATTGAGGACAGGATGTCACAGCTAGGAACCCTGCATCAAACTGTTTCATTACTTTGGCTTTGATCTTTTCAGACATATCAGGCCTCATGCGACGAACCTTTTGTTTAACAGGAGGGCAGTCTTCTTTAGTTGGCAGATGATGAACCACGATGTCGATATCCAACCCAGACATATCTTCATAAGACCAAGCAAATACCTCCACATAATTGCACAATATCTGAACCAATCTGTTCTTAACACTGCTTTCCAAATTAGCATCGATCCTGATTTCCTTCCTATCTGACTCAGTACCCAAGTTGATAACCTCTACTGACTCTTCATGTGGTTGAATAGCTTTTTCCTCTTGTAATAGAAGTCTGGCTAGTTCTCCTGGTATATCGCAATCTTCCTCGCCTTCGTCTTTGGCTTGGCAGATAATATATTCAAAGTCGTAGTCGGAAATAGTAGAGTTATTGGGAATAAGATCCAGAGTGGATGATAGTCTGCAAATGTGTGTGTGTGTGTGCATGTAAGATACATGGCTATTGAAAAATGCAATAAAGGAAATGAAAGACAATGAACATAAAATTTGAATGCAAAGAGGTCCAATGGTTTATACTAAATGATCATATGATAGATGAAACATGAGCAAAAACCCTTAACAAATAGACCAAAGTGCCCCGGGCATGACACATGGCTTAAAAGTCGTTGTTTGGAAATGATATTACACACATAGAGTTCTTGAATTGACAGAAAAAGTAAAGAGTAATTACTCCTCAATGAAAGAGACAGGAGTGAAATCCTTTGCATGCCAATTGTTGAGCTTCCCTTTGGTTGTTGGGTAGATCCAGTCTTCAAAAGCACACTCATCGTTGGAGTCTTCTACAGTGTTCACTTCATGATTTTTGAGGTGGAGAGGCGGCTTTCCAGCATGAGCCCTTCTAACTTCTTTCTGAGCTTGGGAGGTGAAACCTAACCCAAATTTGTCTGCCTTGAATGGGATATCAAGGATTTGACCCCACATCATATTGTTTCCTTCTTCTACCACAACACAGGCATCCTTAAGAGAAACCATCTTGGAGATAACTTTATCAGCTCTTGGAGTGTCGGAGGAGATTTTGGTGGCGGCCATAATTTCAAACGTCTGGCAAGGAGTTTCTATGAATTCACCATCCATTTCTACGTACTTGAAAGAATTGAGATGTCTTATCATAAATTCTTCCTCACTACAAACAGTGACAACCTTCCCTTGAACTGGATATTTTAACTTCTGGTGGAGAGTAGAAGTGACCGCACCTGCCCCATGGATCCATGGGCGCCCAAGCAAGCAAGAATGCGCAGGCCGTATGTCCATTATATAGAATTTGGAGTTGAAAATCTATGAACCAACCTTAATTGGGAGATACACCTCTCCATGAACCATCCTTTTCGACCCATCAAATGCCCTCACGACAATATCACTTGGCTTCAAAACCAAGCCTTCACAGTCTAGTCGATCTAAAGCGCCTTTAGCTAACACATTTAGAGATGAGCCTGTGTCAACCAAAATATGTGCCAGAGTAGTCCCCTTACATTCAACAGAAACATGCAAGGCTTTATTGTGATTCTTTCCCATGGGAGTTAAATCTGCGTCGGAGAACCCCAGACCATTGTCAGCTGTCAGACTTGCTACGCAGTTCTCAAATTGGTCGGCTGTGGTTTCTTGAGGCACATGAGCCTTTTTTAAAAACTTAATCAAAGCTTGTTCATGGGCATCAGAACATAGCAATAAGGACAACATTTATATTTTAGAAGGGGTTTTCCTCAACTGCTCCACTATTTTGAAGTCGCTTTTCTTGATGATCTTTAGAATCCCCTCCATCTCTTGAGTGGATGGTTCTTCCATAACAAAATTTTTAGCAGGTGCCTCTTCCCTAGCAGGCTCACCTTCTTTCCCTTTCCCTTTAGTACTGGCACCAAAATTGCCATTGGTTATGCGGACTGGAACTATGGTAGTGGTTGGTGGTGAGATAACAGGGGAAAAGACCCTTCCTGTTCTTGTGACTTTACTAGAACCAGTAATATTAGTAACACCAGCTTCATTATCATCAATCCAAGAATCTTGTTTTACCCCATGGTAATAAACCTCGGCACCGTAATTTCATGGTACCGCTTTATTAGAGATGTATGGAACAGGTCCAGCAACAGTGATTATGAGAGGAGCAATGATCAGTTCATTCGAAATCCTGATAGAACCTTTGGATGAGATCCTAAGAGGTTTGTTTGAAATTGTTATGATGGCCAAATCTTCAGCTTTGTCGATTGAATTTTTGATGGTGGGAATCTTTTCGAATAGAATCTCGCGGCTATTTATCAGGCGTTGCACACCTTTCTTCAGTAGCTCGCATCCATTTTCCCGTTGATCACAACAGGCACAATTTTTGGAACATCCAGGAAACACACCGGCTTTTAGCAAATTAGCTTTCAGAGTGGTCAAGGGAGTTGTTAAATCTTCGACAGAGGCGATAAAAGTAACATCATCAATGGCATTAACCCCTTTTCCATGTTTTAGCATTGGCGCGATTATCACGTTTGGAGTAGCGGGTGGATCAAACTCAATTGTCTTGTTATCTATCAAATCTTGAATTTTGTTCTTCAAGGCCCAGCACTGATCGGTCTCATGGCCGGGTCTGTTGGAATGGTATGTGCATTTCGCATTCGGGTTGTAATTATGTGAGGAAACATCAGAGTTGGATGGTGGATTGCGCAGAGTCACCAAATTGGCCTTTCGCAGATGTTGTAAGGCTTGTGATAATGACATGCTTATTCTTATAAATTATCGTCGGGGAACTTCAGGTCTCTGATTGTTGGAGGGTTGCCTTTGAGTGGGTTGAGAGTTGGAAATTAACATAGCGTTTACAAATGAATGATGGTCCTTCTTGGTATGGGCTCTTTCCTTATATACAACATTTGTTTCCTTTTTTCCAATGAAGGGCCTTCTGACGGAGTTCGATGTGGAACCAGATGCCATAGGTATTTTTCCGCTTCTAATACCGCTTTCAATCCTTTCACTAGTTAAAATCAACTTGGTGAGTTCATACGAAGAACTTCCAATTAACAGGTTGAAGAATGGACCAGTTAACATACCCATAAACATATCAACTAGCTCTCTTTCGGTCAAAGGTGGCTGAACCCTACTGGCAAGGTCCCTCCACTTTTGGGCATATACTTTAAATCCTTCGTTACTTCCCATGGTCATATTCTGAAGCTGAACTCTCGTTGGTGCCAAGTCGGTGTTATATTGATACTGGTGATAGAAGGCAGTGGCCAAATCCTCCCACGTATGGACGCGGGAACCTTCTAATTGATAAAACCACTCTAGCTGAGTTCCAACTAGACTCTCTTGGTAAAAGTGAATCCACAGTTTTCTGTCAGCAGTGTGTGGTTGTATTTTGCGCACATAAGCTCTTAGATGTAGTTTGGGATAAGAGACCCCATCATACTTGGCGAAGACTGGTGTCTTGAACTTATAAGGAATGACGACCCCAGGAACTAGGCCCAAATCACTAAAATCCAAGCCAAGCACATCTTGTATTTCAACTACCTTTAGTCTATCCTCCAATTCTTTGTACTTTTCCTCACCTGCAGGTGGGTATTGTTCATCAAAGTGATCCTCATCTTCCGAAGCTTGATCATTCACACCCTCAACATGGGTGCTTCTTGCCTCTTCTGCTTGTTCTCATCCTCCTCAGATGAGTCTTCGACTACTTGCACTTGGCGAATCGGTTCTTTGAATCTCTTCCCCATGTTGATGAGGGCCTTCTTTTTCTTCTTTTTGGTTGTCAATGCTGTCATTGGCTCTTGCTTCCCTTTGGCCAAGGTCATCAAGGTGACTTGGAACTGAATGTTCTGAGCTTGCAAGTCCTTCACTGTTTGTTCGAGATCCATTCTTACTGAAATAAATAGTAGAAAGATGAGGAAACCTGTTGTGAAAAGCTTGCTTATGATATGATGCATGAATATGTATATGCAAATGATTTCAAGGATTTAAAGAATTTAAATTTGTATAGACAAAGAGTTAACAAACGTTAACTTGCATTAAAGAGTTCTGATTTGAATACAAACACGCCTCTTGGGCTTACAAAAACAGAAATAAGCATAAAGTAAACTCCTAAGACAGAAAAGTTGTGCGCATCCTCTTTGGCGCAATGTAGGTGTTTACTCTCCTTTCTTCATGAAACTCCCTTGTAAGCTCTAGTATCTTCTTATCGCCCTCATAGAACTTATCTTCAAAGGTGTCTCGCTCTCCTCTTAACTGAATCCAAGAATTTTGCAAATCTTCAAGAGAAGTAGGCATATCAGGATAGAGGATAGTATGTGGAACGTCTCCCTCAACTACTGGCTCCATGATAACAAGTAAGAAAACTTCATAAGGCATCTTAAGACTTTGAGCGTGAGCCCTTACCCATTTAAGATAAGGTTCCAAAGGAATGGAATTCTTACGCCCCAATTGTTAGAACAATGTTTGAATCTACTACCCTATATTTGAGTTTTGATGATAACAAAGTGAAAAGATAGAGTATTTATATGTTTCATGTTTGAACTATATGCTGCCTAAAATTACTATGCTCTGACTTGCAGATACGCTGATTAAAATAAGCAAGATCACTTCTTCAGCATCAGAATTTGATTTCATACACCAGCATCAGAAGTTGCTGAATCAGAATGTCAAGATCAGATGATCAACTCACGTACATGCTGAAGCTTGATGAACAAAACTGCGCGTAAACACTCTGATACAGAAACACAATAGTTCATCAGCAGCGAAGCAGAATCAGAATGAGCCAAGCCAGAACGTGCATTGAAGAAGCAACGATACTGTGCATTGAACGCTAATTAATTCCAACGGCTTCATTCCAGACAAGATCTGCTCAAAAAGGAAAGCTTGTTATTAGCATTGAATCAAGAATATTGCATTCAACGTTCATCTTCTCAAGTGCTATATAAACAAGGCTTCGAAGATTATAATGGCTAATGCTCTCCAAATCTCTACACGCACAAAGCTGAACCATAATCTTCATCTACCAGTTTTGCTAAACCAACAAACTCTGATACTCCATTACAGTTTAGCAATCTAGTTTTTAAGCTTAATTTGTGTATACATCACAGTTGTGATAAAGTTTTGTAGAAAACATTCACACACATTGTTTTATACCTTTGTAAGAAAGTGTTGCCTTGACAAACCGGATTGTGGTTTGAATCAAGAAGGCTTTAGCAGTTGTTAAAGCAGTCTGTAATATTCAGTTGAATATAGTGAATTAAGACCTCGTTGGAGAGAGGCGAAATCACCTTGACGGGTGGACTGGAGTAGTTTGAGATCAAACGAACCAGGATAAAAATATCTTGTCAATTGCTTTAAGATTTCAGTTTTACAATTCAACCCCCCCTTCTTGTGTTTTTCACCCCTTCAATTGGCATCAGAGCGTCTGGTTCTGAGCTAAAACACTTAACCGTGTCAGTACAAGATCCAGCGTCAGAAAAACACAATGGCAGGAAACAACTCTCATTTCAGCAATGACAACAATGAGGACAGAGACAGATTCAGCGGCAAACCTCCAGTCTTTGATGGAGAAAACTTTGATTACTGGAAAGACAGAATTGAAAGCTTCTTTCTAGCACATGATGTTGATCTGTGGATATGGTGACAGATGGATACACGCACCCTGTGAATGCAACTGGTCAGAAGATTGATAGAAAATCAATGTCTGATCAACAAAAGCGTGATTTCAAGAATCACCATAAGTCCAGAACCATCCTCCTCAGTGCCATCTCCTATACTGAGTATGAAAAGATCTCCAACAGAGACACAGCTAAGAACATCTTTGATTCTCTCAGAATGACGCATGAGGGCAACGTTCAAGTCAAAGAAACAAAAGCTCTGGCGCTCATTCAGAAGTATGAGGCGTTCAAAATGGAAGAATCTGAATCCATTGAAACTATGTTCTCTAGATTCCAGATTCTGGTAGCTGGTCTCAAAGTTCTGGACAAAGGATACTCTACTGCTGACCATGTCAAGAAGATAATCAGAAGTTTACCCAAGCAGTGGAGGCCTATGGTTACTGCTCTGAAGCTAGCGAAGGATCTCAACAAAATCACTCTGGAGGAACTTATAAGCTCCCTCAGAAGTCATGAGATAGAGCTAGAAGCTGATGAGCCTCAGAAGCAAGGTAAGCCTTTAGCATTAAAATCTAACAGAAAATCTGAGTCTAAAGTTTTGCAGGCAGTTGAAGAAACATCTGATGGATCCTCATCAGAAGAAGACGAACTTTCCCTTCTCTCCAGAAGAGTAAATCAACTGTGGAAGCAAAGACAAAGGAAGTTCAGGAATCCCAGAAGATCTGATCAGAACGAGTCTTCTTCCAGATACAGAAGGACAGATTCTTCCTCTGGATACAGAAGATCTGAAGGCTCCTCCAGTAGCAAGAAGCCAAACACAAAAGACATCATCTGCTACGAGTGCAATGAGCAAGGACACTACAAGAGTGACTGCCCAAAGCTTCAGAGGGAAAAGCCCAAAAAGAAGTTTGGAAGAGAGAAGAAGAAAAGTCTCATGGCCACATGGGATGACTCTGACTCGTCTGAAGCTGACTCAGAATCAGATGATGAAAGGGAAAACATAGCGCTCATGGCTAACATTCCAGATGATAGTGAAGCTTCTGAATCAGACTCAGAATCAGACACAGAAGAGGTATTCCCTAACTTCGCTGTTAATTTTACAAAGGCTGAACTTGCTGAAAGCCTCAATGAAATTCTGGAACGTTATCAGCAGATTAGAGCTAAATTCAGAGACCTGAAAAGGAATCTTGAATTTGACTCTAATAAGTCTGAGAGTCTCAAATTGGAAAACTCTGAGCTGAGAGATAAAATTTCAAAATTAGAAAACTCTTTACAAAACTCTCAGAAGGAACCAATTTCTGAAACTCCCAGCAACGCTGATGAGATCATCAAGGAGTATGATCATAGTTTCCAGAAGTTCCTTGCTAAAAGCATAGATAGAAGCAGAATGGCTTCAATGATCTATGGAGTTAGCAGAAACGGCAGGAAAGGAATAGGATACCAAGGTAAGGTTCCTACACCTAAGAATGTCATGGATTTAACCATTAAACACACTCCTCTAAATTCACACTTTGTGTATGGTCACACACACGATATCAAATATACTAGCAGTAAGCACTCTGTGAAACCAAAATTCAACCAGAGTTTTGGTAAAACTAACAAGTCAGGACCCAAGAAAATCTGGGTACCTAAGGATAAAATAATACATGTTGCAGATATCTTTAGCAGCAAGTCAGAAACACCAGTCATGGTACCTGGACTCTGGCTGCTCACGACACATGACGGGAAGAAGGCATATGTTCCAAAGCCTGGAACTTAAGCCTGGAGGCCACATTGGCTTTGGAGGCAATCAGAGGGGAAAGATAATTGGCTCTGGAACTGTAGGTAATGGAAATCTTCCCTCTATTAATAATGTTCTGCTAGTTGATGGATTGATGCATAATCTGTTATTCATAAGTCAATTAAGTGATAACGGTTATGATATAATCTTTAATCAAAAATCATGTAAAGCTGTTAGTCAGAAAGATGGGACTATCCTGTTTAATGGAAAGAGGAAAAACAACATTTACAAAATCAAACTTTCTGAACTAAAGAGTCAGAACGTAAAATGTCTTCTGTCTATTAACAACGAGCAGTGGATCTGGCACAGAAGATTGGGGCATGTTAGTATGAGAAGAATATCTCAGATTAACAAACTCAATCTGGTCAGAGGACTTCCTAATCTGAAGTTCAATTCAGATGCTCTGTGTGAAGCATGTCAGAAAGGCAAATTTGCAAAACCTTCTTTTAAATCCAAAAATGTTGTTTCTACCTCTAAGCCATTAGAACTTCTGCACATTGACTTATTTGGACCAGTTAAAACTGCCTCAGTCAGTGGTAAGAAGTATGGGTTAGTAATCGTAGATGACTATAGCAGATGGACATGGGTAAAGTTCTTAAGACACAAGGACGAGTCACACTCTGTGTTTGTTACCTTCTGTAACCAAGTTCAGAATGAAAAAGATCTTAGAATCGTTAAAGTCAGAAGTGATCATGGTGGAGAATTTGAAAATAAAGATTTTGAGTCATTCTTTAATGACAAAGGCATTTTGCATGATTTCTCTTGTCCTAGAACTCCCCAACAAAATGGAGTTGTAGAACGAAAGAACAGAACATTGCAAGAAATGGCCAGAACCATGATCAATGAGACAAACGTTGCTAAGACTTTCTGGGCAGAGGCAATAAACACAGCGTGCTACATTCAGAATAGAATCTCAATAAGACCTATTCTGGAAAAGACTCCATATGAATTGTGGAAGAACAGAAAGCCCAACATTTCGTATTTTCATCCATTTGGATGTACTTGCTTTATGTTAAATACAAAGAATTATTTGAACAAGTTTGATTCTAAGGCACAGAAGTGTATTATGTTAGGATACTCTGAACGCTCAAAAGGGTACAGAGTATACAATACAGAAACACAAATTGTGGAAGAATCAATCAGTGTTCGTTTTGATGACAAGCTTGACTCTGAAAAGTCAAAGCAGAATGAAACTTTTGCAGGTATAGAAATTGAATTTGCAGGTTCTGAAGACAAGTCATCAGAAGCTCTCAACACAGACATTCCTTCAACGTCTGAAAGGAGCAATGCTAGAAATCCTACAACAGCTGCTGATCAACCTCAGAAGAGATTGCCCAGAAGCAGTTTGGATCACCCAGAAGAGACTATCCTAGGAAGAAAGGAAGATCCAATCAGAACAAGAGCAAGCTTCAGAAACTCTGAAGAAACTCTTATGGGACTTGTGTCTCTGATTGAACCTTCTTCTATTGATGAAGCACTTCTGGATAATGACTGGATTCTGGCAATGCAAGAAGAGCTGAATCAATTCACCAGAAACGACGTATGGGATCTCGTCCCCAGACCAAAAGGATTCAACGTCATTGGAACAAGATGGGTGTTCAGAAACAAGTTAAATGAACAAGGTGAAGTCATCAGAAACAAGGCACGACTGGTTGCACAAGGTTATAGTCAGCAAGAGGGGATAGACTATACAGAAACCTTTGCCCCAGTCGCCAGGTTAGAATCTATCAGACTTTTAATTTCATTTGCTGTTAATAGAGGCATCACTCTGTATCAGATGGATGTCAAAAGTGCATTCTTAAATGGTTATATAGAAGAAGAAGTGTATGTTCACCAACCCCCAGGTTTTGAAAATGCAAAACATCCAGAACATGTTTTCAAACTAAAGAAGTCACTGTATGGTCTGAAACAAGCTCCCAGAGCTTGGTATGAAAGGCTAAGTAACTTTCTGCTTGAAAATGAATTCACCAGAGGGAAAGTGGACACTACTCTATTCTGTAAAACAGTTAAGAGTGACATTTTAGTCTGTCAAATTTATGTTGATGATATCATTTTTGGTTCTACTAATCCTTCTCTTGGAAGAAAATTTGCTAAGTGTATGCAGGCAGAATTTGAGATGAGCCTCATGGGGGAACTAAAATTCTTTCTAGGAATTCAGATCAATCAAACTCCAGAAGGAACTTACATTCATCAGAGCAAATACATCAGAGATCTTCTGAAGAAATTTGACCTCTCAGAATGTAAGCCATCAAAGATTCCAATGCATCCTACTTGCATTCTGGAAAGAGAAGAGGTAAGCAAAAGTGTAGAACAGAAAGTCTACAGAGGTATGATTGGTTCTCTCCTCTATCTGACTGCTTCAAGACCTGATATCTTATTCAGCGTATGTATTTGTGCTAGATTCCAATCAGATCCTAGAGAATCTCACTTAACAGTTGTTAAGCGAATTTTCAAGTATCTGAAAGGTACTACTAATCTGGGTTTGTTTTATAGAAAATCTAGTGATTACAGCTTAGTAGGCTACTGTGATGCTGATTTTGCTGGAGACAGAGTGGAACGTAAAAGTACTTCTGGAAGCTGCCAGTTTCTGGGAGAAAATCTGATCTCGTGGTCCAGCAAAAGGCAATCAACAATTGCTCTGTCAACAGCAGAAGCTGAGTACATAGCAGCAGCAGGATGTAGCACACAAATGCTCTGGATGAAAAGTCAGCTTGAAGACTTCCAGATTTTTGAGAGTAACATTCCTATTCTTTGTGATAATACTTCTGCTATTTGCTTAAGTAAGAATCCTATTTTACATTCTAGAGCTAAGCATATAGAAATAAAACATCATTTCATTAGGGACTATATTCAGAAAGGTATTTTAAACTTAAAATTTATAGATACAGACCATCAATGGGCTGATATCTTTACTAAACCCCTTTCAGAAGATAGGTTCAATTTCATTCTGAAACATCTCAGCATGAAAGTATGCCCAGAATGAAAACGTTTTAATTCCATATATTTATCTTCAGAATGTAATTATATTACTGTGAACTTCTGATCAATCTTCTTTCAGAAAGATAGAACATGCAGATTGTATCAGATGCAAGTCTAAAGATCTGAGAGTCTAATCTCAAAGACAGACGTGCTGATCACTACATCAAACAAGTGTCATCCAATCATCAGCAAATCTCTGAAGCAGAACGCGTGCACGCTTCTGAGAAGGCAAAGCGCTGATTGGGTGCATTGAGACACATGTCTGGTAACCGTTTTTAAGTATCTTTCTCAAATCCCCCAAAATCAGCAAGCATTTAATGAAAAGTAATCACGCTTGTTAAATGGCAATCATTATTTTTTTTTCTCTCTCTTAAAAACGTTTAATTTTTCAAAATAATTTTGAAAAACTCTATTTAAGCACATTAATCCTTCACTCTTATTCTTTACGCTTTCTCATAATCACTCAAGCATTTTCTGCATATTTCTGAGTTTATCTCCTACAAACCTTTTTCTCTCAAATCATTCTCAAAGCTTTTTTAGTGTGAACAATGGCATCCTCCAGCATTTCTGCAGGCAATCAGAAGAAAGAAACCTCTGAACAATATCAGGTGCCCCTCAGAACTCTTCTCACACCGGTAAAGAACCTTGAAGTTCTCTCTGAGTTAATCATCGACTTTGAAAGTTTGAAGGAAAATGGATTTGACCTAACTGAAGAAATTAGGGCTCAAAAGTGGGAGAGGTATTTCGATAGGTTGGTTGGACCAACATTCCCAGCGCTTGTCAAGGAATTTTGGATTCACGCCAAGATTTCTAAACATCTAGTCATCTCTTCTGTCATGGGAAAGAAGATTGTGATTTCTGAAGATCTCATTGCTAGGCTAATCGGTCAAAGTGGTGGTGGAGTCCGTTGTGTGGACATGGCTGAAAGATGCCCTAATATAGGTGTGGTAGCCAACAGGATTTTTACTCTTGGAATGCCCAGCAGCAAAATTAAGGATCTGAAGGATCACTGCAGAGTATGGGCTAAGATTGTTCTTGGCTGCTTCAATCACAGGAAACCAACAAGTTCTCCTGATTATATAAACGTGGATCAGCAGTTTCTGATCTACTTTATTGATCAGAGGGTAAAGATCAATCTGGCACACTTCCTGTTCAACCATCTCAAGACCAGTGTCAAAGAAACAAGAGAAGAAGAAAGGACCAAAAGGGACTGGATACCGTTTGGAAGGCTCATATCAGATATTCTGACAGAGAATAGGCTGATAGAGTATCTGAGCGAAGCTCAAGTGCTGAGCACTATTGAACCAACTGTTGGAAAACCGCTGAATGCTAAGAACCTGAAAAAGATGAAGCTGATAGAAAATATTAAGAAGGAACCCAGAGCTACTTCAACTGCTGACATCTCCAGCAGAAGAGTGCCTCTGAGTGATTTTCCAATATTTTCTGAAATGGAATCCAAACAGAGATGTTTCTCAGGTACCCTGATGCGTACAAGGCAGAAGATACAGGTTCAAAGCTGAAGATCAAAGATCTGAGTCAAACCCAACCTGAAGTGACTCAGAAGAAGACAAAGAAGAGGAAAGCGCCAGCAGAAGGATCATCTCATCAGACTCCAAAGAAAAGAGGTATTTCATCTGCTGCCCCTGTTTTAATTTCATCTACTATTCCAACATCTGCTGCCCCTTCTCAAACCTCTCACAGAATATCCATTCCAATCCCTACCATTGATGAAACCATACCAGAAGACCCTTCTGAGGCCTTACTACTCAGAAGACCCAGAACTAAGATTCCCAAACAACCAACAGTCTCAACTACACCAGCACTTGATCGAGTGCTAGCTGATATTGAGCGTGAACATACTTCTGCTCAACCACATTCTGAACCACTAAATATTCCTCCTCCACAACCAGAACCACAACCTGAACCAGAAATACAACAACAACCAGAACCAGAACAACAACAACAACCACCTCTCACAGAAGAACCTCTGATCCCTGAGCAATCAGAGATTCCACCTCCATCTACTCAACCAGAAAATAATCCACCTTCACCACAAACAGAGTTTCACCACTATGAAACCCCTTCTCCTCATCATTCTGACCCTCACTCACCTCAACCATCACCGTTGGCAATCCAATTGCCATGTGGAACCACTGTTTTCAGGCCCCAGTTTCCATCCTCATTAGAATCGACACCTCCAAAAACTCCTACCACTCCAATCGAAATATCTGATTCTGATACCCCTCCTCCAAAACAAACAACCTCTCAGAAAACCGCTGAAAACCCCAGCAGAACTTTCATTGACTTAACAAGTCTTGAACGTCTTGCTGATCTAAGACACAAAATTGCCATCCCCAAACCAAAGCAACCAGATGTTGGCTCTGGTATTTTGAATTTTGAAACAGGTATGATGCAATGGATTGCTTCTTTAAAGCAAGTCTGTCCTGGGATGATTGACCCAGCTGCTTCTGATCAGCTCTGGTCACAGTTCAGACTATGGGTACGTGCTGAAGCCCTCAAGTTGCAGGATGTCAACTATGAGCAGGCTCAACAGAACTTCAGCAAGCTGCTGAAGGAAGTTGAAAGTCAGCTGCCTCAAGAAGTTGTGCTCCCTCTGGACAGTGAATCTTGGTATGAGAAAGAGCAAGCTGCAAAGGTGCAACCATCAGAAGAAGACAAGACCATTCAGGCTGAAGAAAATCCAGCAAAAGATGTCGCTGAAAGTTCTGAGAAGCTTCCTCCTTCTGATACTTCTCAAGCTGCCTTGGACAGGCAGGCTCTGGAAGAATTAAGGCTGAATGACTTGCGTCTACAGCAGCGGATGGAAGAGAATGATCAGAAGATGAAAGCACGAATGGATGTGCAGGACAGCAAAATTGACATTGTGGTCAACATGGTTCAGAAGCAGAATGAAACTTCTGAAAAGATTCAAGCAATGCTGGAGAGCCTGTTCTCACGCATGCCCCCTCAACCTTAAATCTTTTTTCATGCATAACTTTTTTTATGTTTTCTTCATTTTCTGATGTACTGTTTTGATTAAGTTTTTGTAATATTCTCTTGCTCTGATTTTGAACTATCTTAATATAATTAGTTTTTCTGATCAAATTGTTTTAGCACATCACCAACACTTTTTGACTGCTGACAAAAAGGGGGAGAACAAGAATGATATTTAAAATCAATAACGGCTAACTAGACAGAAATTCTCAAACATTCTAACTCTATTACTTGAAATGTTTTTCTGTTTTGTTTTAAGTCTACAGGCACAAGGAAGCTCCTGAACACTATGAAGACTAGAAGCTCTGATCAAAATGTAGAAGCTCTGATCAATGTTGCTCTGATCAAATATGAAGTTCTGATCGTCTTAACACTCTGATCCAAAGCAAAGCTCTGACAAGAAAAGCTCTGAAGCTCTGCTCTCTGATAAGTCAAGACTCTGATAATCTGATGTTCAACGAAAGAAAAAGATCTGATCCTGAAGTACACGTATCATCAAAGGGAAGTAATCAACTCAGGGGGAGTATCTCTTAACTCTGATTTCTCCTTACTTCTTAACTCTGAAACATTTCCCAGATACCTTTTCACGTTATTTTTTATTTAAAATATCTAGTTTTTGTCATCATCAAAAAGGGGGAGATTGTTAGAACAATGTTTGAATCTACTACCCTATATTTGAGTTTTGATGATAACAAAGTGAAAAGATAGAGTATTTATATGTTTCATGTTTGAACTATATGCTGCCTAAAATTACTATGCTCTGACTTGCAGATACGCTGATTAAAATAAGCAAGATCACTTCTTCAGCATCAGAATTTGATTTCATACACCAGCATCAGAAGTTGCTGAATCAGAATGTCAAGATCAGATGATCAACTCACGTACATGCTGAAGCTTGATGAACAGAACTGCGCGTAAACACTCTGATACAGAAACACAATAGTTCATCAGCAGCGAAGCAGAATCAGAATGAGCCAAGCCAGAACGTGCATTGAAGAAGCAACGGTACTGTGCATTGAACGCTAATTAATTCCAACGGCTTCATTCCAGACAAGATCTGCTCAAAAAGGAAAGCTTGTTATTAGCATTGAATCAAGAATATTGCATTCAACGTTTATCTTCTCAAGTGCTATATAAACAAGGCTTCGAAGATTATAATGGCTAATGCTCTCCAAATCTCTACACGCACAAAGCTGAACCATAATCTTCATCTACCAGTTTTGCTAAACCAACAAACTCTGATACTCCATTACAGTTTAGCAATCTAGTTTCTAAGCTTAATTTGTGTATACATCACAGTTGTGATAAAGTTTTGTAGAAAACATTCACACACATTGTTTTATACCTTTGTAAGAAAGTGTTGCCTTGACAAACCGGATTGTGGTTTGAATCAAGAAGGCTTTAGCAGTTGTTAAAGCAGTCTGTAATATTCAGTTGAATATAGTGAATTAAGACCTCGTTGGAGAGAGGCGAAATCACCTTGACGGGTGGACTGGAGTAGTTTGAGATCAAACGAACCAGGATAAAAATATCTTGTCAATTGCTTTAAGATTTCAGTTTTACAATTCAACCCCCCCTTCTTGTGTTTTTCACCCCTTCACCAATGTCTTGTTATCAACTTTGTTAACCATACCACAAGCTCGTATAAATATTTGACGGTAACCTTGGGTATCACTTTCGTAGTCAAACGCAATTCCTTGGATGAGTACCTAATGAGGGCCATCTCTCCTAGTGTATCCAAATTATCGCAAAGCTAAACAAGGGTTATAAGTAATGCCTCCCCTAATTCCAAGTAGAGGGACATTAGGGAATTCCCCACAATGATCAATGATGGTAATGTCTTCCAAAGAGCGATAATACCAACGAATATCAGCATGTGAAAGTGACATCAATCTTTTAGACCACCTCATACCTTGTTCGTTCTTCACCACGGATCGAGGTAGGTGCGAAATAAACCACCTAGCCAAAAGGGGAGTGCAACACATCAAAGTCCCTCTTTTCTACAAAGTGCGAGAGTGAAGAGAATGTAAGATGTCTCCAAGCAATGTAGGCACCGGATTACGAGATATGAAAACTTTGATCGCATTTATATCTATAAGTTGGTCAGGATTAGGAAATAGTACCAATCCATAGACAAGAAGAGCCAAAATTTCCTCAAAGGCTTGTAGATCCAAAGTATTCCAACACTCTTGAGCCTTCTCCAACAAAAACTTTGCTAGGAACCCTTTGACACCACTCCTTGTTACCCAATTTGCTACTATGTAAGATGGTTGCAAATGTAGAGCTCAAGCAATTTCCTCAGGTTTAGGGTCTCTTTCAATACCGTTGAAAGGTAACTGATCAAGAATATGGATTCCCATGAGTTGAGAAAATTCTTCCAAAGTGGGCACAAGTTGGTAATCGGGAAAAGTGAAGCAATGATGCAAAGGGTCGAAGAATTGGACAAGCACCTTTACCATATCTCCTTCAGTACTCGAGGTAACCAAACTAAGGAGTCGACCATGTCTTTTGGTGAATGGAGAATCTTCAGGGACCCTTGATACTAAATCCTTGAGTTATGGAGGTATCTTCACGAGACTGACTTGAATGGTTCTGCTACGAAGAGAATCTGTGTCCTACAAAACAGAACAAAGATAAATCCAAAAATCCTTGAAATGGTTAGTAAGTATGAGTATGATGTTTATGATGCTTATGATGCTTATGATGTTATGTACAAGAAAACAAGTCCTTAGGTTTAGGCTTGCATGGAGTTTGTAGGTAAGTACCCTCTTGAAGTTTAGTTGTCTCAACCTGTCCTAGTTAATAGTAACCGGGTTCTAAGGGATCTCAATATCACTGATCTTTCCCACAAACTTCGTTTCGATTGACAACTGACTTGCCACCAAACAAAGCTCGGGAGTCAAATCTCAATGAGTGTAGTATCGAGTATCGACCAACTTTGCACTGCACCAAAGCCGGTCATCTCACTATATTCTAATGGCCAAGTTGGTCAAGTAAGGTTCTAAGGTCAGTTGATGCTTCATGACACCACGCGGTGGCCCGGTACTCTCCTTGATTGACTCAAGGGTTACCGGTACCAACCAAAGTGCCACATTAACGTAGCTACTGCTTCAACCGTGTCGGTATACCTCGCACAGTTCCCTCATAGTTTATTGCTACTTACCTAAAAGGTGTCCCCAAATATAGGTGTAGGATTTAAACAAACCCAAACAAGGAACCAAAATGTAAAGCAAACAAATCAAACAAGTGTAAGCAAGTAAATGTGATCTAACCATAAGGTAACCCCACTTTTAAGAAATTCCCCAGCAGAGTCGCCAGTTCTGTGATACGGTGGGAGAACTGACTTGGGTGTTTTTTGCGTTTGTGTTTGCAAATGTTGCGGTTTAGCAAGAGTCGCCACCAACTTTTCTTTTATCCAATAAGGAAAGGTGAAAAATCACATGAAAGACCTTTAGAGATGTTTTCTTGAGTTCGGGGGATAGACTATGAAAAGGAAAGGTATTAGCACCCTTTTCATCCATGGTTTTCCATGGGCTCTTAGTTGCTTGCTAGACCACTTGCTTTTGTTTGAAAAATGTGTTTTTGTGTGGTTTTGAAATTTGAAAAGGTTCCATTGTTTAGGCAAACCTTGTAATAGTTCTCGTTCATAAGAACGTATACAAAGTGTTGAGCTTTTGAAAATATTTCATGTTCGGAAAGTGTTTTGAAGGTGTATGTGATTGTTTTTGAAAATAGCAAGGATATTTGTATTGAAATTGAGAAAGCAACTAAAAGTAATCTACCTACTCAAAAAGGTCTTAGATGTTCTTTTCCTCCTCCTTTAGATGTTGCTACCTTACCATTGTTTTGGTAAGAAGCCCCATCGTTGATGTGAAGGGACAGGAATTGAGTCATCGTATGACCATGATAGCAATGTTGTGAGATGACTTAACACTTTTCTTTTAGGGACTAAGATCATTTTGAAAGGCAACTTTGATAGCGCCGTCGAGGGACTATGATCTTGTATTTTGATTTTTTTATGCTAAGACATCCCACATGCATAACATGACCATTTTTGTAAGGCAACAAGTGGAATCACCCTAGGGGTGCTAGTGTGCAAGTGTATTTGATTTACATGCATTTTAGTCTTGATTAGGGTGATCTATTTTTCAATTTCATGTCTTGCCATACATACTCTGATTACTAGCATTCACATTTAAAAGCGATGAATTGCATAAATGTAAAGTCATACGCTATTACAATATTTAGGGGAATGGGGGTACATATTTATGAATGGGGATTGAAAATTAAAATTCTAGGTTACTATTACAACCATATTGAAATAGATAATGTTGTACCCCAAAATTTGCCCTCCCATATTCTTCAAGATTTATCAAGAATCATCTTCAAATGGTTCAAGATTTCTCAAGGGTTGCATAGTCCAACCACCTCTTAAGCCAGCCAAAATTAGGGTTTTGTTTCTTTTAAGGAATTTGAGGTTCTCAATGGTTAAATCAATTCACATAGGCCTATATACATTCTCAAGCATATACATGCCAAGTTTCAAGACTTACAATGCCAATTTGCACAGTCAAAAGCCCTATTTGATGCACAGTCAACTGCAGGGGTAAAATGGTCATTTTGCAGTCAAAAGTCAGAATTTTTGGTCAACATCTTATTTTGAGTCCACAATCATCATTTGATCAAGTCTTGATCATGATTCCACAAGGATAACTCAAAAATCATCAAGATGCAAAAGTTACTATTTTTGGACAGCAGAAAAGTCAACTGTATCTTGACCAGGGCATAACTTTTTCATGGTTCATCATAAAAATCCCATCCAATGCTCATTTTTAAGGGGATGACATTTCCTACAAACCATCTTCACACTCCAAGTCCAAGAAATGCTCTCATAAAAAGTTATCAATTTCTACATTATAGGTCAATCTCAAAAGTCAACAAAAATGCATTTTAAGTCAAAGACCATAACTTGAGATTGGTAAATCCAAATGACATGGGACCAAAATCATTGGTTAGAGGACTTCAAGACCTTTCCAAAATGTCCAAGAACATGTTCATATGATCAAAATTGAGCAAGATATGCATTGAAGAAGTTGGGAAATTTTTAGGAATTTGCAAAAGTCAACTTTGCTCAAAACACCTTATTTTTGCTAATGGGCCTCAAATTTCTTCTTGAAACTTTATCCATGGCCTATGCACGACCCATCAAGCTTAATTGAATTTATTTTCTTATTTTTACTAATTAATTGTATTTTTAATCAATATTAATTCATTTAATTAATTTAAATTGTAGGAAAATACAAAGATTTGATTTTTCAATCTTTTTGTGAAGCAAAGATGACCTAAAAAGGCTGGCAATTTCATGCACCAAGTCAAAGATGCAATATCTCCAAATTTGGCAACTTTTTCCAATCATGAAGATTCAAAAATATATGATTTCCAATCAAATATTCAAATCATCATTCCATGGATTTTTACTCAAGATTCTGACCTAATTTCATTCTCCTATATATACACAAGCTAACCCTAATCATGCACACGTAAACAAGCTGCAAACGAAGCCATAGCCATATTGAAATTTTCCCAGAAAACTTGAAAATTGATTTCTATATTCCAGGACGATTCAAGAACTTTTATTGATTCTAATACACTGCAGGGGATCCCAGGAACGTGTAGCAATCAAAACCAGGCCTTAAAGCTACAAGAATCGCTCTAAACAGTTTGACGGTTTATCACTTTTTTTCATAATCGTAACTCATGATTCATAAGCATTTGACATGATTTCTTGTTTGTTTTGTGTTTCTAGAGATCACATGAAGCTATTGGCATAGTTTAATTGAATTATAATGCACTGAATCAAAAGTTGCCATGGACAAATTCTAGGGTTCATAAGCTTTCAAATTGGGGCTTTCTAAACCTAGAAAAATCAGGACTTGTAAGGCATATGGTTGGATTCGTGAGAATCAGACGAACACATTGGACTATTCGCGAAATATTTATATTAATCACAGCCCTAATCGCTATTATTCCTCGTGTCATATAGTGGGGGTTAAAAACCCCCGCTATCTAATGTGTTTTTATGCAGGCGAAGGAAGAAGATGATGAGCTGTTGATATACTATTGATCAGTTCAAAAAAGGGTGCGCGTGTTTTTGTGTTACAGCATATTTGTGTGTTTGTTAATATGATAATTGAATTTTCTTTTACTAACGAATAAAGCGTGCAGTTGGAGTGGTTAAGGCATTGGAGTATTGATCATTGGGACCTGGGTTCGAATCCCAGGTCCCCCAAAATTATTATTGCTATTTTCTTGCAGCTTATCCAGTATGCCTTACGCCTTGTAGTCTACCATGCATCTCAATTGTCCACACGCCAAGTGGCCTTAAGCACAAATCCTGTGGCCAAAGATGAAGGACCATGGTACTCCCAGTCAACCAACGCCCTGGACAATCACCAAAGTCAAACAGGCTTACAACTTGATGGGCCTGAAAATTACTTTCTCACCTCCAAAGCTGGCCCATCACCCCCTGGTTTCTTCTTTCTCTTTATATTTTCTATTTTATTTATTTAACTATTTTATTAAGTATTATTATTATTATTATCACTAAAATTAACCAAATTAATTTTTCACAATAAAAATTCAGAAAACTAAAAATGTAATATTTTTCATTATTATTATTATTTATTAATTTCACCTTTAATTTATTATTTTTGTAAATAAATACTAATTAACTAACTTAGTTTTAATTAGGTTAACTTTAAATTTTTTTGCAATAAATAAAATCCTTGTAGAATTAGGTTTTTGACAACTTTTAATTTCTTTTATTTTTATTTTCCTTAAGACATTAAAAAACTTAAAAAATATCTCTTTTAATTAATTAATTAGTTTTAGTTTTAATTTAATTTAATTCATTAAATTCCAAGACTTCTTTCTTTCTCAAAAAGGGTCAAAACCCTAGGACTTCTCAGATTTAATTTCTTTTCGCGCATATTATTTTTGATTATATTTATGTAATTGCTCCGAGGATGTAATAGCGTTAATTAGGACTTTTTATAGCTTTCTTTATTTTCTCGCATTTATTTTCCAAGGGTTTGTTTTTGGCGATGTAAATACCCGACGCCTTGTAATAGCGTAGCTTTACTTTCCGCAATTTATTTTCCGCAACATTTAACTGCTAGATGTATGTTAGGCTATGCATGACAAGACTTCTCTCAAAATAAAATCAAAACGTAGCTCACCATAACATGTGCAAAGATAATATTAACTGAATCCTGACACACTCGCACATGCCACTCCTAGGGTACGCCTCACTTGGTTGCCTCGACGTGGTCATTGAGTATAGGGTGTTTTAGAGGTCGCCCTCCTGTCTAAAGATCCAAGTTGCCTCGAAACGGTTGCCTCGGATAAAAAAAGGATCTAGGACATTAGGGTTACCGCTAAGGCGTCCTACTATTGCTTTGGTAACCACATGTCCCTATAATCGAATTGACCCGAAAAACTCCAACGACGGTGCTACCTACTTCTCAATAGTGGGATAGTACTGTCTAAAGGACATTTACACAGCTTAATTTCTTTTGAGTAGGTAGAGGTTCTAAGGTACTTGCTCTTTCAAAACAAAAACAACTTTTCGCACTTACACTTTTCTGACAAAAGTTTTCAAACAAACACTTCATACACTCTTGAGGACTGATACAAGAGTCAAAACGAAGTTTTCAAACGAACTTTTTTCAAAACCCACAAACACAAGAAAAGCAAACATTTTTGAAAACATAGTGAGTAAGTACCTAAGAGCCCGTGGATAACCACAGATAGAAACGGTGCTAACACCTTCCCTTTCTATAATCTACCTCCCGAACCGAGAAACATCTCGAAAAGGAATTTTGTTGTGCTTTTGTCCTTTCTTTGTTGGAGAAAATAAAAGACGGTGGCGACTCTTGCTTACCGCGACATTTCGCGAACCAGCATTTCAAAACAGTCAGTTCTATTTCCACCGATCACAGATAAGAATGTACAGGAAATGTAAAATGCTTATTCGAAAAGAAATAAGTTTTTTTTAAGAAAATATTTTTTTTGTCTTTTTATGTCAAAAGAAATAAAATATGATATATGAATATGAAATATTTTTGGTGTTATTTGATTAATGAAAGATAAAAATGATGAAAATAAATAATAAAGGAAAGAAGACAAAATCAGCGTAAATGCTGAAACAGAAGAGGTCAGAAGTTCTGACTCTGACGTGCTGCACAAACAGAAACATGTTAGTAAAAATATGGAAGTTCAGAAATTCTGGATCCTTTGAGAATTCAGAAGTTTTCAGAAGTTCTGATGCAACTGTCAGAACTTTGCCTCTCTCCATGCTAGCCAGAACATCTGCAGCTTAGTCATTTCTTAACAGAACAGAAGTTGCACACAAGACAGTTATGACAAATTATATATAATATATCAAACTTGAAAAAAAACACAAAAAAGTGCAGACACGAATTCATAGTTCCAGGAAACTACAAGACTCTTTGACCATCCCAATCACTTTCTGGGAGTGTAAGTAAGAGAAACAAATCAAGAACAAGGAGTTTCCAGCCCTGTAACTCGCTGTAAGTCAGCCATGACATTGCCTTTTTCTTGAATTCAAATTGCATCATTCTGACACTTATAGCATGAAATAATTATATATTCTTGATCCTTGGAACATTTGCAAGCTATTCATATCATTCAATTGTATTTTTATGGACCGAATCAAGAATTTCCATTTTTAGCGTTTGTGTTTTTGTTTTAGGGTTTTTATGTGCAGGTAAAATTAGTCCCCATGAAGGGTATCATGATGTCCAGCAGGTCCAGACGAATGGATCCATGGCACTAGATGTCATTTATCATACCCATGGAAGATTTTGGAACGAGCCAAGGTTATAGCTACGGATGTTGTCCGTAGGTAAAAGTGTTTCACTTTTAGCAACAGAGCAAGGACAGGGATGACCAGCGTGTCATCATCCTGTTGGCCCATTCAAAATTTTGGCGCGCATTTTTATTATTCTCCACTAACTCCCTTTATTTGCATATTATATATTATTGTTATTTTATATACAAAGGAAACAGCTAGCTCAGTTGGTTGCCAAGCGTTGGGAAATGCCTTGGGGCCTGGGTTCGAATCCCAGGTCCCCAAAATTGCTTCATATTATTTTCTTTTCAAAGATCAGACGCGTGCACAAAGCCAAGGACCACCATGCTCCCTCAAAATCTAACCATCCAGGTATCCAAGAAGCCAGATCCGATGGCCATGATGTGGTATCCATGGTACACCCCAGTCAACGCACAACATGGGGGCAAGGGAAGTCAACGTGGACCTTTTCTTTTTGGGCCCAGATTGCTAGCAATGCACCCCCTCCAAATTACTTTTGCAAGCCCAAATTTCTTTTCTTTATTCTTTTATATTTCTTTTATTTAATTCATTTAGTTATTTTTATTCACATAAACAATAATTCTTTTTATCAAAAAAATCACAAAAATATTTTCACCCAATTAAATTTAGGATATTTATTTTTTATACAAAAAATTAATTAATTTAATTAGGTTGTTAATTTTAGGTAACTTTAATTGTTTTGTAAATAAATTAAAATTAACTAGAACAATTAGGTTTTTTTGTTTCTAATTAAATTCTATTTTTTTCTTCTTACAAATAACAAAAACACAAGATTAGGCTAAATAATTATTTTCTTTAATTAATTTAATTACTCATTAATTTTGTATTTAATTTAAAACCTAATTCTTTTCTTAAAAATAATCAAAAACAAACAAAAAACAATTTTTTTCTTTTAATTAGGTTAGAAGGGGTCAAAACCCTAGTTCTCTCCCAATCTTAATTTCCTCGCGCGCGCTTTATCATTTATTTTTACCCCATTAATGTAATTGCACACAAGTTGTAATAGCTTAATTAGGAACTTTTACTTTCATTTATCGCTTTCTTTTAAGGGTTTGTTTTTGACTATATAAATACCTGAAGCCTTGTAATAGCTTAGCTTTACTTTCCGCATTTTAAATTCCACAAAAATATTAACTATTAGATGTATAAATAATAGGGATGCATGACAAGAATGTATGACTAACTTTAAAACGGTTAGTTAACCCTAAATGTGCAAAGATAATAAACTTGAAATTGAATCACTCGCACATGCGCACTCCTAGGGTATACTCTCACTTCGGTTGCCTTCGGTAAATGGTCATTAAGTATAGGGTATTTTAGTGGTCGCTCTCTTGTCTAAACAAAGATCAAAGTCCCGTTCAGAAAAGTTGCCTCGGAATGGTTGCCTCAGATATTATTGCCTCGAATAATTGATCTAAGACATTAGGGTTACTACTAAGATGTTCTAACATTGCTTTGGTGATCGTACGTCCCTTTCGAATTGACCCTCAAAACTCCAACGACGGTGCTACCTACTCACTAATAGTGGGATAACACTATCTAAAGGAAACAAACATAGAACAATTCTATTTTTCGAGTAGGTAGATTAGTTCTTAAGTACTTGCTCAAATCCAAACAAACTTTTTCACACTTACACTCCTCTTTTAAACAAAGCTTTGAAAAACACTTCGTAACACTCTTGAAGACAGAAGCAAGGGTTAAATCGAAGTCAAAAACTTTTTTTCAAATCACACAAAGAAGCAATTTTGAAAATGATGAGCAAGTACCTAAGAGCCCGTGGAAAACCACGGATAGAAAGGGTGCTAATACCTTCCCTTTCTATAATCTACCCCCCGTACTCAAAATCTCGAAAAAGGGAATTTTTCTGTGCTTTTTTCCTTTCCTTGTTGGATAAAATAAAAGTCGATGGCGACTCTTGCTTACCATGACATTTGGCAAACACAAACACAAAACGTAAACCAGCAATTCCTAAAAACAGTCCTGGTTCTGGCCACCGTATCACAGAACTGGCAATTCTGCTGGGGAGTTAATAAGTGGGGTATACCTTAGGATTAGTTTATCATATTGCTTCTATTGTTTGATTTGATTGCTTTATCTTTGTGGGCTTTGTATCGGAGTTACTTTAGATCCTAACCCGGACCTGGGGGACACCTTTTAGGTAAGTAGCAATAAACTGTGAGGGAATTGTACGACGTAGACCGATACAGTTGAAGTAGTAGCTACGTTGATGTGGCACATTAGTTGGTACCGATATCCCTTGTGGAGGAACAAGGAGAATATGGGGCTTCTGTATGGGTCGTTAAGCATCAACTGGCCTTAGAACCTATAATTGACCAACTTGGCCATAGGAAGTAGTAAGATAGCCGGCCTCGACATAGAGTTGGGAACTGGTTGATACTTGATACTACACTCATTGAGACCATACCCTCGAGATAGTTTCGGCTACAAGAAAAGATTGCGCGAGCTGAAACCATGACCGATGGAGGATGGTCAGTGATATTGAGAACCTCTAGAACTCGGTTACTATTATTAGGACAGGTTGAACCAATTGAACTTCAAGAGGGTAGTACCTAGACTCCATGCAAGCCTGAAACTTAAGGGCTTTTGTGTGACTTGTTTGCCTTTACCATGTCTGCTATTTGTGATACCTGTTGTGTGTTTTTATCATGACATCATGCATCATGACATAGCATGCATATTTCATTAGACTAACCATTTCAAAGACCAAGGGGCTTTATCTTTGTTCTGTTTTGCAGATCATGACTTCTATACGCAGAAATACCATCCGAGTCAACTTCATGCAAATACCTGCTCAGCTCAGAGAGTTAGTCTAAAAGGTTCCTGATACTTCTTCATTTATTAGAAGACATGGTCATCTCCTTAGTTTGGTCACTTCAAAGTTGGATGAGCAAATGATGAGTGTGCTATTCCAGTTCTTTGATCCGTTGCATCATTGTTTCACCTTCTCGGATTATAAGCTAGTTCCCACTTTGGAAGAATTTTATGACTTATTGGGCATATCCATCCTCGAGCAGATTCCCTTCACCGGTTTGGAAGAGACTCCTAGACCATAAGACATTGCTTCGGATTTACACTTGAAAAAGGATGATGTAGTGTCTAATTGGGAGACACTGAGCAGGGTTAAAGGTTTCTTGGCTAAGTTTTTGATGGATCAAGCTCAACAGTTCTGGGATAACTTGGACTTTCAAGCTTTTGAAGACATCTTGGCTCTCCTCATCCATGGCTTGGTTCTTTTTCCAAATCTAGATTCCTTCATAGATGTGAATGCGGTCAAGATCTTCTTGACTCATAATCCAGTACCTACTCTTCTGGGTGACATCCTACATGCTCTCTATACTCGTACTATACGAAGAAGGGGGACCCTTATGTGTTGCACGCTGCTGCTGGCGAGGTGGTTTATTTCGGACCTCCCCAAGTCTGTATTGAAGAATGAGGAAGGTGTAGGTTGGGCTTACAGAATCATGTCCCTTGCTCATACGGACATCCTTTGGAGTTCTAAGGATATGGAAAGAGTAGCTGTCATTGATCGATGTGGGGAATACCCTAATGTCCCATTGCTTATAATTAGAGGGGGAATAACCTATAATCCTTGTTTAGCTTTACGACAGTTTGGTCGTGCTCGGAGAGACGGTCCCCATGAGCTGCTTCTTCCAGACATTGTCTTTGACTACAAGGAGGACATGAATGAGCATCGCCGAAGGTTTATACGAGCCTGGAGCATGGTGAACAGGTCTGACCCTCAAGATCTAGGATTGAAGACTTCTCTCCCGATGCAACCATATCTCCAGTGGGTTCGAGCCCGCGCTCAAAAGTTGGGGATGCCTTATGAAGCAATTTTTCCTGTGATTGTGGAGCATACTAATGAAGAAGGGGTCCCTTATACAATCCTCCATCCATATATGCCTATTGATCTTGGGGCATTGAAGAGATCTTGGATCCAGTTAAAGGAAGAAAGTGATACCTACAGAGAGAAGTATCATAAGCAGGAGAGGAAGATCTTGAGGCTTACAAGGCAACTTGAGAATGAAAGGACAACCAACGATTATGTCAGCAAGAAGGGAAAATGACCTTGGGATTTCTGATGTCTTTTATTGTTTCTAGTTTAGATTTGATTTTCAGTATTTCTTTTGTAACGCCTTAAAGGCATTGTTAAACATTTTACAAGTTTGAATCTAATAAAGTTTGTTTATTTCTTGGTTCGTAAATTTGAATCTCCCAAAGTCTTTGAAGTCATTTCATACGCATTCCATTACCATGCACCTTATTACAGGTACCATTACAGGTTTCTCATCTTCTTCGCTGTTTATTTCAGCAATCATGTCTTCTGAAACACCTACTGATCAAGCCATCAAGGCTCTTCAAGCTCAGAGTGCTCAATTTTAGGAGATGTTCTTGAATTTGGCCAAAGGACAACATGATTTGAAGACTCTCATCTTGAAGGACAAGAAGAAGAAGAAGAAGAAGAAGAAGAAGAGGGTGGTTCTGCTGAATATGGGTCACAGATTCGGGAACAATTTGCGACAAGAAGCTAATTTGTCCGATTCATCTGGAGGAGGAGAGAATCAAGAGGAAAGAAAGAGGCCTAGTCATGTGGTCTCTGATAATGACACTGATTTTGATTAAGACCAGTATCCTCCTGCTGAGGATAGGTATAAGGAACTTGAAGACCGGCTGAGTGCAATGGAGATCCAAAAGATACCTGGTCTGGACTTTGGAGAACTAGGACTAACATCTGGGGGGTGATCCCTCACAAGTTTAAAGCTCCCGTCTTTGCTAAGTACGATGGGGTATCTTGCCCGAAGCTTCATCTCCGCTCATATGTCAGAAAAATTCAACCATATACTGCTGATAGGAACCCGTGGGTTCATTTCTTTCAAGATAGTATGTCAGGGACTCAACTTGAATGGTTCTATCAATTGGAAGGAGCTAATGTCGGCAACTGGGAGGACCTCGCTGCTGATTTTTACAAGCAATACTAGTATAACGCCAACCTTGCTCCCATGGGTACCCAACTTCTGGGTATGTCTATGGGTACAGGCGAAGGCTTTAAGGACTATGCTCAGAAGTGGAGAGATCTGGCTAGAAGAGTCCAACCCCCTTTGTCTGACAGGGAGTTGGTGGATATGTTTCTTGGGACTTTGTCTAGTCCATTTTTCAAGCATTTGATCGGTAGTTCGTCGTCTAGATTCACTGAATTAATTTTGACTTGGGAGAGAGTGGAAGCTGGTATCAAAAGTGGCAATATACAAAAAGGTGCTTCGTCAAGTACAGAAAAGAAGCTAGTGCAGTTTACAGCTCGAGGAGCCAGAATCGACCTGAACGCTGCCAAGCAGTTAATGTGGTAGTAATATCAAGACCCGCTGTTGCCCCACAACGTAACAATCAGCAAAGAGTAGAGAGACCTCAAAGACAGTATACTCGGCTCAGTATGACCTTATCTCAAATTTTGCCACAATTGTTGAAGACCAACCTGATAACTCTGAGGGAAGCCCCGAAGAATCCCAGTACTACATCACCGCTGTATAATCAGAACGCCCACTGTGCCTATCACTCCGGTAGCCCAGGGCATGATACCAACAACTGCTAGGCCTTGAGGAATAAGGTGCAATATTTGATTGAAGCTAAAGAAATTGAGTTTGAAGCACCGGAAAAGCCTAACGTCATAACTGCTCCTATGCCCAAACATGATCAGGGAGTGAATGCAATTGAGGATGATGAAGAAGAGTCAGATATTGAAAGCTGGATTTACCCGACTACCGACGGTGGATTGAACAATTGGACGGCGAAGGACTTTGTGCCCATTTATTTTATTACACAGTAATAGACTTTTGTTTTGAAATTTGTAATAGACAATTTAAAACTTTACGGCCCGGTGCCTTGCCCGAGACACCGTGGCTTTGTTTGTGAGGGCTTAATGTTTGTCATTTCCATATATCATCAATAAAGCATTGGACGTTTTCTTGCATTACAAATTTTGCGCTCCTTGTTTTTCTATCTTGCACTTTATTAAAACAGCTATTTGTCTTACACACACTCACATATCATAATGCAGATCCACATCCACTCTGGATCCCACTGATAACGACTCTGCTACTGCCAGTTATGACTTCAAAAGTCTGATCAACCAAGCCGAGGACGAAGGTGAGGATGATTGCGAAGTGCTTGGGGAACTTGCTAGATTTTTACTACAGGAAGAGAGGGCCATACAGCCCCATGAAGTGCCAGTGGAATCAGTGAATCTGGGTACAGAGGAAGACAAGAAAGAGGTTAAGATTGGTGCAAATCTGGAGTCTAGTGTCAAGCAACGGTTAATACAAATGTTGCGTGACTATGTTGAGATTTTTGCTTGGTCTTATGAAGATATGCCTGGGTTAGATACTGACATTGTGGTACACCGCTTGCCAACCAAAGAGGATTGTCCTCCAGTGAAGCAGAAAGTTCACCGTATGCGCCCCGAGATGTCTGAGAAAATCAAAGCTGAGGTCATGAAACAATTTGATGTCAGTTTTCTAGCAGTTACTTCTTACCCGCAGTGGGTTGCCAACGTAGTGCCAGTATCCAAGAAAGATGGTAAGGTTCAGATGTGTGTTGACTATAGGGATCTGAATAGGGCAAGCCCCAAAGATGATTTCCCACTCCCTCACATCGACGTTCTGGTTGACAACACCGCACATCATAAGGTCTTCTCCTTTATGGATGGCTTTTCTGGTTACAATCAGATTAAAATGGCTCGCGAGGACATGGAGAAGACAACTTTCGTTACGCAGTGGGGTACCTTTTGCTACAAGGTCATGTCGTTCGGATTGAAGAATGTTGGGGCAACGTATCAGCGCGCCATGGTCGCTTTATTCCACGACATGATTCATCATGAGATTGAGGTATACATTGACGACATGATTGCAAGGTCCCAAACTGAAGAAGAACATATTGACCATCTCCAGAAGCTATTTGACAGGTTAAAGATGTGCAAGCTGAGGTTAAACTCGAACAAGTGCACCTTCAGGGTGAGGTCTGGTAAGCTGCTGGGTTTCGTCGTTAGTGGTAAAGGTATTCAGGTGGATCCTGCAAAGGTGAAGGCTATACAGGAAATGCCAGCTCCCCGAACAGAAAAAGAATTCAGAGGCTTTATGGGACGTCTGAACTATATTGCCCGATTCATTTCACATCTGACTGCTACTTGTGAGCCAATCTTCAAGCTGCTGAAGAAAGATCAAGTGGTAAGATGGAATGATGAATGTCAGGCCGCTTTCGAAAGGATCAAGGAATATCTCCAAGAGCCACCTATTCTGATGCCTCCAGTTGAAGGGAGACCTTTGATCTTATACTTGACAATACTCGACAATTCGATGGGGTGTGTGCTGGGGCAGCATGACGAGTCTGGCCAAAAAGAGCATGCTATTTACTACCTTAGCAAAAAGTTTACCGACTGTGAGACCCGATACTCACTGCTTGAGAAAACTTGTTGCACTTTGGCATAGTATGCTCGCCGGCTGAGACAGTATATGCTGACTCACACTACTCTATTGATATCAAAGATGGATCCAATCAAGTATATCTTCGGAAAGCCTTCCTTATCCGGAAGAATAGCAACATGGAAGATGATCTTGACTGAGTATGACATCCAATACACAACCCAAAAAGCAATAAAAGGGAGTGTGTTGGCAGATCATTTGGCGCATCGGGCCGTGGATGATTACCAGTCTATGAATTTCGAGTTTCCGGATGAGAACATCATGTTGGTGACCGACTGTGAAACACCTGGACCGGATGAAGGACCTGAGGAGGGATCCCGATGGTCTATGTTTTTTGACGGAGCTTCAAACGCTTTAGGTAATGGCATTGGCGCCGTGATTATATCTCCTGAGGGTTATCATACTCCGTTCACCACCCGATTATGTTTTAACTGCACCAACAACATGGCAGAGTATGAGGCGTGCATCATGGGCCTTCGAGCAGCTATTTACTTGAGGATTAAGTTCTTAAGTGTATTTGGAGATTCCTCTTTAGTGATCAGTCAGATCAAAGGCGAGTGAGATACGAAGCACCCAAATCTTATTCCTTACAAAGAGTATGTATTGACGTTGCTTCCACATTTTGAGGAGATAACCTTTGAACATTTCCCCAGAGAAGAGAATCAACTAGCGGACGCGCTAGCTACCATGTCTTATATGTTCAAGGTCAGGTAGGACAATGAAGCTTCCCATATTACCATTGAGAGGTTGGATGAACTCGCACATTGCTGTGATATTGAGACTGAAGAGGTAGCAGATAAACCCCGGTTTCACGAGGTAAAGAAGTATCTTGAGGCTCAGGAGTACCCCGAGGGTGCATCTGTTAACGACAAGAAGTTTCTGAGGAGATTCGCTGCAAAGTTCTTCATCAGCAATGACATTCTTTAAAAGCATAACCATGACTCAACCTTACTGCGATGTGTGGATAAGAACGAGGCAGAAAAGATCATGGCAGAGTTACATGAAGGTACTTTCGGAACTCATTCCAGTGGACATACCATGGCAAAGAAGATCCTACGGGCAGGATATTATTGGTCTACCATGGAAGCTGACTGTTATTAGCATTCTCGGACCTGTCATAAGTGCCAAGTCTATGCTGATAAGGTGCATATACCTCCAGTTCCTCTGAACATCTTGACGGAACCTTGGCCCTTTGTAATGTGGGGCATCGATATGATTGGTGAGATTAGACCTACTGCGTCCAACGGGCATCGTTTCATCCTGGGAGCAATTGGTTACTTTACAAAGTGGGTTGAGGCAGCTTCCTTTGCTACAGTAACCAAGAAAATTGTGGCACGGTTTATTCGGCACAACTTGATCTGTCGATACGGTATACCAGAGAGGATCATTACAGACAACGGTACAAATCTCAGCAATACGATGATCACCAAGCTCTGCAAGCAGTTCAAGATACAGCATCACAACTCTTCTCCTTACCGGCCGAAGATGAATGGGGATGTTGAAGCGGCTAATAAGAATATCAAGAAAATTATGCAGAAGATAATGGTGACATACAAAGATTGGCACGAGATGTTACCATTTACTCTTCATGGGTACCGAACCTCAGCGCGACTTCAACAGGGGCAACACCCTACTCTTTGGTGTATGGCATGGAAGAAGTCTTACCCATTGAAGTCTAGATACTCTCTCTTCGGATTATGAAGGATGCAGGTTTGAGCGAGGACGACTGGATCCAGACCCGACTTGATCAGCTGAACTTAATCGATGAAAAGAGACTTACTACTATTTGTCATGGTCAGACATATCAAAAGCGAATGATCAAGGCATTTAACAAGAAAGTCAGACGACAAGAGTATCGAGTTGGGGATCTGGTGATCAAACGCATCATCCTGCCACAAGGTGATCCCAGGGGCAAATGGACCCCTATGTACGAAGGGCCATTTATGGTTAAGAATATTTTCTCAGGAGGAGATATGATTCTAACCACCATGGATGGTGACGACCTTCTCACCCCGTCAATGCAGACATAGTGAAAAAATACTACGCATAATCAAGGACCCTCTAGGTCGACTGGCCTAGGAAAAAATAAGGGCTTCCCGGCAAACCAAAAGGGTTCGGGCAAAAATAAGGGATGAAAATGAAAAAAATCTTTACACCCGGCAAGTCGAAAACCTGAAAAGGCGGCTTGGGAAAAAAAAGGGTATCCAGGTGGATTGAAAACCCGAAAGGGCGGTCCAGGCAAAAATTAGGGATTAAAGCGTAACACTATGTCTCATTGGATCATCTTGTAACCAGACTTCGGTATCAACTATCAAGATCGGACGGCACTAATCAATCTGATCTACCTTCAATCAAGTAGCAATGTGATGAGATGCTCGAGGATATAAAGGCGATAGCAGAGTTGGAACCCAGTGGGATTGTTCACATAGCTGTTTTTCTTTGTTTTACACAAACTGTATAAATTCTATTGTTCGGCGGCGTCCTCTTTCTAGGACGTCAGCCTCTTGTACAAAAACGCCTATTTACAGGCCAACTTCAAAATCAATACAATTCATTCTTCACAAATAAATTTCAAATTATTTTCCTTTTTCTGTTTTGTTTTGCAAAGAACGTCCAATGATTCATTTTTGATATATGCATTTGACAATAATTGTTGCTCATAAATATTTACATGCGAAACAAAAGACGATTACTCGTAATATCAGGAATAGGAGCAAACAAAAAATGTCCAGACCGTACAGTTGCTCTGTCCACCAGGTATAGGGATAGACTTAGTTGGAGAAAACGATTGAAGGTACATTCACTCCCTGCAGAGTAAGAAAAAGACAGTGACATTAGCGGTCCCGAACAGGACACCACTCTCCCCAGCTGAGGCTCGCAACCGTGAATGAGTCGGCAAGATTCTCCCCAAGCAGAGTTTATCTATTGCCCTCACTAAAAAAATTATCCCTAGTGAAGTCGCCACTAAAAGATTATCCCCAGTGGAGTTCATTTATTTCACAAACAGAAACTCAATCCCCAACAGAGTTCATCATTTCCAGCAATGATAATTCATCCCCAGCCGAGGTTGTTCCTCCAAATGAACAGGTCCTCAAACAAAGCATCTCTTTCCCACTTAATCATTTTCTCACCGGTTTATTCTCCAGTAGGATTATTCTCACAATCATCTTCATTCACTATCCCCAGCGAGAACGAAGAATTCAACTTTTGTGTTCTCCAGCAGTAATCCAGGATTTATTTTCCCCAGCTAAAGATTGTCATAAAAAACATTACATATCCATACATCATGACATATGCATACGCACTATACGACCCAATCTCATTTATTTTGAGAACATCATTGCTTGGTACATGTCATGCATTACATACGACTAACCTTTACCTTTCAGGAAAGATACAGCCAAATTCTCACCAAGTTCAAGCTATGAAGCCCGGATCCGACCGGATAGTACCTTGATTTCTACAGCATATTGTGAAGCCCGGATTCGACCGGATAGCAGTATCGAACACCGCGAAGCCTGGATTCGACCAGATAGTGGTTTACCATTAAGCTATGAAGCCCGGATTACAACCGGATAATAGTTTAATCCCCAGCAAGCCGTGAAGCCTGGATTATGACTGTATAACAGCTCAGCAAGTTACTGTGAAGCCTGGATTATGACCAGATAGCAGTGCGAGGTACCATGAAGCCTAGATTACGACCAGATAGTGGTATGTCATAAACACAAGCCGTGAAGCCCAGATTATGACCGGATAACATCTCAGCAAGTTTTTGTGAAGCCTGGATTACGACCAGATAGTAATACAAGTTATTATGAAGCCTGGATTACGACCAGATAGCAGCCAAAGACACCATGAAACCTGGATTTCGACCAGATAGTGGTATGAGACATCATGAAGCCTGGATCACGACCAGATAGCGGTAAAAGACACTGTGAAGCCTGGGTTATGACCAGATAACAGTAAGGGACACTGTGAAGCTTGGATTACGACCAAATAAAAGTTTACCTAGCCAAATACTATGAAGCCCGGATTACGACTGGATATTAGTAGGCCCAAAGCTAAAGGGAAGCATGGATTACGACCGGATAACCATTTGATCTCTTCTGAAGCCTGGATTACGACCAGATAAGAAGTAAGGTATTGTGAAGCCTGGATTACGACCAAATAGCAGTACAGAACACCATGAAGCCTAGATTCAACAAGATAATGGTACAAAGCATCGTGAAGCCTGGATTACGACCAGATAGCGATAAAAGCACTGAAGCCTGGATTACGAACAAATAACAGTACAAGACGCTGCGAAGCTTGGATTTCGACCAAATAGAAGTTTACCTGGACAATTACTAAGAAGCCCAGAGTCGACTGGATATTAGTGTGCCCTAAGTTCAAGTTGAAGCTCGGATGCGACCGGATAACAACTTAATTCCTTCTGAAGCCTGGATTACGACCAGATAAGAATCGAGAAATTGTGAAGCCTGGATCACGACCGGATAGAATGTTTAATCTCATCTCCCTAATAAGTCACAGTAAAGCCTGGATTACGACCAGATAGAAGTCGGTCTTATCACTATGAAGCCTGGATCACGACCAGATAATAGTTCATTTTCACCTCTTCGATGAAGAGACGGTTCCTCAATGGAATAACGGACGACTGAAGTTCCTAAAATTCAACTTTTCTCAAAACAGAGATGATTCCCCAGTAGAATAACGGACAACCGAAGCTCCTAAAATTCTATTTCTCTCAAGACAGAGATCAACACTCCCCATCAGAATCTTCCTCAACAACAGGTATACAAGCTATCGCTAAGGAATCTCTTATGCAATCGACACTCCTTCTGATGGCATATTTCAGCCCATCTTCTGTCATCAATCTCCAAATGGCATCTGTAAGCCCATTCCCGACATCACAAGACAAGTGCCACTTCATACGAGTGTAAATTTTTGGGCACTCTAGTGTTCAATCATCTTTCACCTTCGGATCATGAAAGGCAGAAAAGCCAATCTACATCCTCAAGTTTAAGAAGATTGAACAGGGGCAGCTGTTGTACCCCAAAATTTTCCCTCCCATATTTCTCAAAAATATTTCAAGAAAGATCCTCAAATTGCTCAAGGAAGTCCAAGGGTTGACCAGACAAGCTCTCCCCTAAGGCAGTCTACCTCAAATTAGGGTTTCATGTTGCACCAAGATACTTGAGTCCAAGGAATGCAAAATTCTCACCAATGTCCTAATATGTTCTAAAGATCATCCATGTCAAGTTTCAAGCCTTGCAGAGGAAGTTTGCTCAGTCAATTACTCAAAGGCCTGAAAATCGACTTTGCTAGGGCAAAAGTCAACTATGGCCTACATACAGTCAAACTTCAAGATTTTGGGTCAACATCCTCATTTTGAAGTATATTTCATCATTTTATCAAGGGTTGATCATGATTCATCAAGGATTTATCATAATTCATCAAGAACCAAAAGTTCCTAAATTAGGGTTTTTAGAGAAAAGTCAACTAAACTTTGACCAAGCATAACTTTCTCATAATTTATGAGAAATGACCCATCCAAATCTCATTTTGAAGAGGATGCCATTCTCTACAATCCATATTCATCTCCCAAGTTCAAAATATACACTCACAAGAAGTTATGAATTTGGACATTATAGGTCATTTTGAAAAGTCAACAAAAACACCTTTTTTGTCAAAGCTTCATACATGAGCATGGAATATAAAATTGAGATGAGACCAAAATGGTTGCTTAGAGTACATCTCAAGATTTCTAAAAAGTCCAAGAACACCTTCAAAGAGTCAAAATTGAGGAAGTTATGCATTGGTGAAGTTGACCTTTTTTGCAAAATTGTCAAAAGTCAACTATGCCTAAAATTGCAATTTTTGCCAAATGGGCCTAATCTTTTGCACTTGTTCTTAGTTGGCAACATGGTCCACGAGCCCTAGCCATTGCCACTTGTCATTATCTTGTTTTTATTATTTATTTTGATTTTTATTTGAATTAAATCAATTTTAATCAAAACAAATCATGAAAAAATCTAAAGCATTGAAAACTCAAGATTTTGTACATGTTTCAGGTCTTCTATCCAGTTGGAAAGTAATTGAAATCGTGCAAAGCTTTGGTGTTCACAAAAAGATTGAATTTGGCCTAATTTTGGAAAGATATTCAAAGGAATCAAATCAAAATCAAAAGCCATGATTGATAAAGATTGAGGACACTTTTTCAACCCTAATCCAATCCTTGATATATATTGAACATTTGCAGACCTAAAACAAGGCTAGAAAGAGGCGCAAGAACCAGCACCAAACTTGAAAAAAAACACAAAAATGTGCAGACACGAATTCATAGTTCCAGGAAACTACAAGACTCTTTGACCATCCCAATCACTTCCTGGGAGTGTAAGTAAGCGAAACCAATCAAGAACAGGGAGTTTCCAGCTTTGTAACTCGCTGTAAGTCAGCCACAACATTGCCTTTTTCTTAAATTCGAATTGCATCATTTTGACACTTATAGCATGAAATAATTATATATTCTTGATCCTTGGAACATTTGCAAGCTATTCATATCATTCAATTGTATTTTTATGGACTGAATCAAGAATTGCCATTGTTAGGGTTTGTGTTTTCGTTTTAGGGTTTTTATGTGCAGGCAAAATTAATCCCCATGAAGGGTATCATGATGTCCAGCAGGTACAGACGAATGGATCCATGGCATTAGATGTCATTTATCATACACATGGAAGATTTTGGACCGAGCCAAGGTTATAGCTACGGATGTTGTTTGTAGGTAAAAGTGTTTTAGTTTTAGCAACAGAGCAAGGACAGGGATGACCAGCGTGTCATCATCCTGTTGGCCCATTCAAAATTCTGGCGTGCGTTTTTATTATTCTCCACTAACTCCCTTTATTTGCATATTATATCTTATTGTTATTTTATATACAAATGAAATATCTAACTCAGTTGGTTGCCAAGCGTTGGGAAATGCCTTGGGGCCTGGGTTCGAATCCCAGGTCCCCCAAATTGCTTCATATTATTTTCTTTTCAGTGATCAGACGCGTGCACAAAGCCAAGGACCACCATGCTCCCTCAAAATCTAACCATCCAGGTATCCAAGAAGCCAGATCTGATGGCCATGATGTGGTGTCCATGGTACACCCCAGTCAACGCACAACATGGGGGCAAGGGAAGTCAACATGGACCTTTTCTTTTTGGGCCCAGATTGCTAGCAATGCACCCCCTCCAAATTACTTTTGCAGGCCCAACTTTCTTTTCTTTATTCTTTTATATTTCTTTTATTTAATTCATTTAATTATTTTTATTCACATAAACAATAATTATTTTTATCAAAAAAATCACAAAAATATTTTTACCCAATTAAATTTAGGATATTTATTTTTTATACAAAAAATTAATTTGTTTAATTAGGTTGTTAATTTTAGGTAACTTTAATTGTTTTGTAAATAAATTAAAATTAACTAGAACAATTAGTTTTTTTTGTTTCTAATTAAATTCTATTTTTTTTCTTACAAATAACAAAAACACAAGATTAGGTTAAATAATTATTTTCTTTAATTAATTTAATTACTCATTAATTTTGTATTTAATTTAAAACCTAATTCTTTTCTTAAAAATAATCAAAAACAAAAAAAAACATTTTTTTTCTTTTAATTAGGTTAGAAGGGTTCAAAACCCTAGTTCTCTCCCTATCTTAATTTCCTTGCGCGCGCTTTATCATTTATTTTTACCCCATTAATGTAATTGCGCACAAGTTGTAATAGCTTAATTAGGACCTTTTACTTTCATTTATCGCTTTCTTTTAAGGGTTTGTTTTTGGCTATGTAAATACCCGAAGCCTTGTAATAGCTTAGCTTTACTTTCCGCATTTTAAATTTTGCAAAAATATTAATTGTTAGATGTATAAATAATAGGGATGCATGACAAGAATGTATGATTAACTTTAAAACGGTTAGCTAACCCTAAATGTGCAAAGATAATAAACTTGAAATTGAATCACTCGCATATGCGCACTCCTAGGGTATACTCTCACTTCAGTTGCCTTCGGTAAACGGTCATTAAGTATAGGGTATTTTAGTGGTCGCTCTCTTGTCTAAACAAAGATCAAAGTCCCGTTCGGAAAAGTTGCCTCAGAATGGTTGCCTCGGACATTGTTGCCTCGAATAATTGATCTAAGACATTAGGGTTACTACTAAGATGTTCTAACATTGCTTTGGTGATCGTACGTCCCTTTCGAATTGACCCTCAAAACTCCAACGACGGTGCTACCTACTCACTAATAGTGGGATAACACTGTCTAAAGGAAACGAACATAGAACAATTCTCTTTTTCGAGTAGGTAGATTAGTTCTTAAGTACTTGCTCAAATCCAAACAAACTTTTTCACACTTACACTCCTCTTTTAAACAAAGCTTTAAAAAACACTTCGTAACACTCTTAAAGACAGAAGCAAGGGTTAAATAGAAGTCAAAAACTTTTTTTCAAATCACATAAACACACAAAGAAGCAATTTTGAAAATAATGAAAAAGTACCTAAGAGCCCGTGGAAAACCACGGATAGAAAGGGTGATAATACCTTCCCTTTCTATAATCTACCCCCCGTACTCAAAATCTCGAAAACGGGAATTTTTCTGTTCTTTTTTCCTTTCCTTGTTGGATAAAATAAAAGTCAGTGGCGACTCTTGCTTACTGCGACATTTTGCAAACACAAACGCAAAACGCAAACCAACAATTCCTAAAAACAGTCCCGGTTCTGACCACCGTATCACAAATAGCATAGTCCATTCGAAGGACATATTTGGCCCTTTCAAAGAAATATACATGACCCATTCAAGAGACATGTCTGGGCGTCCCATTTGAAGGACATGTTTGATGGCCCATTCGAAGGACTTACAAGGCACACCTTAAGGCATACTTTGGTGAACCATCCAAGGGGCACACATTCGTCTCCTTCGAAGGATGCACAAAAGTGACCCATTCGAAGGACGCTTGTTGGTGGAAAATCAAATAACATTGCTGAAAGAAGGATCTGGTCGAAGGTGGTCAAAACAAAAGATGAAATATTCAAAATATGCTTGCTGCCAAGTTCAAGCCTGGTACACTGGCCATAATGCTCCAAAACTGCTGCACAGCTGTCCTGAAACATTGCCCCATTCTTACACCAAAATGGCATACAAACACTGTCCCTCGAAACTACAAAAAGCAATTTACTCAAATTGTTTTGTTTTCCCTCCTAAAACCTCAGCCAGCTTTTCCTATAAATAAGAAGCTGCATAACATGTACAAGGGGCTGGACACACATCCAAATACTTCGGGGCATGGAAAAAAATCATCAAACACTCTCAAAAACTTAAAATATTCAAACCCCTAATATAAACACTTGCTTCTTTCGAATATGAAGCAATCCCCACACTTTATTTTCCTTCGAATCCAGTAGAAAAAACACCACACTTGTTCTTCTCTTTCGAATCCAGCATTAGAAACATAACCTTGGTTCCTTCCCTTCGAATCCAAAAACATCTAGGCAGCCACTCAAGGTCCAGCACACACGTTCCAGCCTCAAGTAAGGTCCAAACGAAAGAGGCAGCCAGAAGGGTGGCCACGCTGATTCCAGGCCCCAGTCGAAGGAAGCAGAAAGTCAGGCTACACCTCACTATTTCTAAGCCCCAGTCGAAGGAGGAAGAAAGGTGAAGAGTGCAGTTCATGCTGATTTCAGGCCCAACCGAAAGAGCCCACCTTACCTCCTTTATTTTATTTTTCCTTTACATTTTCTTGCTATTAAATATGGTTGTAATAGTGTAGGATTTATTTTTCTGCATTTTTTATTGTTTTTGTACAAATGTTAGTAATTAGGATGTATAGAAAGATGAAACCAACGAGTAGACAACCTAAAAATCAAAGATAAAATGCATGCAATCAAACACACTATACACACATGCCCCCTTAGGGTAATCTCACTTGTTGCTTCGGAAAAATAGTCATGTCCCTCGAATATCGGCGTTTTAGCAAAGACCCTCGATAAAAGATCGTAGTCCCTCGATGACCCTTAATGTTGCCTTCGGTAAATAATCTAGACCCTAAACGACATTGCTAAAACATCCCATAGGTTGCCTTCTATGACTATACAAACGTCCCACGCCCGTCCCTTCACATCCAATGATGGGGCTTCTTACCAAATCAATGGTAAGATAGCAACATCTAAAGGAGGAGGAAAAGAACATTAGACCTTTTGAGTAGGTAGGATGCTCCTAGTTGCTCGCTTGCTCACAACAAAAACATTTTTACACACCAACACTTTCACTTGAAACATTTTCAAAAGACAAAGCTCTTTGTACGCGTTTTTATAGAGACGGGAACCATTACAAAGACACTTTTCAAAATCACTTTAAAAAACACATCTCACAAACACTTCTTTGAACTATTTTCAAAACTAACACTTTGCACGCATTCTTATAGAAATGAGAACCATTACAAAGACATTTTTTTAATATTTTCAAACCCACATCACAAAGCACATTTTCAAACAAAATCAAGTGATCTAGCAAGAAACTAAGAGCCTGTAGATAACTACGGATAGAAAGGGTGCTAATACCTTCCCTTTTCATAACCTACCCCCCGAACTCAAGAAAATAATCTCGAAAGGTTTTTCCTGTTCTTTTCAACCTTTCCTTTTGGATAAAAGAAAAGTCGGTGGTGACTCTTGTTATCCGCAACAATTGAGATCAAACACAAAACACCCAAGTCAGTTCTCCCATTGTGTTACAGAACTGGCGACTCTACGGAGGAAAAAAACTTTAAAGTGGGGTTACATTAGGGATAAATCACCTTTACTTGCTTTCCTTGTTTGACTTTCTTGCTTTACATTATGGTTCCTTGTTTGGGCTTGTTTTGATCCTCTACCCGAATCTAGGGCACCTTTTAGGTAAGTAGCAATAGATTGTGGAAATTGTACTGTGTAGACCGATACAATTGAAGCAATGGCTACGTTAGTGTGACATATTTGTTGGTACCGGTATCCCTTGTGTTGAATCGAGGAGAATACGGGGCCGCTGAGCGGCGTCATGAAGCACTAACTGACTGTAGAGCCTTAATTGAACAACTTGGCCATTAGGAAGTAGTGAGATAGCTGTCTTTGGTTCCGACCGAAGATAGGTTGATACTCGATACTATGCTCATTGAGATCAGACTTTTGGGATATCTCGGCAGCAAGAAAAGATTGATTGTGTTGAGACAATGCCTAAAAGAAAGGTCGGTGATATTAAGATTCCTTAGAACCCGATTACTTTCTAGGACAAGTTGAGCCAACTAAACTTCAAGAGGGTACTTACCTACAAACTCCATGCAAGCCTAAACTTAAGGACTTGTCTGCTTTGTGTGTATATGACTATTTGTACATGACAACTTGCTTGCTTTTCATACTTGTACATAATATCATGACATCATACCATAGCATTTTCAAATAACCATTTCAAGGATCTCAAGGGCCTATGATGCAGGGTCCTGTTGAACCAGGAACCTATCAAGGGACAAAAGGATTCATTCTCTAATCAAACACCGTCCAAACAAAGCACGGTAACTTGAGTCAAGGGCTATGACCCACTTGACATGGTGAGCTTGATTATCGTGGAAGGACATCCACCAATATGAAGTTCTCCAATCAAATCTTTTGATCAAAATTCAACTTCTAACATCTTCTTGTGTTTACCCCGCAAGATCCTTGAAAACATGCATCCATATACCATGCATCATATCATGACATGTTTCTCCCATATAGGTCTCCTTATCTTCCTACTGTTTATTTCAGTAAGATGGATATGGAACAGATGGTGAAGGATCTCCAAGCACAAACTGCCCAATTCCAATAAATGTTCCCACCTATGGCTAAGGGGCAAGAGGACCTAAAGACTCTCATTCTTAAAGACAAGAAGAAAAAGGCAAAGAAGTCAGTAGGCGTCCTGAATTTAGGAAGAAGACTTAGAGGACCAGTAAAGAGAGCTCTAGATCTATCAACTCCATCAAATGAGAGGGAATAATCATGAAGAAGATAACAACCCGGGGACCGAGGAAGATGAAGGTGACTACTCTGAGGAACAATATGCTCCCGCTGATGATAAATACAAACAACTGGAGGATCGCCTCAATGCTATGGAGATTCAGCAGATACCTGGCTTGGACTTTGAAGAGTTAGGGTTAGTTTCCGGAGTGGTCATCCCACCAAAGTTCAAAACCCCTACTTTTTCCAAGTATGATGGGGTCTCTTGTCCTAAGATGCATCTGAGATCTTATGTCCGCAAGATTCATCCTTACACTGTTGACCGGAAGCTATGGGTCCATTTCTTCCAAGAAAGTTTGGCTGCCACTCAACTGGAGTGGTTCTATCAGTTAGAAGGAACCGAAATTCATACCTGGGAGGACTTGGTTGTTGCTTTCTACAACTAGTACCAATACAACACGGATCTTGCACCAACTCGTGTGCAATTGCAGAGTATGACCATGCATTCCAATGAGGGCTTCAAAGAATACGCCCAAAAGTGGAGAGACCTGGATGGAAGGGTGAAGCCATCCTTAACTGACAGGGAGCTGATTGACATCTTTATGGGAACTTTGACGGGACCTTTCTTCAATCATCTAATCGGAAGCTCTTCATCCGAGTTCGCTGAGTTAATACTGACTGGCGAAAGAGTCGAAGCTGGCATCAAAAGCGATAAAATACAAAGGGGTGCATCTTCAAGTGCATAGAAACAACTTTTCAATGGGAAGAAAGAGTCCAATGTTGCTTACGGTCAAAAAGGTCATAACCAGAGTAACCATGATCAACATGTGGGGGCAGTTCTGATCTCCAATCCTGGATCGGTGCAATAATGGCAACAGGGGAGCTCAGTGTAAGGAGGTCGTGCCTAAAAGACAATTCACCAAGATCAACATGCCACCGGCTCAAGCATTACAACACATGTTGAAGGCAGAGTTGATTACGTTAAAGGCTCCTCTCCGGAATCCCAATACTTCTGCTCCTACTTATCATTCCAATGAAAGGTGTGCATACCATTCTGATAGTCCTGGACACGACACGAACAGTTGTTGGCCTCTGAAGAACAAGATCCAAGACATTATTGATGCCAAGGAGACTGAGTTTGACCCTCCAGAGGATCCTAATGTGATCACTGCTCCTATGCCAAATCATTGAGAGTGTTCTGTTCATTTTGAATTTTAAATTGTAATCTCTTTTATTATTCAAACACTTATCTATTAATGTCAAACTTTGTTTCATTAATACATTGCATATGTTTGTCTTGAATAAATCCATTCATTTTAACTCTATTTAAACTATGCTTTTTACTCCCTTTATGATATTCAACTCTTGTTTCAAAAAAGTTGCAAACCTTTAGAGGGAGGATGAGGAAAACAATGCCATAATCTCATACAATATGCTTTTGGACAGACCTTGCTGACGATGTACATGCGTTTCTTTAAATTCCTAAACACATGAGTTATAAAGAGGATAATCCCTAGTCAACCCCTTTGAGCCTAAGAAGTAGGAGTCTCCTTTTTTTACACAAATTGAAACCTTTAATCAAAATCGGGGGCAGGGTAGTCTCTCAGTTAATTTAAACGCGCGTTCAATCACAAACTTTCACTTCGTATACAATGAATGGCATAAAAAAATTTCCTCTGGAATCAAAAGACGACGATGGTCCTTATCACATAGGTTGTCATTATCTCTCAAAGGAAAAGCCCACCAAGAAAAAATGGGGCATCCCTCTGACTGTAATCTCAAAACAAGAACAGTCAGGCGAAAATAAGGGATAATAAATCAAAAAGAGGACACTACAAATCCTCGACAACATGAAAAACTTTACAAAAATAACTGCCTTCCAACAAACTTGTCTGAACCATCACCAAAACATCATTTCAGACTCAATTGGAATTCAAACGCACAATTAACTGAGTTTAGGACTGAAGAACATCACGGAGAATGGGCGGGTACAAATAAACTTTGAGCCTTATCCTTTGTTTCTTAAACCGTGAACCAGACCACGCTACAACCTTTCAAAAGTCCTAATTGAAGCATGGGTTAGTTCGAAAGCATACTATTACAAAAGGTATCATGACTCCTGTAAGGCTTTACTCTAAATCCCGAGTTGAATTCACATTCGTACAAAACTCTTTTGTCTTCTAAAATCGCATTTTCAAAACTTCAATACAAGCATAAAATTTGCATTATTTGAATATCGTTGTTTGCATATGACTAATTGTTTGACAGCGGAGAAATTCACACGACGAACATCCCATGAACGAGTACTCTCTCAAAGAACAAAACCACTGCAAATAGGATGGAACTTCTAATGACAAATCTCTTATAAGCAAGGGGTACGACATAATCATTATTTAGCACATCTGGGGAAGTCAAGTCAAGACTCCAAGAAATCTGCCAAGAAATGCTGAATAACCAGGGGAAGATCTGCATTTGAGTCGTTTGGGGCATTGAACATTGAAATTCCTGTAAAGGGTTACGTACGGTCAAGCAAACATTTCCTGGAAGTGCTACCAACACTTGTTACTTAGGGCAGTGACAAATTCTCATAAGGTCCCCTTCATAGGATGACCCCTAATGAAGTCCCCGCAAAGTTGGATCCAGGAAATTCACAGCCAGAGTTGCAACCTCTGGAAAACCTTCTTCCTAGCTGAGTTGGTCTCAAGAAGAATCTTCGAGGATTTCTGCCAAAAGAAAACACCTCTCCAGCAGATTGGCAATAAGGTTTATTTCCCCAACAAACTACAGATTCCCCAGCTTGAGTTTGCCTTTCCGAATACTACAAATCAAGGGACCACAACCCCTCTTACCCATTATACTTTTCTACAATCCCATGTAGGTTGTTGCAAAGCCCGTGAGACAACCAGATAACAGTTAACTTCTTTATCCCCAACATCAGTCCAGGAATCAACTCTCCAAAACTCCCCAACATTTGTCAAGGATTTATTTTCCAAGACAAAAATACATTCCAACAACATTTCGCATTTCATGCATCATATTACATACATGACAAATGCATACAGCACAATCTCATTTATTTTGAGAACATCATTACACCGTGCATTTCATACATCATGACATTGCATGCAGCTAACTCTTTACCTCATCAGGAAAGATCAGTCAACAAATGGCTATAATCAACAATTTTCAAAAAGGCCATATATTAATACCTGAAACTAGATAGGGAAATTATCTACACGACCAATTGAAGTAATCCTACAAGGGCTCCTTCTCATACACTATTCTAGAAACAGTTCAGATGTGATCCAGATATGGCTGACATTCTGATACTTATTCCAGATTCTCTTCTAGAAACAATTCAGATGCGATCCAGATACGACTGACATTCTGATACTTATTCCATATTCTCTTCTAGAAACAATTCAGATATGATCCAGATACGGATGTCATTATGACACTCATTCAACTTATTTCTCAAATACAGTTCAGATGCAATCCATATACGGCTGACATTCTGATACTTATTCCAGATTCTCTTCTAGAAACAGTTCAAATGCGATCTAGATACGACTGACATTCTGATACTTATTCCAGATTCTCTTCTAGAAACAGTTCAGATGCGATCCAGATACGGTTGACATTCTGACACTTATTCTAGATTCTTTTCAAATACAGTCCAGATACGATCCAGATACGGATGTCATTCTAACACTCATTCTACTTATTTCTCAAATACAGTCCAGATACGATCCAGATACGGATGTCATTCTGAAACTCATTTAGCACACCTTTTAAATACAATCCAGATACGGATGTCATTCTGACACTCATTTAGCACACCTTTCAAATATAGTCCAGATACGATCCAGATACGAATGTCATTCTGATACTCATTCAGATTCAATTTTCAAATACAATCCAGATACAATCCATGTATGGATATTATTCTGATACTCATCCCACTACATCTACTATTTCAATATAAACCAACCAGGGATTTATTCTGATACTTCAGTCTAATTTATACCAATAATAACTTTTGGATGACATCTATAAGACCATCTCTGACAACTCTCCATAATCTCTCCAAATGGAATCTTTAATCCCATTTCCTACACAATCAACCATCACATCATCAAGTGCAAATTTTTAGGCACTCTAGTGTTCAATCATCTTCCACCTTCAAGTCACGAATGGCAGACTCTCCAATCTAACTCTTTAGGTTTAAGAAGATTGAACAAGGGTAGCTGTTGTACCCCAAAATTTCCCCTCTCTTTTCTCAAGGCATATCTCACAAGGATTCTCACAAATTCAAGCTTACATAGGTACAATTGGATTTTTCAGCATCAAGTTAAAAAGGAAACTATTAAAAAAGGGGAAAACAAATAAAAATAATCTTTTTGACAATTGAAGGAAAAAAAGTTTCCTTCGATTCACATCTTTCGATTGGGCAGTTTGATCTGACAACACTGAGGACTCAAATGATGGGATAGTTGGTGGGCCAGATGGCTCTCATCTAAGACTTATCCCAAAGACAAGAGGAACTCAGAGTTCTTGTCCGCCAACTGCTTCCAAACAACCAACTGGGGCAAACATCTGAGGTCGAAGAGCAAGTCACCGCTCAGCCTCCATCCACTCAAGAAGACAAGGGGAAAGCTCCTCTGCTAGCTTCAGGGTCACAAACCCATCAACAACCTCGCCAGCGTCAACGGGGCAATCGGCGTAAACAAGAAACGTCGGGAAGGCAGTTCACGGAGACTGACATACCGTCATCTCTAATTCTGGAGCGCTTGTTGGAGGTTAACCTGACTGCTTTAAGGGATCCTGTCCGGAACCCAAATACCTCCGCTCCTGGCTATCATCCCGATGCATTTTGTGTTTACCACTCCTATAGCCCAGGACATGACACCGATAGTTGTTGGGCCTTGAAGAACAAGATTCAAGATCTGATTGACATTGGAGTGCTGAGGTCCATGCCAGACGGCGAGATGAAGATCTTCCGTTAAAGGGTTCTCCGCTTGAAGTGACGAGGCTCGAAGCTGAAAGACTTTTGCTTCTTTTTGAATTTTTTCAAAGTTGTAATTTCTTTTACTGTCAAACAATTATTTGTTGATGTTAAACTCTGTTTTCATTAATGCATTGCATATGTTTGTCTTGAATTCATCCATTCGTTTCACTACTCTTATGCTTTTCTTTATGATATTTGACTCTTGATAAAAAGCTGCAAGCCTTTAGAGGGAGGATGACGAAACAATACCGTGATCTTATACAGTATGCTTTTGAACAGACTTTGCTGATGATGTACAGGCATTTCTTTCAATTTCCAAACACTGGAGTTATAAGGAAGTTAATCCCTAGTCAACCCCTTCGAGCCAAAGAAGTAGGAGTTTCCTGTTCTGATACAATCAAAACCTTTGATATAAACCTGGGGCAGGGTAGTATCTCAGTTAATTCAAAAGAAAACGCGCATTAAAGTCGCAAACTCTCAGTTCGTAATACAACGAACGACGTCGAAAAAGAAAGCATTCCTTCGGAATCAAAAGACAAGGGTGGTTCCCTATCACATAGACAGTCGATCTCTCAAAAGAGAAAAGCCCACCAAGCCAAAACCTATGAAGGAGGCTTAAGAAAGCTGGGGCATCCCGCTGACAGTAATCCAGAAAACGGTAACAGTCAGGCAAAAGTTAGGGATAACAAATCAAAATCAAAATAGTGAGGTCATTACAAAACCCTCAACAACATGAAAAGTGTTGAAAAAGAAAAAGGAGAAGATGACTGTCTCCCCAAAATTCAAAACTGGTGAACCATCGCCCAAAAGTCGTTCCAAACTCAAAACAGAGTGCGACGCACAATTAACTGAGCTTAGGTTGAAGGACATCATGAAGAGCGGGTGGGTACAGATATACTTTGAGCCTTTATCCTTTGTTTCTTAAACCGTGAACCAGGCCACGTTACAACCCTTCAAAAGTCCTAATTGAAGCATGGTTTAGTTCGAAAGCATACTGTTACAAAAGGTATCCTGACTCCTGTAGGGCTTTGCTCTAAATCTTGTGTTAACTTGTCTTGTGAAAAGTTTTCTGCTAAAAAACGCATTTTTCAAAACTTCGAGACAAACATAAACTTTGCATTATTCGAATATCACTGTCTGCATTTTACCCTTTTGTTTGACAGCGAAGAAATTCATACAGCGAATGTTCGGAGGAACGAAAACTCTCTCAGTAAGTCAAAATCACTTCAAGAGGATAACACTTCCATCAAATCCCTTATCAACAAGGGGCATGACATGTCACAATTCAGTTAACCTGGGGGCAGTCCAGTCAAGGTCCAACAGATCTTTCAAAGTACAGTTAACCTGGGGCAGTCCAGTCAAGATTTCAAGAAATCTCTCAGTGTGCAGGGTAATCTGATTCAAGATTCCTTCTTCACCACTTGGGGCATTCGAATGTCAAAAGTGTCCAACAAATCAACTACAACATCTCCATATTCGATTCCTGTATCCAGCCAGGGCATATCTGTTGACCACATTTCCAGACTCGATTCCTGTATCTAGCCAGGGCATGTCTGAAGAGTTCGAGGATTCAACTCCTGTATCCAGCCAGGGCATATCTGTTGACGACTATTTCCAGATTCGACTCCTGTATCCATCCAGGGCATATCTGTTGATCACATTTCCAGACTCGATTCCTGTATCTAGCCAAGGCACGTCTGAAGAGTTCGAGGATTCGACTCCTGTATCCAGCCATGGCATATCTGTTGACTACATTTCCAGACTCGACTCCTGTATCTAGCCAGGGCATGTCTGAAGAGTTCGAAGATTCGATTCCTGTATCCTGCCAGGGCATATCTATCAACTATCACCTTTCCAGATTCGACTCCTGTATCCAGCCAGGGCATGTCTGAAGAACTCCAGATCGACACCTGCAAACAACCCAGGAAACATCTGTGAACAACCGATTGTAGACCGACACCTGTAATAAACCAGGATTTTATCTACATCACCACTTGGGGCATTCGAATGTCGAAAGTGTTCAAACCCGATGCAGTTTTACACAAGCTCATCATCAGGAAACCCTACACCGGTTCCCCTTCAAGACTTCTGAGACAAGTTTACGGATTCTTCCCAACAACGGACGCCAATCTACCGACTTGTTCAGATTCTTATCAAGACTTCTGAAAACAGTTCATGGATTCATCCCAACAACGGATGTTAATCTATCAGTTTGTTCAGATGCTACCTTTGAATTTAGTTTACGGACACTTCCCAACAACAGATGTTGTTCTATTGCTGGTTCAACTTCAAGATTTCTGAAAATAGTTCACGGGTTCTCCAAGTAAACGGATGTTAACCTATCGCTTGTTCAGATTCTTCTCAAAGCTAACCACCACGGAAGATCGCGCTCGCCAAAATTCTCCCTATCCCCAGCGGAGTTCCTTCAATCCCCGGCGGAGTCAGATTTTCAAACCTTCTCCCCACAGAGTTTTGAGGAAGCAATTTTTGAGTTCCCCAGTGAAGTCTCCAGAGTTATTTCCCATCAAACCGAAGACTCTCAATCTGGTCTCCCCGGCATGAGTCTACTAGTTTGGAACTCCCCAGTAGAGGTCATCAGGAAGTCTCTTCCCCAGCGACAGCCAAGGATTTATTTTCCCCGGCAGCAGTCAAGATGCTTTTATCTTCAGCCATCTCGGAATCATGTATCCTTGGCAAGATTAGCTCATCAGCTTACATGCGCATCCATCACATTCATAAATATTGATGTCACGTACATTGCATCATGCATCATAACATTGCATACAACTAACCCTTTACCTTTTCAGGTAAGATCAGTCGACAGATACAGATCATCTCCTGAGATTCATCCAAAAATAGTTCAGATGTGACCCGGACACGGCAACATTTTGATACTTATTCCAGATTCATTCAGACGCATCAGCAGAAACCTTACACCGGTTCCTCTTCAACTTCTCAACTTCTGAAACAAGTTTACGGATTCTTCCCTACAACGGATGTCAATCTACCGATTTGTTCAGACTTTTCTCAACTTCTTAAACAAGTTTACGGATTCTTCCCTACAACGGATGTCAATCTACCGATTTGTTCAGACTCTTCTCAAACTTTTGAAGACAGTTTACGGATTCTTCCCTACAACGGATGTCAATCCACCAACTGATTCAGACTTTTCTCAACTTCTGAAACAAGTTTACGGATTCTTCCCTACAACGGATGTCAATCTACCGATTTGTTCAGACTCTTCTCAAACTTTTGAAGACAGTTTACGGATTCTTCCCTACAACGGATGTCAATCCACCAACTGATTCAGACTCTTCTCAATTTTTGAAAATAGGTTACGGACGCTTCCCAACAACGGATGCTGCTCCATTGCTTGTTCAGTCCCAATTCCTGAAAATAGTTCACAGATTCTCCAGACGTGGACGTCAATCCGTTGCTTGTTCAGACCCCAATTCAGGGATATTCCAAAACAGGGATGCCCTTCTGATACTCGTCCACTCACCATTGACGTACAGTTCAACATCACCATATGGCATCTATAAGCCCATCCTCCTACCAGCAGTCGCCGAATGGCATCTGTAAGCCCATTCTCAGATGGCATCTCTAAGCCCATCCCCCGACAAAATTCTCTCGCACCAGATGGCATCTTTAAGCCCATCACCAAATGGCATCTTTAAGCCCATTCACCTCCACCGTCACATCGACGAGCGCAAATTTTCTGGGCACATTAGTGTCCAATCTCCTTTTACCTTCAAGTCACGAAAGGCAAACTTGCCAATCTAACTCTTCAGGTCCAAGAAGATTGAACAGGGGCAACTGTTGTACCCCAAAATTTGCCCTCGCGCTTTTCCACAAGAAATCTCAGCTTCAAACATTTCCTGACTTTTCAAACTGGCTCAAGAATCGGACAAACGGACTTTTCTTGACAGTCAAGCAAAACTAGGGTTTTTGCTGATTTTCAGAGCCCTGAATTGTTTCATACAGTGGGCTTAGGGTTTAGTTGATTTCTGGTTCAATTTTGATCAAGCGAGCGTGATTTGGCATTTAATCGGGAATTAAGGTTTTATGGGCATATTCTCAGAAGAATTTGAATTCCACAGCACTTTGCGGTTTATTTCAAGATTCGGATTAAAATTCGCGTTATCTTGGTTTAATCAGCAAAAGAGACAGTGGCGTAAATTCATTTTGTTTGGGCCAGTCAAAGAAGGGTTGCAGTTGGATTTACAGTACTTGCAAAGAATCAGTGTTTATGACAAATCAGTAAGAGGAGGCAATTGGTTTGAATTCATCAGTCAAAAGATATATGCAGTGTTGGATTCACAGTGTTTATGCGTTTGATCAGTCCATTTGGGTTAATTGCTGCTTTGCTCTGGATGTTGAATAAGACAGACTTAATTGATCAATGTTGTTTTATTTAAGTTATTTATTATTCTGAAATTAAATGATTGAATTTATTTTTCAATTGTTTTAATTCTAAGAATTTTAAATAAATAAATAAACAATAAAGAAATTAGAATTAATTGGATAATTTAAACTTTTATTGATATTTGAATTATTTGTACAAATTGTTGTTTATTACAGACAATAATTTACATTTAATTTAAATATTACATAGAATGAAAAAACTATCCTATTTTCTAATATTCTTCGTTCTTCATTCCGCTCCGGTATTCCATTTTTCATCTGCAAAAAGAAACAAGAAAAGTCAGAAAGCATTAAATTGGAAAGGACAGTTAAAACTTGCTCATCATTAGGGGCCACTGACTGGGATCAGTTGCCCTCTCTGCAAATCACGGGATTTCTCCCGGTTCACAGAGAGGGAAGATTATTTTATTTCATGAATGCAAATGTCAAAAATGCATAAGTTACAAATTTCAAGCTGCATAGAAATTCAAGATCCAAAATCCAAACTAAACTGAAAAGTTCAATCTCAACTTTCTATCCAAAAGCAAAAGTTACTGTCAAAATACCAAAGTCCACTCAAAGAAAATCAATAAAAGCATACAAGCTGTCATGAAAAGATTTTTGCCAAGATATCAAAATACAAAGTCAGAGCAAAGCACAAAAGCTGGAGAAAAAGATGCAGTAATGTATTATGCAAGAAATCTTAATCATCACTTCCCATCATAGCCCCTTCAGAGCAAGTACAGTATAAACATATAAAATTCAAAACTGTACTAGGAGAGAAGAAAAAGAGATAAAGCATAGGCAGGTTTTCAGACAATTCAGAATAGACAGCAGGCAAAAAGACAGAAAAAGATTATACAAATCAAAAGCCAAGACTGAGTTCAGCAGCAAGCATAGACAGAAGAAGGTGAGAATAGAGAAAAAAAGATACAAACTCTAAAAGTCTAAAGCCACTACTGTCCACAAACTTCACAACTCTGCATAATACAAAGAGGCCAAGCCAATAAAACAGTCCAGCATAGCAGGTTAGGATAGAAGAAAGATATACAAAACTTTACCAACTCTGCCTCAAAACAAACAGAAGCCAATACAAAACTCAGTCCAACATAACCAAAAACTGAGTTATCAAACTTCATCAAAATTTCATCAACCACAAATGCCATAACCACCTACCTACATCAAAAAGCTCAAACCCATAACATAAACATACTGAACCTGTCAAAGTTAAAACCTCAAACAACAACAATCTTCAAGGTCCAAAACTTGCTGTCAAAACTTCACCATAACTGCCAAAGCCATGACAAACACATAAACTGAAATCTAAGGTAGCCAAACCATTCAAGGCCTCATCCTGCAATAAGCCTATCTCACCAAAAAGCAAATCAAAGCATACAAAAGTTCCAGGCCCTCAGTATAACATCATTGGGCAAAAGCTTTAGGCATCTCAGAAGGCAACATCAAGGTAGCAATGTTCTAAACACTCAAGGCAGCAATGTTCCAAAATCATTCAGAAGCAAAGATTCAAGGGAACTGAGACCCTCAGACCTCTGAGGTCATCACAGGGCAACAAGAGAAGAAGAGAGCAAATCATCTCAGGCAACAACAAGAAACATTTGAGGCAACAGTTCTAGGCAAGCACACATAGGCAAATCAGAAAAACGAAAGTGGAACATCACAAGGCAACAATTCCAAGAACATACAAAATTCCCAAGGCATCATAAGTGGAAGAAGAAGATAAAAGAAAAGTGAATTTTAAGAAGGATTCCTCAGCACATATCATCATCAGAACCTAATGTATCAAAGGAACGAAAATACCCGAAGCAAAGCATAGCATCCAGCTTCGTCAACGAATCGCCGCTCCGGCCTCCTGAAGCATCACCCCTCTTCTCTCCTCCTCCTCCAAGATCAGGTAGTAAGCAGTATTCTTTTTTCTTCCTTTCCTTCACCTCATAAATGATTAAAAAAAAACAACTCAGTTTAAAACGAATCCAAAACACGCGAATTCAGTAGAAGAAGAAACATAACAACAAAAACCAACCTTGTTTCAAAGGATGCGGAATTTTTGCCTTGGAGGGAAGAGAGTGTGTGAATGATGTTGGTGGCCGGAATCAAGCGCTCAGAAAGCCTAATCGGAGAAGACGAACCCAACGCACGGCGCCGTTACAAACCCTAGCCATCGTTCTGATTGCTAATGCCTAAACCCTAATTTCGTTCAAGACAACATGGGCTTAACCCGTTTCTGGTTCACCTCTGAAGCCCAACAAGAAAATCATCTCATTAAACACTAACCCTTTCTTTTCTTTATTTTATATTTACTTCTTTTTCTTAACACACTAACCATTCTTTTATTTTATAAAAAAAAGGCAATATTCACTTCTTTATTTATTTTTTTGTAAAATATTAACTCTTTTCATTTTTATAAAAACAATGTTCACTCTTTTTTTATATACTAACTCAATTAATTCATTTTTTTTAACATACACAATTTATTTCTTAATTTAATTAAACATACTAACCTAATTAAAAATACATCTTTACCTCATATATTAAGTTTGAAAATAATTATTTTCATTTATTTATTTACTCTTTCATTAAAATATATTTGTATATAAAATAATACATATTATTTTTATCATATAATTAAAATTGAAAACCTTCTTTTAATTAAAATACATTTTGTACATACATTTTAAAACATTGATTTTGTACATATCATATAATATAATTGAAAATACCTCTTTTTTTATAAATTTACTATTGCACATAAAAATAAACAAAATACTTTTATACGCAATTAACTTAAAAAACATTTTAATACATATTGAAATACATTTGTATATATTATCTTTTCTTTTTTTCATACATAATTAAATTGAAAATACTTTTTTAATTGAAATACACATTTGTACATATTATACATTTTTCATACATAATTAAAATTAAACTCTTTTTTAGTTAACATTCTTTTTCATACATAACAATTTAAATACATTTTCTCTAATATTAAACTCACAAACATTTGGACTAAAATACTTTCCAATTAAAAATTGAACTTTTAATCAAAACACTTCATTCTTCTTTTGTACATAATTCAACATATAAATCAAAAATACAGATTAAAACATATATCTAAGTCAAACCCTAATACGACTCAATTTCACAATTCGCACTTGTTACACTTACACATACATATACACTTGTACACTTACACAACACATTACCCTACACACATTTTATCTTATATTTGTATATTTGATATTCATTTTGATCGCACATTCGATTTGGTTGTAAATTATTGGGTACTATAAGTCTCATCCCCTTGTACATTTATACCCCCACTCCCGGACACTATTTTGTAATAGCGTAGATTTATATTCCGCAATTTACCGTTTTCCAATTATACCATGTTTAGACCTAGGGTTTGTATGTACATAAAATCAAACGCTAGATAACCTAATACAAGACAAATACATGTAATCAATACACAATCACACTTGCACCCCCTAGGGTAATCCCACATGTTGCCTTCCAAAATGGGCCATGCTTGCACGTCGAGTATCTTTGGCAAAACAAAATCAAATGATCATAAGTCTCAAAGTGTTGCCTAATCGGAATGATCATAGTCCCTTCAAAACAAATTGCCAAAGACACTTGGCATCATTGCATTCATGGTCCATACGATGACCCGCGCCCGTCCCGAATAAACTTCCTAAAACGCAAGATTGTCCATCAATTTCAATGGTGGAACAAAATTGTTAAAAAAGGGTTAAAACATGACAAAAACCTTTGAGTACAATAGGGTAGACGAAACTCTTAGTTACTTGAGATCAAACTTGCAAAAACACTTGCTTTCTTTTCAAAAATCACAATCCACAACACTTTCAAACAAACCCTCAAAAACATTTGAAAACATCTTTTCGAAAAGATTCACACTTTTGTAAAACACTCAAACACGAGTCAAATACATTAGTTGCCTAAGACAAGGCATCTTTTTCCAAAACATTTTCAAAAAGCACCCACACACACACCATTTTTCAAAGCAATCGAGAAACAAGGCAAGTGATCTAAAAAACCAAGTAGCTAAGAGCCCATGGATAACCATGGATGAAAAGGGTGCTAATACCTTCCCTTTTCATAATCTACCCCCCGAACCCACGAAATATCTCAAAAGGTTTTTGCTGTGCTTTTTTAACCTTTCCTTTAGGATAAAATAAAAAGTTGGTGGCGACTCTTGCTAACCGCACAAGTGCGAATACGAACGCAAAACCTCTAGTCAGTTCTCCCACCGTATCACAACAACCATCTGATTTGCGACTGAAATATCCCGAGAGTCTGATCTAAATGAGTGTAGCATCGAGTATCAACTGACTTCAGTCTGCACCAAAGCGGGTTATCTCACTACTTTCTAATGGCTAAGTTGTGTCAACGAAGTTTCTACGGTCAGTTAGTGCTTTATGACACCATGCGGCAGCCCAACATTCTCCTTGACTTAAGTCAAGGGGCACCGGCACCAACCAATGTGTCACACTAACGTAGCCATAACTTCAACCGTATCGATATACACCGTACAATCTTCATGATCTATTGCTACTTACCTAAAATGCCCCCAGATTCGGGGATAGGATCTTTACAAAATAACCCTAGCAAAACCCGGAAATATAAAGCATATAAATCAAGCAAGCAAAAAATTTATAATATGGTCCAACTCTTAAGGTAACCCCACTTTTATTTTCCCCAGCAGAGTCGCAAGTTCTGTAATACGGTGGGAGAATTGACTTTTAGTTTTTCATTTTATGGCAAATGTTGTAGATAGCAAGAGTCACCACTGACTTTTCTTTTATCCAATAAAGGAAAGGGTGAAAAGAACAGGAAAGACCTTTGAGAATTTTTGAGTTCGAGGGGTAGGTTATGAAAAGGGAAGGTGTTAGCACCCTTTTCATTCGTAGTTATCTACAGGCTCTTAATCGCTAGCTCACTTTGAAAATGCTTTATGAACGTGTAAGTTTGAAAATATTTTGAAATTGCCTAAGTTCGACAACTTTGTAATGGTTCTCTTATCGTTGAGAATGCATACAAAGTGTTTGTTTTGAAAATATTTCTGAAAAGTGTTTGTATGAAAAATGTTTTGAAATGTTTGCGAGCAAGCGATTAAGAACTATCTACCTACTCAAAACTCTTTTGTTCTTTTCCTCTTCCTTTAGATAGTGTCGTCCTACCATTAGTTAGTAGGAAACCCTATCATTGGATGTTAGAGGGACATGGGCGGGTCATCGTACTGTCATAAAGGCAACTTGTAGGATGCTTTAGCAATTTTATCGTAAGAGACTAAGATTGTTTACCGAGGTAGCATTGAAGGGTCACCGAGGGACTACGATCTTTTAACCGAGGGTCTTTGCTAAAGCGTCCCACGTTCGAGGGACATGGTTGTTTTCCGGAGGCAACAAGTGGAGTCACCCTAGAGGTGCATGTGTGAATAGTGTTCTATTTTCAGTTAATTTATCTTTGATTAGGGTTAGCTATTTGTTTGCTTTTAATCTTTCCATACAATCCTATTAGCATACATCTAGCAGAGTTTATAAAGAAAGTGGTAAAGAGAGAAATTAAATTTCCTACGCTACTACAAAGCTTTGGGGAGGTGGATACAAACCATAAAAATTGGGGGTGGGGGGGGGGGGGGGGGGGGGGGAAGAAACAGTAAACCCTAATTCATCTATACAACCTTTAGCAGTTATAATATTATGAGAAATTAATGCAAAAACGAGAAAAACGCGAAGATTGCAAAGAGAAATGGGGAGTTTATTCGAGGGAAAAATAATTGATGATTAATTGTTTTTTTTTTGATAAAAAAGGAATTAAAACCTAATAAAACCTAAGTTATTTTAATTGAAGAAAATTTTAATTAAGTTAATTAATTTGATTAATTTATTTACAAAAAGTTAATTTTATTTTATTAAATAAAAAAAGGTCAAATTGGTTTTACCTAAATCTACATTAACTAATTAATTAGAAAAAGTTAATTATTAAAAAAAAAAGAAATTGTAAAAGAAAAAGAAATGGGCCTGCAGAAGTAAACCCACGGGGTGTCATAAAGCAAATCTGTTAGGCCCAAAACACCAGCCCAGTTGCTTGCGTGTGATCCAGTGCAACTCCTCCTTGGGGGTCTAACGTGGGCGTGGGGTTTGATTCGTTGGATCTAGATCTGTTGAGATCGGATGGTGTTGATGTGAGAGCACATGGTGAGCACGTGGACTTAGTTTACATTGGATCTGAAATAGAAAAACAATGAAAAATAACATACCCAGGGGCAAGGATCGAACCCATGCCCTGGTATGCCAACACCTTTGCAAACACACGCTTACCGCTAGGGCGGTAGTTACTTTCAGTTATATAAATCAAACGAAAATAATAAATATACGAAACACCTTTAATGGTCAGAGAAGCGTTGGAGCCCTAGCTCCGGTTGTCTTCTCCGGCGACCTGCAAATATCAAACATGCGAAAATCAAGTGTTAGTAATCCCAAAATACCACGTCCCCCCTAATTCAACCTTCCTGGATCCTAATATGGACTTAGTTTTGGCCATGGGTCCTTTGTATCGTGCGTTTCGAAACCAAACTACACCAATCGGAGTAAAAATAGCATGTTGCAAACTAGAATTGATGAACCATAATACTTATTCAGACCTGTTCAAGTGTGTCTCAGAAACGTGTTAGAAGTATCAATTCAATTTAAAACAAAGCAAGGTTAGAGATATGAATTTACAAAAAAATAAGAAACCGGTAATGACATGTTTATGTGATTTCATGCGTTTGGGATCATGACCAACAATCCAAACCTACCCTTTGATGCTCCAAGAGGTGATTGGTATTGGAGTTTTGCACTAAGGAGGCTTGCGATACTAGTTTCGAGACTTAGGTTCTTTTGATAAATATTGAGAATTTGGCAAGCTCTTTTGTGCAATATATCGTGTCCCGTGTTTCTGATTTGGCATGTATATATAGAGGAAGAAGTGAGGTGAACAAAATATGGCAAGGAGACCAATGCATTTCATGGCCTATGAGAAAAATATTAAACACACTTATAACCTTCCTTTTTTAGAGACTTGTCCTTTTCATGCTCACATGGTTTTGGCCAGGTTAATGGGTTGTCATGAGTTGTCTTGGGCCTGAATTTACACAAGAGTAAGCCCACATGCATTGCCTTCATATTTTATTTATTTTAATTTCATTTAAATGAATAAAAGTTCAAATAAAGGAAATAAAAATCATGAAAATATGTTCATGGATTTATAGCTCTTCTAATGCCTTGTGAACATGTTTGAACATAAAAAATTAGGTCCACTAGTTCAAAATTTCAAGTTTGCTCACTTTGTATTTCATGCATTTCCTCAAAATTTCCCAACTTGCACTGGTCATAACTCTCTCAATTTTCATATTTTGAAGGTGATCCTGAACTTTTTGTAAAGCTAAATGTGTCCTCTTAAATTTATCTTTTGATCATTTTGTATTTGGAGGCTTTATCTTGATGTAAGTTGCCTTGACAAAAAGTGTCTTTTTGTTGACTTTTAAAATGACCTATAATGTATGGGATCATATCTTTCAAATGAAGCATTTTTTGGACTTGAGAATACAAATAAAAAGTTGTATAGAATTTAATTTCCTTCAAAATGGGCATTGGTTGGGGAAAAGTTGATGAAGCATGTGAAAGTTATGCTTGGTCAAAGTTCAATTGACTTCTCCTAAGGAAACCCTAATTTTGCAACTTTTGACTTTTGATGATTTTGAGGGCTTTCCTTGAGGAATCCTGATCAAACCTTGATCAAATGATGAATATCACTTCAAAATGTTGATGTTGACCAAAAATCTTGAAGTTTGATTGTATGTTGACCATAGTTGACTTTTTACCCAATACAATTGATTTTCAATTATCTGAGCTATTGACTGAGCAAGCTTGTGATACAAGACCTTGAAACTTGACATGAACATTGTTGAAGACCTATGGAGGACCATGAAAAACCATTTGAGACCTTTTCAACCCAATCTTCCTTGAGAAAAGTCAAAACCCTAGTTGTAGACCCATTGCTTAGGAAGAGCATTGACTGGTCAACCCTTGAGTATCCTTGAATACTTGAGATTCTTAAAAGAATGTTTTGGATGAAAAATGGGAGAGAAAATTTTGTGGTACAACACACACGCACACTTAAAACCTTTTTTATAAAATGTTTTTGAAAAATAAAATTCTTTGAGAAGGATATATAATTTGCATAATACATATGTGAGAGCATTCAAAGAGCCATAAATATTCTTTAAGTACATTTTATCCATTAAATTGAAGTGATTTTGAGGAACAAGCTAAGTTGAATGCACTCAGATCCTATGCAATGGTTATATATCACCTCCTTTCTATTGTGGAACTCATAAGTCATTATTTTTTAATGTGTTAACAATTGAAGATTGAGAAAAACACAAGAAAGAGGGGGGGGGGGGTTTGAATTGAGTTATCTTTAAAAAAATTACTTTAAGAATTTATCACAAACAATCAAGAAAGAGTAATATTATGGGAAGAAAAAATGACTCGTTTGGTTTATACAAGTTCACCTTAAACAAGGATACTCTTGTCCACCTGCCAAGGTGATTTTTCCTTCAACAAGGACTTAATCCACTAATCTTGAAAGATCACAACAAATGTCTAAGAGTCTAAAAAGACATCTTAGACCTCTCAAGTCTACAGACTATACCCTGATCACTTAAGGAATAATCAATTCTAGAAATAATTACAATCAAATTTGTTTACAATATAGTTGCTTCTAAAAAGCAGATTAACACAACAATGAAGAACAAGTCTCTAATACAAATAATGAACAACAAATCTTTGTATTCAGAACAAAAGATAAACATAAATAATGCGCAACAACTCTTTGTGTTTAGTCTCTAATATCTTAACAAAGTAATGAGCAACAACTCTTGTGTTCTTGATATTTCTCTTAGAAGAATATTTGTAGTTGAATATTTTGAACAATGATTCTTCTCTTTTCTTTGTTTCGATAATTCATCAAATTGATGATTCATTTGTGATTCGTTTTTCGTGTTAGTCTCCTTACAAATTTTGCTGAGGTCTCTTTATATAGGCTTCAAAAAGTAGACTGTTGGATGAACAAAATGTCACTTTCACTTGCCAACTACAGTAACGCTAGTATTTGATGGTGGGAGACAAATTGTACATTACATATGCATAATAGTGGAATTGGTAACATATTGTCTATACTATATTCTTATTGACTAAGTTTCTTAATCTTTATCTTACGATGATTTACTTTTGATTTGAAGTAGTAATCTTGGAAGAGATCACTTTCTAGTCTTTGTTCTTTATCTTCTTGATGGATTGGTTATGATGGAAGGATGAATATTAATCCAGAAGGTGCTTCATTGTTGTAGAGTTAGAGTCTTTTAGAAAGTAGAATATTATCTTCAGATATAGGAAGCAACAAATCATCTGAGGAACAAGTCTTTATATTTGAGAAAATCTTTTCTGATTCATACGTCTTGATATTTGAGCTTTGAATCTTGACTTCTGATCTATGTTGGAAGTAAAAGCTTGTGCCATCTGCATTTTTATTTCTGATGTCTTGATTTCTGAGCTATCGATTTTTGATATTTTAGTTTCTGTCTTGAGCTGAAATCTCTTTCTAGGAAGAGTATGTAATAATCTGATCTGAGAGTAACGCTTTCTAAGAACACATTTGATTCTTTTTCTAAAGAACATTCAACATTATTCAGAACTGATGATATTTTTTACAAACTGATGCAATAGTTCTTCTGATTAGTGCCAAAGGTCTTTATGATGATATCTTTAGAAAGAATATCCATAATTCTAATATCTGCACACTTATGAAACTATTAGAAACCAAAATTGTTTCTTATAAAATATATGTATTGTTATCATCAAAACTTGAGATTATACAGTAGAAACAAATCTTGTTCTAACAACAATCATATTTGCTTTAATGTTATTTCCGCTTTTGGGCAAACTCACGCCTATGAATAGAGGTCTCATTCCTCATTTCATTTCATCCAGAATTCGATTTGTGTATTGACTCTCTCTCTCTCTCTAAGTTTTTATTTTCACTTTCTCTTACTAGTTCTTATAGCCAAATGCTTTTGTGAGGAAATATCTTTTTGAGTGAGGTGTTCTTGTAATTCTGTAGGGGTATAAATGTTTAAATTTACCAATGTATTCATATTATAAACTTTCGGTTGAATACTATCCATATAGGCTTTTTTTTATATGTGGTTTAGAAGCTAAACCCGTTAAAAGCTTTGGTTGGGGATTGTGTGATCAATTTATATATTTATTTTAGGTTGAAAATCATCAATATTAATGAACTTCCCTTGACTCTTAGTTAGCCTTTGTTTGTTTATAGGTTGAAGATTGTCAATATTAATGAACTTACTATTGGTTCATTTTTAGCCTATTTAAAAACCATAGGTTAGAAGATCAACCTGTTAAAATCTCAAGAGGGTTATTGGTTATTCTATTAAAACCAATTGAGCTCGGTTATTTTGTTGAACTTGGAGACTAACTCTACAAATTCCATATTAGTGAATAGAAGACTAACCGCTTCAATCTATAGTTGGGAAGGAAGCTTGGCCACTTCAATCTCAACAATTTATTAGAGAAGATGCAAATGATCATATCTTCCATCTTGTAATATTTTGGTTGAAGGACAACCACCATTTCCTTTTATAAGGGGGTTCATGAGTTTTACCAACTAAAATCTCTCAAGTATATAATGGAAACTCTCATGATCAATTCTTGGGGAGATATGTAGGTGTTTTTATTTATGATTGAACTTCTAAAAACTCTTGGTGTTCTTCTTCTTCCCTTAAACTTTTTATTTCTACTTAGTTTTAGAAAAAAAATTTAACTCTGATATAAAGCTCCAAAAGTTTTCAAAACCATATTTTTCCAAACTACACAATTCACCCCCCCTCCCCTCTTGTGTGTGAAGTCTCAAGTCCAATAGTATATACACACCCCAAAGCATGAGACTTGGAGGGGTGAAATGCTTGATAGAGAATTCACCGGGTGTTCCAACTATGTTACTAAACCAGACTCCAATTTCGATTATTGCAATTCCCCAGGATGTACAAAGTCCCCAAAACATGAGGCCCTTAGGGGAGAAATGCTTAAGAGTAAGGTCATCTGACTATTCCAATCTAACCTTTACCAACCTTCTATTTACCATCAAACTCATGATCTTCCGTGTTTCAAGAAGTGACTTAATATCTCATGATTAACTTTTATTAGGATTTGCACCCTATATGTTGTCATCATTGCATCTTAATAGTAGAGTTTATTAGCCTTTTCCCAAAGACGCTGTAGTGCTATATTTGTAAAGGCTTCTCCTAGGGAGATACACTTGGACCACCCTAGAAGAGGAGACAATAGAAGGTCACCCAAAGGGAGGTATCGCCTCGCCCCATATTTTTCCCTCGCCCTTACATGAGAAACGTAGGATAAGACATTTCTTAGGAAGAGAGAAAGTCAATGGAATTTACTGGCCCATGAGTCCCTTAAATAATAAATACTCATTTTTCCATTATTAACTAAGTGAGAGGTGTCCCTTTCCGAGGAACCCTAGGTCATATGGATCTCTATAAATACATCTCCTCTCAAGGATAATAAAATTCCAAGTAATCTATATTCTATACACTCTAAGGAGCACCACACTCACTTAAACCTGAATACTTAATCGTCGGTGATTATATGTTTGCTACCGAGTATCACTGGACAACAGTAGATCCTCTCACCTCACGTGAGAAGGTCTTCTAAATCACCTCAAAACACCACCGTTCAAGGCTTCTCAATGTCGTGGGTAAGCCCTCACTACCTAATCATATTATACACCTACTAAATTCTCTAAGTATCCCTGCCTTGTAGGGGAAACATGCACACATGTATTTTTTTTACCAGTACATATACCATT